>NIPM01000057.1:216087-237817 GCA_002738285.1 Holacanthella duospinosa
TCTCTGGATTCTAAGAAACTCCGAAAACATTCCTGAAGAATCACTCCGAAAATTTCAGAAGTCTTGGGAAGAACCTCAGAACAGAAAGAGCTTTCTCTCCATCCTTTCATCAAGCTCCTCAGATGAAGACCAAGCTAGAATCTTATCCTCAACCAATCAAGAAGCTGGAGACTGGTTAGAAGCTTTACCTTCCTCCCAACTTGGAACACTTCTTTTAGATGAAATTTTCAGAGTCTCTTGTGCAATCCGTCTTGGTTCTCTAATTTGTTTCTCTCATTTTTGTTCTTGTGGTTTAGAAGTGGAAGAATCAGGACGACATGGACTTTCTTGCAAGGAAGCAACCGGAAGATTCTCTAGGCATGATGGGATTAACGAAATCATTCTTTGGTCCCTCCGAACAGCCGGCATCCCAAGCATCAGAGAACCCCCAGGTCTTTCAAGACAAGATGGAAAACATCCTGACGGAATGACTCTCGTCCCTTGGTCCAGAGGTAAATCATTAGTTTGGGATTTCACTTGTGTCGACACTTTTGCCCATTCATACATCTCATCCACTAAACAAAACCCCGGATCCGCTGCTATCATCGCCGAAACAAAGAAAATAAAAAAATATATTTTCATCCCTGAGAACAAATTTCTTTTCGTGCCAATAGCAGTCGAGACTAGTGGAGTTTGGGGACCCAAAGGATTGAACCTGATAAAGAAAATCGGAAATTTAATTCAAATAGCTACTGGTGAACCTCGCTCTACCTCCTTTTTGATTCAGCGCATTAGTTTGGCCTTACAACGAGGGAACGAAGCTGCTATATTGGGAACGTTGCCTAAAGGAAAACAGTTAGATGAAATATTTTTTCTTTAATTATTATTTTACCTATACTCCCTATTCAGTTTTAGTTTCTTTATGAATAAACTTTTCAAAATAACAATTTTTTCTTTGGTGACCCATTCAGGTCAAGAGTCAGGTCAATTTACATTGCACTTATGGGTGAGGGCAAGCTAAAATTTTCTAAGTGTTTTTTGGAAAGTGAAATGTTAATTGACCTGACTTTTGACCTGAATGGGTTACCACAGAGAAAATTGTTATTTGGAGAAGTTGTTAAAAATTTTATTCTGAACAACTTTTGTATAAGGATTGTTTTCGGTTATAATGAAACCCAAAATCAAAATTTTGGACTTGGAAATTTTCAAATTTGGAATATTTTTTAATTTTTAAAGTTCCGCCTCCACTATGGGTGATTCTTTTTGTTCCAGAGTTTATCGAGGGATGCACAAATATCTGTTTCTTCCTCATGCATCAGAAATTTAAGAATTAAATTTATGTAAAACTTCGAAATTTGATGTAAAATACGGTTTGGGTTAAGTTGGCTTTTTTTTACAAATACATTTGTCATTCGGTGCAGAACTCTAAATTTTTTTTATAAAAATGTGTGATTATGGTTAGAAGACTTTCACCATGCGTAGTAAATTCTGTCCTCCAGTGTATAATTAAACATGTTACTAAGTAGGGTTACGAATGACTCTGACTCAGTGACTCTGAGTCATGACTCTGGGTCACGTGACTCTGACTCTGACTTATCGGTTTCTCTGAGTCACTGGTTTTGGGTGACTCTGACTCAATAGAAAAATGGGAGTCACTGAGTCGTGACTGAGTCGCCTGACTCGTGACTCTGTGCCTTTCCAAACTGACTCTGAGTCNCTGACTCAATAGAGAAATGGGAGTCACTGAGTCGTGACTCTGAGTCGCCTGACTCGTGACTCTGTGCCTTTCCAAACTGACTCTGAGTCGTGACTCACTAGGAAGAGTCATGACTCCCAAGCAACAAAGCGTTACTGCTTACATTTTGACTTTTTTGTACTAAAATTTTTTTTTCAACTCCCGCAACACAACAAATCTGAGAGTGTGAGTTTGCTGCCGCGCGGCTCGTGTTTAGTTTGAAGCACACTTGTAACCTACACCACTACACATCGAAATCGAACTCAGATTTTAATAAAAATTTAAACCCAACGCTTCTAAAAATTCCAACTCACAATCAGAATCGAAGTAGACAATAGCCATTTGAAATAGAAATGTAAGTCGAAATCGATTATTTTAAAGAACCACAAAATCTAAAGCATAATTCATAATTTTAAATAGTTTAGATCTAAATCTATGATTTAAGTTTCTCAAAATCGAAATCCATAACATTTCAGGCCATCGAAATTGAAATATACTAAAAGATCTGAAAATAAGCTTCAAGCATGTATAATAAAACGGAGTTTCCTTAAGACAGACAAAGTTTTATATTTTAAAAAAATTAAAATTCATAATTCTAAGGTGCTCGAATTTGAAATCCGTTATTCGATGAATATCCAAATCCAAATTTAATTCAACTTTTCAGTCGAAATTGAAATCGAAGTTTAAGTCTCGGTACAAACTGTAAGCTAAATCGAAATTCAACGTTAATCATTCGAAATCGAAATCCAAAACTATTCAGTCATTCGAAATTTTTAATTTGGATTTAAGCTAATTTAGAAGTGTACTGTTTGATAATTAGACAGTAAAAAAATGAGTTAATTGAACAAAGTCAATAAAATAAAAAAAGCTCAAAACATTCTGNGTGTACTGTTTGATAATTAGACAGTAAAAAAATGAGTTAATTGAACAAAGTCAATAAAATAAAAAAAAGCTCAAAACATTCCGATGTGTCCAATAATCGATTATTTTGATAGAGTTGATACGAAAGATCAGGATAAATATTGCAGGTAAGGTAATTTAATTTTAAATCGGATAAAAAAGAAAGAAGAATTTCAAAAATTTATTTAAGAGTCTTTAACCGAAAAGAGCAGGTAACTTAGCGTCTTTGTATCACTCATTTTGAGCTTTGAATACGCATTATGCTCATTTTACTGTAAAAAGAAAAACATAAAATTTCTGTGAAGCTGAGTCACTGAGTCATGACTCAGAGTCACAGAGTCATGACTCTGAGTCACCTGACTCTGACTCTGAAGAAAGTGGGAGTCATTCGTAACCCTATTACTTAGTACCAGTTTATATTCTTCAATAATTAAACAATTAAATTATTTGAAAATCTTTTCGATTTTTCATTCTGCAATTTTGTACTGCAGAAATTTTCTGAATGTAATACTTGACTAATGCACAGATTTATTAGGATAGCGCCAAATGTTTGGGCTAAACTAAACAGCATGCATTTATCTTATGATGGTGAGATAAAATCCCACTATGTTTACTGGCGAACAGAAGGTATCAAACATACGCAAAGTTTTCAACAATCTACAGTCAAAAAATGGCTATAGCATATTCTTCCTAAACAAATAATTTGGAAATTAGTTCTAATGTCATTAAAAGTTTTAAATAAATTTAAATAAAATAATTTACATAAAATAATTTACATAAAATAATTTACAATATATAGATAATGGAAAGTTGTTTCCCATAGTCTCACTTCACGAGTTTTTTTTTCACTTATCCCATAGTGTCTTATGCAATGTCTTAAATGAAACTAGTAAAAAAGTGTTGGAACCGAATTCCAAGATTTAGAAATTTAAAAATTGACTCCAGTTTTCCCAACAGCATTTTACCCGTTTTCTTTAATTATTAACACTCGTAGTAGATTCAGCCGTCTGCTCGGGCCTGGAGTTAAAAATTAACCCTTTTCGCATATAATACCAATTTGCTCGGGCTTACTTTTTAACGCTCTTTGCCCTACAGTATTTTGCGCGAGTCTAAAAATAATTTTTAAAATCATAATGAGTTTTCTCAAAACCTCTTGCTCCCAGTCTCCGGCACAAGTGTATTATCAACTTTTTTGAGTTAAGCTGCTTCTGTCGACCTGTATTAATTACATTAGATTTATTAAGGCNTCCGGCACAAGTGTATTATCAACTTTTTTGAGTTAAGCTGCTTCTGTCGACCTGTATTAATTACATTAGATTTAAAGTCCACGAGCTTAATGCGCATCCATCATAAATGAATCGAAGCTGCGAACTTAACTTTTACAACAAACTGAAGTGTGNCCACGAGCTTAATGCGCATCCATCATAAATGAATCGAAGCTGCGAACTTAACTTTTACAACAAACTGAAGTGTGGACTCAGTCATCAAGATAATTGGAACGAAAACAGTATTGAAATCAGAAATTCAATTATATCATCTTAACTTTCACGGTATATACCATTATTCAGGTTGAATCTGCGAATCTGCGAATCTGGTATATGAGCAACGGTCAAACAGTTTAATTCCTTTTCCACACCAGGTTTAAACTTTTACAAAACAATATCCCAATCATACGAGTAAAATGTCAAATATTAAAACAATATACTAGAGTTTCCACCACTAAATATAATTATACATTATAGCCTGCAAAAAAATTAAATCTAGGTATGACTGATTATTAGATTAAAAAAACAAATGTACCAGCTCTTTATTGAAATGCTTAAAATACTAGTAATTGCAACAAAATCCTCAAATTAAAAACTTTTTTTTTCTCGCACAACAAGTGTCACATATAGTTTAGTTAACGTCGGAATCAAATTTTGTAATAGCAGCATTGGTTTTCTTTCATCACGTAAACCTTAAATAAGTGAAATATAAAAAAAAACAAGGAAATTTGCAAGAATGGGAAATCAGAGAACATCACACTAGGAAGTGACATTTGAGTGTTCTTCCGCGCACTAATCATCACATTCTCAGCGGTAGACCACACAACGCAAGTCGAAAATTATTTGAGAGAACTTATTATCATTTACTATGTAGACTGGAGATGTGAATAATAATTGTTTAGTTGAAGATTGAACCATCCATTGAATCAGTTTAGTTCCTTTGATTGGTTTTCATAAACTTATCCAATTTAATTTCACTTCTTCATTTCTTGACACGTAAAAAATTACAACGTTTTGGATTAATTGTCAATGACAGAGGAATTTGAAGTTTTCACATTGCTTATTATAACGACGCCGCAGTATTGGATTTGTTTTATGTATATATACAAAGTTGAACATTGTACAAAATTTCCCTTATTTTAAGGAATTAAAAGGGTAAATTGCGTCCAATTTTCTCTATCTTGTATTGTTATGGTAAGTATGGAAAAAATTGGCAAATTAATCCATAGTAAGTANTGCGTCCAATTTTCTCTATCTTGTATTGTTATGGTAAGTATGGAAAAAATTGGCAAATTAATCCATAGTAAGTAAAAAAAATTTCAGTAAACATGTACGAACACGCATAAAAAATAATTCATGTTGGAGCCGTTCTTAAACAAAACTATATCGCCATATAATCGCGAAATTTTTTTAAATGCAACTATTATAATGATAAAGAGAAAAAAAGAAACAAATTCCATGAAGAATAGATTCAGGATATCTCAAAGTCTTATAAATCTCTTTCCCTCAACTTGTCGCCTTCTCCAAACCTTTTTAGTTTTTGTTGACTGAAAAACGGAAAATCGTGAATAAAAATACACTCTACTAGAACGGTTCATGCAGAAATGGACTTTTAAATCGTTTTTTTCCAATCCTGAATTGTTTTTGTGTAAAACCATTCTAATTGCAACACCATAGTCTATCTCAAAGAAACTGTTGTATTATTGTTATTTAAATCGGCTTTATTAGCAATAGTAGTGTCACTTGCAATGAAACCACTAAAATTTTTCCTACGGATATTCAAATAAAAATTATTTGATTCATGCCGAATATCTAGTTACAAGAAATTTAAAGATCCTAGTAGTTAGTAAAGCCTATATGGTAGATCAAAAAATTTTTTAAATTCTTTGTCCTTTAAATTCGATTTACGAATGGTATCCTAAATAATCTGAAATGCAATCTNAAAAAATTTTTTAAATTCTTTGTCCTTTAAATTCGATTTACGAATGGTATCCTAAATAATCTGAAATGCAATCTCATATCCCTTCTTGATGAAAGTTTACCGCACGCATTTTCAAACCGGAAGTTCCTGAAAGAAATTTTTTTGCCATCCATCGACAATTTATGAGTTTGTTCTACTGCCTTTGGCCTATATGTTTGGCTAAACATTTAATCAATAAGTGTAGATGGCTGTTCTTGAATAAAATAATTAAAAAAAAATTCAAAATTCTCATGTAAAAAATTTGAAAAACATCTGTATAGAAGATCATCTCACAGGATACCCAGTTCCTATCACGATGGAAGTTCGCCGCACGCTCATGTATGAGATAATGCGATATTCTTCCATCAAGATGGGACGTAGTTCGGAATTGCGTGCGATGAGTAGCCATCAAGATGGGAATGTATCGACCAATTAGCTTCAGGGGTTGCAAGGGATATACCGATTGAGTATTAAGTCCCAAGCGTCTTTTCTGCGCAACGCGAAACTTTGAGGATAATAACAAATCTGACTTTGAATTGATAACATGAGTCTGAGAAAAAGTCTTTTGCTCTGCTGCTTGTTTCGTTAATTTCCAACTCGCAGAGTTGTTCACTCCAATAAAACCGCTATGGGAAACGGAATTTTTTTTATTTCCATCCTACTCTTTCATTCAGTGTTTGATTGTGCCAGACTTAAGTTCACTTGATATTATTTTTGGTTTTGCTAATTTATTAAATTTGAATTAAAGTAAGGAGGACTTAAGGTCAACTAGAGAATTATTGTGAGTACAATTAGTTACTTTAGGTTTTCCTTTCTTTAACTCAACTTGAATAAATTAAAAAAGGCAGAAATATGCGCAGAGAGAAATTATATATTCGTCATGGAGTTTCGTATGCGCAGTAGGACTTTATGTATGCGCAGTGGGAATTAACTTATGAGCAATGGAGTTTCGCATGCGCAGTGGGCCTTTATATATGCGCAGTGGAAATTAATGTATGCGCAATGGACTTTCGCATGCGCAGTGGAAATTTACATACGCGCAGTTGACTTTCGCATGCGAATAGCGCCTTTATATAAATGCTCACTGCGCATATGTTAATACCCACTGCGCATGCAGAAGTCCATTGCGAATATATATATGCTCACTGCGCATATGGAAATGTCCATTGCGCATGCAAAAGTTCATTTCGCATATATAAATACCCACTGCGCATACAAAAGTACATTGCACATAAATAAAAACCCACTGCGCATATATGAATGCTTACTGCGCATATGTAAATGTCCACTGCGCATGCAATAGTCCATATTGAACAACTAGTCACCATTATTTTTATTGGGTAGGGAGGAATCTAAAAAAAATTACTGAATTATTGGACTCGCAATGATGATTTCATTTTAACTTGGGACCTCCATGAGAATTCAAATTAAATTCTAATTCTGAGTTGGAATGGAGGTTTCAATGAACTTTGTACTCATGAATGACCCTTAAGGGTCTCAGCCTCGTTAACCAATATTACATTCAGAATCAGGATGAAAAATTGAATAACATGGCAATTCTCAAAAGTACAATTTCACAATTTCAAATTCAACTACTTAATATCTGTGCCCAACTTTGCATCAGATTATGGTTGTTCAAATTAGTTTTTAGTCCAACTCAAAATCCAAGATCTTAATTTTTTCAAACTTTCTCGCGTTGCGCAGAAAAGACGCTTGGGACTTAATACTCAATCGGTAGGAATTTTTCCACTTACAAAAACTGTTAAAAAAATGTGTTATGTGTTCTCATAAGTCATTGTTTAGGCAGGGAAATTATGAAACAATATGAGGATAAGGGATGGACAGTTTTTATTTAATATCTTTAATTCTATTTCTAAACAGGGTAATTGATTTCAATGTTAAGCTTGTTAGGCGAATTGCTTAGTGATTGATTTATTGAATCATGTTTTTGTTGGATCCACGCTAGGTAAAAAAAGTAGCTATCATGTTACGAAGTTATGCAATATGTGCGAAAATGCCACAAAATGTGAGAAAAATTTCAAAATTAGTTTATATTTATTAAATCCATGGTCAAGATAAAGAGGGAAATTGATTTCGTAATGAAAAAATTGGCAATAGCGCAGCTGTTATTTTAGCTTTTTTATGTTAAAATNAGAAAAATTTCAAAATTAGTTTATATTTATTAAATCCATGGTCAAGAAAGAGGGAAATTGATTTCGTAATGAAAAAATTGGCAATAGCGCAGCTGTTATTTTAGCTTTTTTATGTTAAAATTGTACAGTTTGACATTGGGTGACTCATGCTTGTGATTTATTTTGATTTGGATATTTTCTTATTTTCTTTTTTATATTTATGCATTACCGTAGGTTCAAAAATAACAGCCGAGGCCACTTTATAATTCAAGAATTTCCAACCTCCGGATACTGTAAGAGACTGGTTTTTGTTGAACACTTGTCACAATACTCTTATTTCTACAGTTCGAGTTGTTTCATCTAAAGAAGTAATTGCCATGTGTGATATCTGTCTGTTTAAATTCGTGATTGTAGCGCAGTATGCTATATTTACAGGTGAATTAGTGCTCAAAGTGACCAATATATTCTTTACCTAAAATACGTTTTTAAAATTAAGCTACCTAATTATATTGAATTGTAATTAAGCATGGATATGCTATTTAATCACATTAAGATTCGCAAAATTTGAATCAATTTTGAAGTTCAAATCAAAACATCCAGTACTTTACTTTTTCGTTTTTTGCAAGTTGGATTAATTTTTTTAATTTTATTAAAATAGAAAATATTATTTCTATAATATTCCAATAAAATAGCGTCACTGTCAAATTCTGAAATATATCCAACTAATATCATACTGCATACTATTTCTTAATTTGATACTGAAATCGCAGGTCACTATTTGAAAATACATTTATGTAGACGAAGTACATTGCACACAACACATTATTTAACATTCTTTTATTATTTAAATTTATAAATAAATCAAAAAGTTATAATATTAATATTCATGTA
The DNA here is from genome assembly GCA_002738285.1 of Holacanthella duospinosa. Taxonomy (NCBI): domain Eukaryota; kingdom Metazoa; phylum Arthropoda; class Collembola; order Poduromorpha; family Neanuridae; genus Holacanthella; species Holacanthella duospinosa. The sequence goes on from NIPM01000057.1 coordinate 224,950, forward strand.
CTACTGCAAGGAAGTTTCAGTAGAAATCGCAGGTTTTATTATAATAAATACTGTAAGTGTGCCACATTAGTTATGACTCATAAGATCCTGGGAAGAGCACAATTTAATTTAAAAAAAAAAGGTTTGAGTAAAAGAAAATGTTAATATTGTTGCGAAACTAAGAAAATAGTATAGATAGAAGTACAATATGAAACAGTGTGTAAAAAAATTCAACTCGCAAATAACTTGTTTATAACTTGTTTGTGTTTGCAATGGGTATGGGAAAGTTGAACTCAGTTGATACAATTCAGTAGACTTATATTGCATGATTAAAAAGGATTCAGTCAGTCCAATTTGAGCTGCCATGGTCAATGTCTTCACTAAAAAGTTCTTAAACTTTGTCGTATTTTCTGTAGAAATTCTTGTTGTTCCTTCTGCATTGATTATTTTGTATTTGATCAAGTCAAAAGTGAAGTCACTTCAACAAAATAACTTTTCCTCACCGTCACCACAACGCAATGAGTCTTCTTGAATTGGAAGCATCAGTTCTTCAATCAACGGCGACAAAGGAAATTAAGTTTCTCTCTAATGTACTTCATGCTCCGGTAGACGTCGACGACCATGTAGATAGTGAAGTGGAAAGAAATGATACTGTCGACATATCCGCAGTTATCGAAAATGTAAAAATATTTGAGTATCATTAATTTAAGCGTCAAATAAATTCCACTAATTTTAATTTTCCCGATTTTCCATAGTTTCGTCAAACCATTAGTGACTTAGACATGGACGATCATGACCGTACGGATATCGAGCTTATGCGATGGTTAAAAGGTAACAGAAACAAACTTATGACTATGTTAATTAAGTTTTTAAGGATGTAATGATATAATTTTTAATTACTTAATAGCTCGATCCATGGATTTAAACAAGGCAGAAGATATGTTACGCACTGTAAGTTTATCAGTACTCGCCAAACTCTCCTTTCAAAGTAAAAACTTGTTTAGATTCCTTTTCGAAATTGTGAAAGCGGAGTCATTGATACTGCGTACGTATGAACTGAAAAAGAAAAGGAACAAAAAGTTCGAAAGTACTTTTATTGCATAATCAAAATCTTTACAAGGATTGACATAACTTAAATTTTTATAATTTAATCTCAATGTGTACTATACAAATCTTTTTAGCGTGAATTTGTCTGAACATTTTTTGATAACATTTTTTATTTTTTAATAATTCCAGTCGCCAAAGGCTGTATTGGTTATACAGCCAAATCAGAAACGAATGCAGTAGTTTTTTTCACCACCTTAACACTACTCAAAAAAAAAACTACTGCATTCGTTTCTGAATTGGCTGTAGTTTTGGAATGTGTGCTAGTAGCAGCTGATATGAGCAAGTGTGCGTAAATAAAAATACCATAAATATCTATTAATGTTGAGTTCCTTAAATTCGAAAGAGGAAAGAATTTAGGAGGAGAAAAACGAAACTAAGCAGCAGTTTAGAAAGTTAGCCAAGGTACAAAAAATAGACAGAAAGACCGTGCAAGAGAGGAGCAGAGGATAACAAAAATAAGAAGTTAAATGGGTTTCAGGAAAGTTTTAATAGAAGCTTAGTACTTATTTCATAAACAAACAAAAATTCCATTATCTGAGGTTTCAATTCAATGTTTGCAAACATTTTTTCTGGTGAATCAGCTGCAATAATGTTCGATGTAAAAAAGGTTTAACCAATTTATATCGATTAAAATCTTAAGCTCAGCCAGCGTTGGACCTTTATCCTGATTTTTTAAACGTTTGAAGTGTAATTAAATGTTTAGGATGGAAATTCTAGGGCCAAACCCAAACGCACTCAACTATTTTGTCCATATTTTTGGATGATACTGTAAATACTAATGAAATAAAGATGAAAACGAAATATTGGCTACTGAACATAGCAGTCTGGGTTCACTTGCGTGCGTTTGGTTGAGTGCTGCCCAGCACTGCCGCGGGCGACTACGAGGAGTTACAAAAAGCAGGTATCCTTGGATTATTTAGTCGAATGCGTCCAACTTATCTACTAGATAGTTTAGCATTCACTCATTTGTTATATAACCTTGAATACAATAGTAAGAATGAAGTATGAATTTGACTTATACGAAAGCTGAAGGGTAATTTAACATTTTATTAATAATTCTTTAGTTTGTATTTTTATACAGAAGAAAATACGATATATTGGTAGATACAAAATAACAGTGGAGAAATTGAAATTTCTTGTTAAGAATGGTTTTGAAACTTTTGAAATTTATGAGTTAGAATTGTCTGACAATATTGTTAGAGGAATGGAGTAAATTAGATAACCAAGTTTCGTATACATGTACACAACGTAAATTTTGTGGTAATCTTTCAGTTTATTTTAAATTTTTAGTTTTGTGGAAAAATGATTTCAAAAATTACAACGGCATTGGCTTTATCGAATCAAAATACACATAAATGTGTTTTTGTTTATCCAAAAATTTGTGTTTGGTGTGACTAGTAGGAATGGCTTATTTGACGAGTGACTAGTTTGAAAAGTGACTTTCTCCACTTTCTCTTGCGTCCCTCTCTTCCACTGTCCAGACGACAGACTTGAAGCGCCTAAAGTCTGGTCCCCATGCTTTACAAAACCTAGCTTCGTCATACTCCTGGAAATCTGTGATTTCCATAAGTATAACTGTCTCCCCAGCCCTCGTCCAGTCAACATCTCTCCCAAGAGCCAATTAGCAATCCCATTTTTCCCTTTTACGTCCCGTGATTGTTTGATCTCTGACCATACCCTTTCCAAGACCATTTCCCAAACCCTTTCCCCACTATCCCCAGTTCCGTCTTACAATAGATATTCCTATCTCTGTATTGAATAATTTTTGAGATATTTGCTCACGATCATATTAAATAACGAACAATATCACTAAAAATATATATAGATGAATTCCTGTTTCTAATACAAGTATGTCTAAAAAATTAGCCCATATGTGGTGCTCGCTGGTTTAAATAAATCCCCGGATATATTGTTAAATTTATGCACTAGATAGGTAATAATTTGTTTTTAAATTTGTTTCCTCGCTAATTTGATCCAGTTCTGAAATGTTAATTCTGCAAACTCATACCCTGAGCTAATTAATGTTATATTAAGTGTTATTTTTTAATTAATTTTTTTTACGAAGTTGTTCAGGTAGCTCACATAAGCTAAATTTTAAGGTAACAGATTTAAAAAATATGTAGCTACAGTGAAACTCGTTTAATGTGACTTCTTCTCTCACAAGTCTCTGTATCACCAATTTTAAAATTCCCGCTGGATGTCTATGCACGTAAGTGTAAGAACAAGTCGCCTTATGTCACTTCGCCTAATTTCATATTTCATCTTGAGTCACCAATTCCAACCCCACACATGNGTCGCCTTATGTCACTTCGCCTAATTTCATATTTCATCTTGAGTCACCAATTCCAACCCCACACATGGAAGTTTACTTCTTTTAATGACAACTTTGCTGCCATTGTTTGAATTTCACATCTATACATTTTTTAATTTCTCGAAATTGTATACCATTCACTTTACACTTTTAAGATAATGGGGATAGGAAAATGAACAGAACTAACAATTAAGCAAAAGTTGCAGATTTTAGCAAACTTAGACAACAAAGTGAGTAGGAAAGTTACCTCTGACAACTATCACATTGACAGAAGTACAGTAAGTAAAATTCTGAAAAAGAGGAGCCAGATTGAACATGCTGCAAGTAAAACACAGTTTAGTTGAACACGAATGAACATATTCCTAGTATTGGACAATTTAGAAGAGTCTTGAGAAAATTATGATGTGGATTCTTTGTAATGTTACAAACGAACGAGCTTCTAAAGATGCTAACTATACTTAGAAAATTTGGACAAAATCATCACAGACGAAACATTTTCATGTGTGGTGCAGAAAAAAAAANGCTAACTATACTTAGAAAATTTGGACAAAATCATCACAGACGAAACATTTTCATGTGTGGTGCAGAAAAAAAAATTACTGACTTTTTCCTTTAGGTTAGACGTATGTAATTTTGAACACTCACTCTGTCACAGTAAAATTNAAAAAAAATTACTGACTTTTTCCTTTAGGTTAGACGTATGTAATTTTGAACACTCACTCTGTCACAGTAAAATTAACAGAGTTAAGCTAAGATTCACAAATCCGTTTTTTGTCACCAAAGATCGTGTTAAACACCAAATTTTAAAGTTTTGCCTATATCGCTTTCTGTCACCTTCGCTTTATATCACCAAAATTTTTGCTCAGTTGGAAGTGACATTAAGCGAGTTCCACTGTATTTGTATTCGCAAATATTAGCACGACTCGTTTTACCTCAGCACATTTCTTTATGTCTAAGGATTAGNCCACTGTATTTGTATTCGCAAATATTAGCACGACTCGTTTTACCTCAGCACATTTCTTTATGTCTAAGGATTAATGGTGCATCTCATTTTTTTTCTTTGATTATTGGTCAATTATCCAATCTCGTAATTCTCGCTTTGAAAAAAGAACTGCATACGGTGTAATTGAGCCCAATGTACGTCATCATGAGTTTTCACAAAAAATTATGTATGATTACACGGATGCGTAGAATAGACGGNCCACTGTATTTGTATTCGCAAATATTAGCACGACTCGTTTTACCTCAGCACATTTCTTTATGTCTAAGGATTAGTGGTGCATCTCATTTTTTTTCTTTGATTATTGGTCAATTATCCAATCTCGTAATGCTCGCTTTGAAAAAAGAACTGCATACGGTGTATTNATCTCGTAATGCTCGCTTTGAAAAAAGAACTGCATACGGTGTATTTGAGCCCAATGTACGTCATCATGAGTTTTCACAAAAAATTATGTATGATTACACGGATGCGTAGAATAGACGGACGAATACGATATTAGTGATTTTATGGTGGACAATGATTTGCATCTGGAAATCGTGATAAGAATAACACAAAGATAAGAATAACTAATGTATTACAGGGAAACTATGATAGGGTCATGTTTTATAATTTTCGGATGCTTCAAGATACGCTTTTCCAGGTTCACCTGAATTTTGAATTCACAATTTAATTTTGATCAGAATTTCTAATGTGCAAACAAAATTCTTTAAACGCATGTAAATAAATACTTCAGGCAGTAAGTTAATTTCAAATATGTTAAATATTATCATCAAAGTGAAGGTGAACTTAGCATTTTTGATAAGATATCTAGTTTGAGGTAAAAATTTTTAATTGAAAAAGAGATATACAGGGTTAGAATAAGGTCTAGAGAGTATTAACAACTAAACCGATAATCTATGTTGTATTAGAAGGTACTAAAATTTGCATAAGTTGAATTGGTGTACTTAAAGGAAAATACAACATCACCAAGGACGCCGTTTCTATGCATTTGCATAATCGCAGCGAAGCAACACTAATTGGTGATACTTAGGATCTTCACGAATTATGAAAAATGGAGCCGATTAACGCAATTTTAATTCACATAATAACGCATAATATTAACGGAAACGCATAATTTATTTTGCGTCTCACTTTTACAGTTTTTACCATATCTTATAGCATCATGAGTCTAATTGTTGTTCGAATACCAACAAATAGACTAGGGGTCTACCAATAGCGTGCGTGGATTTGCGTGAGATTGTGTAAGGTTCTAGTTTACGTGAAATTGTGTTTGTGTAAAAACCGATGAGAGATTTTACGAAATTGTATCCTCTCTCATTGGTTAGAGTCACTAAGCTCATCCCACTTGAGTGAGATTTGTAAAAAAGGAACCTTACACAATCTCACGCAAATCCACGCACGCTATTGGTAGACCCCTACTATTTATATTTATCGAAAACATTTTACAAATTTTATTTCGAAAATTTTGCTAAATTTAGCAATATCTGGGTGTATTTTTTTTCGGAAAATCTAAATTCTTAAAATTCATGGATCTAATTCTAATAATATTCTATATATGAACGTCCGTCTTGCTCATTTATACAGACTTAAATCTTTATAAAGGTTTTCATGCTCATCAGAAAGCCAATATAAGCTTATAAATCACGGCGCATAATATCGCATAATTTTTTTGTTAATGCCGCATAATTTTTTTAATTTTCTCGCATAAAAGAGGCGTCCTTGAACATCACTGTGTTAATGTTAATCTAATGAGTGCATTTCACGATAGATTACTAGCCGAAATAGGATCGTCCATTTTCCTCACTTTCGAAAGGGAGAGTAATAGTATACTGTAAACTCAATATAATAACTTTTACCTTCAGTAAAGTGAAACAATTTATTTTTTGCTTTTTTCGGAAATTAAAAAAAAAGTATAGGGTGTCAATATCTGATCAGGATTTTTGAAAAATTTGTTAATTTAGGAAATACCCAGACCCGGGCATTATCAAAATCTCGGGTTACAAAGTAAAGTTCACCAATTGAGATGGAAATAATTACGAAAGGATGATACATCTTGACAGAAATTTTGAAAAAAATTTAATTCGGAAAATACCTTAGGTAAATACCCGAATTCGGTTATTTATAAAATTATGTGGGTTAGAAACTTAACTTTACCAATTTGGATGGAAAAAATTATAATTGGGCACTAAAATACGTTGGAAATTTTGGAAAATTATTCATCTTGAAGAATACCCGAATCCGGGTATTAAAAAATTTTCCAGGTTAGAAACGAAACTTCACCAATTTGGATGGAAAAAATTATAACTGAGCACAAATTACGCGAGGAATTTTGGAAAATTATTGATTTTGGAAAATACCAGAATTCGGGTATTAAATAATTCTCCAGGTTAAATTTAAACTTCACCAATTTGGATGCAAAAAATTGATTCGGTAGTAAATTACGTAAGAAATTTTGGAAAATTATTTATTTTAGAGAATACCCGAATCCGGGATTTTAAAAATTCTCCAAGTTAGAAACTAGACTTTACCAATTTGGATGAAAAATATAATAATTGGGCACTAAAATACGTTAGGAATTTTGGAAAATTATTGATTTTGGATAATACCCGAATCCGGGTATTATAAAATTCTTAGGGTTTGAAACAAAACTTCACCAATTTGGATGGAAAAAATTATGATTGGGTACTAAATTGTCAAGAATTTTGGAAACTTTTTATTTTGGATGATACTCGAATCCGGTTTTCTCCAAAATGTATAATATTTCAAAATTCCGGTCGTAATTAGGTATCCATCATAATTTCCCCCATCCATATGGGTGAAGTTTAGTTTTTAACCAGGAGGATTTTATAATACCCGGATTCGGGTATTCTCTAAAATAAATAATTTTCCAAAATCCTTTTCGTAATTTAGTGCCAAATCATAATTAGTCTCTATTCAAATTGGTGAAGTTTAGTTTCAAACCCTAAGAATTTTATAATACCCGGATTCGGGTATTATCCAAAATGATAACTTTTCCAAAATTTCTGACATAATTTAGTACACAATCATAATTTTTCCCATCCATATTGGTGAAGTTTAGTTTCTAAGCAGGAAAATTTTATAATACCCGGATTTGGGTATTCTCCAAAATAAATAATTTTCCAAAATTCCTTACGTAATTTAGTGCCGAATCATAATTTTTTCCATTCAAATTGGTGAAGTTTAGTTTCTAACCCGCATAATTTTATAAATAACCGAATTCGGGTATTTTCCAAATTAAATTTTTTTCAAAATTCCTGTCAAGATGTGTCATCCTTTCATAATTATTTTCATCTCAATTGGTGAACTTTACTTTGTAACCCGGGATTTTGATAATGCCCGGGTGTGGGTATTTCCTAAAACAAATTTTTCAAAAATCCTGATCAAATTTTGACACCCTATACTTTTTTTTAATTTCCGAAAAAAGCAAAAAATAAATTATGTTTCACTTTACTGAAGGTCAAGTTGTTATTTTGAGTTTACACTATACTATTACTCTCCCTTTCGAAAGTGAGGAAAATGGACGATCCTATTTCGGCTAGTAATGTATCGTGTTTGCAACAGAATTATAGCAGTCTAGACGACATCTGTACTTTAAATTGATCATATAGCTACTTATATTGTTTATAGGAAACTAAGAGTAAATCGTTTGCTTCGTCAACTGGTTATAAAAACAACTGTGCAGCTTCATGTATGCAAGCTCACTGACTCTGCTGATTGAATTACGATATCCAATGCCCCCATAATGAGCAGGCTCGTTAGGTTTGACGGCCGAAATTATTTTGAAAGTAACATAATCAACCAAAATCACTTTCAAAAAAAAAAATTTTTTTTTTTAAGTTTACCGTATTTTACAATATTTACATGCGAAAACAGTTAACTTAGATGAGAAATTAAAAATATTTATTATAATAATTAATTTTCAAAATATACACAACCGTGATTGTACAGCAAAAGCCTTGAACAACTTGTAGTTTAGAATTTAGAACAATTACAAAAAATCGTTTTTAATACATGTACAATATCACTAAATCTTATGAATTTTTTGAAAAATTACGTATTTATAAATTTCTATAAATTCTAGTCAGTAAAATGGAGAAAGGACAATGGTATCGGGAACATTTTGGAATGGAAACCTCCACAGCATCTGATAAATGAATTCCCTTTCCAGATTTGCGGATTTGATAATGATGGAGATCAATGTAAAAAGCAATGCGTAACATCATGTCACAAATTTACTGACGGTCTAACAATGCTCTCTATCTTATTATTTCAGTTGGTGTTGTGACATATAGTAAATGGAACATTGAAGACTTTATTGCTTCTGTCTATATTAATAAAGGGGTAGATCACATTCGTTATTTCTGGCAATGTCTTGAAATTGTGAAGAAATGCATGCGAGCCAACACCACTGAATTAAAAACCATTCAAAGTGGTGTTGTAATCATTGATATGGACGGACTAGCCATTAGTCAATTTGCATCTAGAGAAGGTTGAGTAACAATTTTTTATTTATTGCCGACAATGTGTTTCGTCAAATGTCTCTTAACGTATTTAGTAGTAGAAATTGTTCTGGAAGCAACGCGCCAATACGAAGCTAACTACCCAGGAATGTTAAAAAAGGCAATAGTAGTCAATACACCTAAAGTCTTTACTGTTTTGTATCAGCTCATACGACCATTCTTGAGCGAAGATACCGCGGCTTGTGTGGATGTATACGGATATTATGATGACTGGAGAGGAACCTTACGTGAGTTGATGTCAGTGGATCAACTACCTTCGAGATTTGGAGGTGCCAACACGACTGTCAAACCGGTAAGGAACATAATCACTTTGGTCATGGTCAAAGCAATAATTTTACAATATGGTTGATTCTATGTAGTATCATCCAAGTCATGGGTACCTTGTCACAGTACCAGTTTTTGAAGAAATAGAAAATTCTAAGCTAAAACCAGTTAATGTCCCAGCAGGGCAGAAACTAGACGTTCCCTTCAATATTACAGAGGTTAACGCAAAATTAATGTGAGTACGCCACTTAGGAGATGTAAGGCAAGCTACGAATGTGTAAATAATTGTTTTATTTTGTGGTTGCACTAAATAATTTAGGTGGGCTTTTCGAACTGATGATTATGACATTACGTTTGGAGTATTCTATACCCCAGCAAACAGTGGGGATGAAACAGAAGTAGTAGATTTCTGTCGAGTGGACTCGCACGTACTAACACAACGAGGTTCACTGGTATGTGAGCAAGCTGGACAATGTAAGTTGTAGCGATCCAATCACATTATCAAGTATAATTTTTGGATGTCCAATATATTTAAAAAATTTAATCCGTATTAGACACCGTTCGATTTGACAACACTTCCAGTTGGATTCGTCCCAAATGTGTCTACTATATCACACAATGCTCACAACAACCGAATTGAAGTGAAAACTCATTAGTTTAAATAAGTAAATTTAAACATTTTTGTATGGAATTAAAATGACTTATGTTTAATAAGAAGCTTGTTAGGTCATTTCGAAACGGAACAAGAAGAAACGTAAAAATTGGTGCTTTTGTAACCAATTTAGTCAATTCCTCCGAACGCTTTTAGGGTGCTTTTATTCATTTAATTTCTCCAATTTATACTGCTTTCCATCCATATTCTAAGTGTTAGTTTTCATCTGAGAACACACCATATTGAAGGAGGGTGGCTTAAAAAAATGTGAGCCACATTTGCAACACGGTTTTGCTGAAAGCAAATCGGAAAAGAATCTACCAAAATAGTATTTTCACTACAAAATTTTTCCAAATCCAAGAAAAATTAAATGTTAAAGTGGAACAATTATTTCGAATTTACCACCTAACACCGTCGGTTACCTCTTAGCACGTTTACAGAAACGTACATCACCTCAGGACAATGATCGTCACTGTAAGCATCCTGAAGCACAATGAGTATATTTTTGATCAATATCACCACCGACTAAGCTTACCATACACTGAACCCTTCATGGCTTTAATCGGATTAGTGATATCATACACTATATTTTACACGCTGTAGCATTGAACAAAGAAAAATTCTTCAAAATAACTCTTTGTATCTGAAACGTTTTTAAATGGGACCATGGTTCTACAACTTAACTTGCACCTTTTGAGGCTAACAAATTATATCAGTAAGGGTATTAATATCTATTTACTACTTGAAGTATCATTAAAAAATATTGCCATACCACACCAATATAACCTTAGTAACCAACCTGAGATACAATGTATATGGAAAAACTTGGTGATAAAATTAGTATAATAATTCAAAATTTTGATATAAATTTCCCACATTTGGTTCAAATTTTTATACTTTTCTTAAGNAAAATTAGTATAATAATTCAAAATTTTGATATAAATTTCCCACATTTGGTTCAAATTTTTATACTTTTCTTAAATGTACGAGTAACTATGAAATTTACTATTGTTCAATCTATTACTCATGTTAGTTCAAGGACATTGACGCANTTAAATGTACGAGTAACTATGAAATTTACTATTGTTCAATCTATTACTCATGTTAGTTCAAGGACATTGACGCATGGAGGTTTACAGATGGATACAAGCATAACTTTGTGTACCTAATTGCTATACTCTCAGTGATTTAGGATAAATTACCAGAATTTGTTACATGTGAAGGAAATGGAAATAATCCGAATGGACAGGAATTAGTGCTAAGCATTGCTCTGACTATGACAATGCTGGTTAGGATTATGGAGTCAGTTCCTGACTTTGACTCTTTACGGTTGGGAGTCAGAGTCTTGACTCTGAAATTAGACCCCCAGACTTGAAAATCATGACACTTTTTCAGTATTTATAGACTATTAGTCGTAAATCAAAATTTGTTAAATTTATTTAAGATTATCTTACACGATTTTCTGTATTTTGTATTACTTGACTTCGGAGGCAGAGTGTACTCCCACAAATGGCGCTGACCTCTTTTCCTGGGACTTCTGTGTACTTGCATTGTGCATTGTATTTTTATACATGAGTATTATAAAAGTAACTCATCTATTAGTATTTATTTTATCAATTAATTTTGCCAGTTCGCATTGGCCATGTGAATTACTAAACTATGCAGGAAACTTATACTGATAGAACAATTACACACATTTTTCGTCCACGGCAGGCAAATTCTAGTGATTTATCTCTTCCTGGCACTTACTGAAATAATATAATTTGAATTTTTGTTTGCAAAATCTATACCCATTGAATGCGACTTCAAGTGGGCCCAAAGTATTTCTGTACTCTTTCCTACCCTGCGCTTCTTAAGTAGTCTACACTTTTAGTCTCAATTTTATTCTTAACTTTCTAGCTTCACTGGAAAACTTAGTCAATAAGTGGGCTTCATAAAAGTATGATTTGGTAATTATTGGGGACTTCATGTAACTGAATGATAGGTTTTGCTTGTGTAGTAAATTAAAACTTAATATAATGAGACAAAATAATATTGTTATGACTTGGAATTGTTTATGACTTTAGTAGTTTTTTTTTAAGTAATAGTTTTTTTTACTTACCTTATATTTTTCTTTAGTTATTATTAAAACTAAAATAATAATACACTTTGTGCACTAGGCNTACTTGGAATTGTTTATGACTTTAGTAGTTTTTTTTAAGTAATGTTTTTTTTACTTACCTTATATTTTTCTTTAGTTATTATTAAAACTAAAATAATAATACACTTTGTGCACTAGGCACTGTTTGAATAATCATGTTATAATTCCTTTGTTATTTATTATTATTTATAATAATAGTTTTTTTTGCTTTTGGCACTACAGGGTTTCAAGGTATATAAACCCTGGGATTTTGCCCAGGAAATCATTCTAGCTTTAGACTTCGGTCTCTCACCTTGAGTAGGTAAAGTTAGAACTCGCAATTGTTACGAACATTGTTGAAAGATTTATTTTTTTGTAAAATATAAAATCTAGAATAAATAAAAACTTTTATTTATTTGAAACATTAATTGTTATAATTGTTGAGTTTCATTGCATAGGGTTTCTTGTTGCTTCACATTAACTTTAAATTTAAAAGAAACTTTTCATTGTTGAGATTTGGTACAGTAATGAGTAAAGTGAGCTCTAACTGTTAAAACAAAAATTTAGAGAAATTGTGGGAAAAACCACAAATTCAAAAGTTAAAAGTTTCAAATTTATTTATTTCGTTTCATTATTATTATAAAAACAATTAGTTAATTATTTAGTGTTATGGATCTGGAAATTTCGTCCAACAAACTAAGGTGAGTAAGGTGAGTGGTCGATTTAGACCTGAGCCATAACAATATGAAACAAATTGTAAGTAATCCAACAAGAGTCACAACACACTCGGGTACTTTATTGGATCACATATATGTCCCTATCATAAGTCAATTTACTGTAGCAGGTAGCATTAATGTGGGATTATCTGACCATGAGTTAGTTTATTGCGTTAGAA
>NIPM01000057.1:241932-560264 GCA_002738285.1 Holacanthella duospinosa
AAATAAGAAAAAAAGAACCCTGTACAAATAATGTTGTCTAGTAGTCCCTGTCAGATTTAAATTAGATTTTGCAATAGGTTGGATTCGATCCTTCTGTACGCAAAAATTTTTTCTAGGTTTTTTGACTTTTCGGTTCCCTTACAACTCAAAAAACTACCTTTACAAAAGTTGTTGTGAATAACCAATGGAGGAAGATATTCCTCTAACATTTTTCTCCACGATGACCTGGTCAGGTCAAAGTTCAGGTTTCTTGATTTTCCGAAGTTTTTTTTATTTTAACCTAAACTTTGCCCTGACCAGGTCATCGTGGAGAAAAATGTTAGAGGAATATCTTCCTCCATTGGTTGTTCACAACAACTTTTGTAGAGGTAGTTTTTTGAGTTGTAAGGGAACCGAAAAGTCAAAAAACTTAGAAAATTTTCGAGATGGGGATTTGCGTTAAAAAACTTAGAAAAAATTTTTGAGTACAGAAGGATCGAATCCAACCTTTGCAATCAAGTAGATCTTTCCATGCAAATAATGTTTAAATGGGACAGAATGTCCTTCGGCTTCTCATTTGACCTCTGGAGGTTACTAAAGGTCAAATTTGATTTTTAGTACTCCTTGTCACATTTTAACAGAATTTCGCCAACAAATAGATCTGCTGGTTGGATTCTAGACTTGAGTTTTTCAGCCCATATATGCAGACGTCACCTGGCATAAGTGCGAGATAAGTTTCAGTATAACCAGGTAAACACAAACTGGAGGGGAAAAGTTAATTCAAAAAGTGTAGACTACTTAAGGAGCGCATGGTACCACAATATCTCATGGGGCTAATCTTATTGGATATTCAGTACATTCAAAGTTTATCCAATGTCGTAGTCTCGCCTTTGAATTTTATCTACACACGCTTGAAATCCGGGTCAGCAACTTTTACACTTGGGTTTTCAAACAATTTTTCCTTCTAATGAACACGGTGAAGAAAGACTATTCACCGTAATTTCTGGTTTCTGTGGCAGTGTTTCATATGATGATGATAATTCCTAAAAAATACAAAAAAAAAGTTAATTTATTAGTCAGCAATATTAAACTGTACACTTTTTGCACACCTGATTATCCTAATACATGGTCATTGCTGAACCTAAAAGTAATATTAAACGGTCGCACTAAAATTCTTTTTAGGTTCAAAAATGACCACCTAAGAAAGTGCGCAAGGGGAAGGTTTGGTAAAACTTTTTGCTAGTTACATAAATCAGTTGTACTGCTTCATTATCTTACTTCAGACGAAGTGTCGTATAGGAACAAAGTTTACATTGAATTCTTTTGAAGCTATGTCGAACTGATCGATGATTGTCATAAGCCTGTCGCGTTTTTCCCCTGTAGTCGCAGTCTTTACAGTTATATGGAAACTGTTGTTTCTCATGAACTTCTTTTCGATGAAACTTGAGTGACTCCTCGCTCATATCTTGTGCCAAACAACCTTCAACTGGACAAAAAAAATTTTGTGTTACTCTACACTTCCGTTTTTTGCTTACAGGCGACCCTGTATTGAAGACTAGGTAATCCATGTGAATGAATGATTTCTTATGGTCATAATTTTCAACGCTATGGACTAAAGCCATGTGACTCTTGAGTGCGTTGGAGCAGTCCAAACCATAAAATCTCATACGACAAGTCTCGACTGAGCAAATGAGACATAATTTATCTCCCTCATGTTCTCCGATTATGTGTTGGTCAAGACTGTATCCATTTGAATAGTACTTGTTTTCACAAAACGGACATTGGAAGGCACTCCCCAATGTTGACTCTTCTTGGTCGTTCATAGACTCTTCATGATATTTACCTATAAATTTTGAAAAAGTGTATAAATTTATAAATCTCCCAGTGCACTCATGCCTGATGGAAATGTAGAGGAACTTACTATCTTGCGCGAATGGTTCGAGTTGCAACAAAAAGTCTACGGTTTCTTTAAAAATATCTTTTGAATCTGGGTTCCCTTTGTTGACTTCCGAATCAAAACTTTTTTCTTTGATTTCTTCCGATTCTTCATTCGATTGGTATTCCAAAATAGGGTTAAATAACTCAGGGTGATAATCTGCATCTTCATCTTCTGGTTCAGAAGTGAGTGAATCTTCGTTAAGTGACAAATTCTTGACCCTAGTCCTAGTCAACATTCCAAACATTGGGGTAGCAATTTCTTCTGCAATACTTCCACTTGCTGTGGAGTTATCTGAAAATGGACGGTATAATTTTTTAGACTCTTACTTGGTTATGTCAATTGTCATAACACTATGTCAGTTGTCATAAGGTACTGTATATTGGTCGTGTCTGTATGAATATTTTTGAGCCTGTAGTACGAATAAGTGTTCCATGTGATTTACACGAAAAAAACATGGCCGAATACAATAAAATCATAAATATAAATTATATCAAAATTCGAGTTTTAATCGTTTTGACATTCCTTCGTTTCTACAGTTCGATCAATTTTCTATGAAATTTTATTGTATTCGATTCTATTCCTTTGAATGATTTTGGTTTCGAGCATTTTCTTTTTTGAACATATCACCTGACTGACAATCAGTCATGATTGAGTCTTGATTCTTGACAACTGAGTCAGTGTCGTAAAAGAAAATGGAGTAATTTGTTAAAATAAGTTGGAGTCAGCATCACATAAGTCAGAATTGAGTCATTAATTCAAGAGTAACTTCTCCTTCACTTGCTTACTTAACAATAGTGAAGGTGAAGTTGTGTTTGTCGGTTCATATACTGTACTTACCTTCACTGTAGGTATTTGTAGTGAATCCGTGGATTACTGATTTGTTCAACATTGAATTGGCTGCCCTTTTTGCATGCTTCTTTGTGGCAAAATGTCTCATCAATTTTGATTTGAATAGAAATTTGACATTACACTCAAGACATCTGTACATTTTCATGTCTTGGTTCAGACTGAAATCCTCCAAATCCGTAATGCAATCTAAATTTTCAACATAAAAAACTATATTCTAATGTGAAATTCACAAAAGGTCAATGAAAACAATAGATCTGAAAGTTAAATAATACTTCTAATTCATCCTAATCCAGTTTACGTTTATATCGGCATAAAATTTTTAAAATTTTAAACAAATTTCAACTTTTCNCTAATTCATCCTAATCCAGTTTACGTTTATATCGGCATAAAATTTTTAAAATTTTAAACAAATTTCAACTTTTCCTATAAGTCGCAATCGGTGTACTTGGCATTTTGTATAATCTGCAATTTACTGCCTGTCAGCACGAATTCAATACAGGAAAACACAAGGTCTCACTTCCAGGTTGTTCCNATAATCTGCAATTTACTGCCTGTCAGCACGAATTCAATACAGGAAAACACAAGGTCTCACTTCCAGGTTGTTCCTCCTCCCCCAGCCAAACCCCTCCGCAATTGTCAACAACCCCCTAAAGTAAATTTCTTTTCCCAGATGAGATAGGGGAATTTTCAAGTTCCGAGGGGCCGATTTAGGTATTCCTCAAGTAATTATTGAATTAAAAACAAGGAAAAGGTGCCCCTCCATAAGGATTAAATAGATTTTAACCCTATTTTGATGAAAATTTGGCTGAAGTCCTTCGGGCAAAATATCCTGTACCATATAACTTTTTGGCTCAGCGAAATTGTGGGGCAGACTCCATTTTGTTATCTAGTCAATCCTATTCACAAATGTCAACAAACGGTGAGCAAGTATCCAATGTTGCTAAAGTTTGCTTAGAAGTAAGAAGTAACAATATAAGATCACATTAGTGTCCTCCATTACTCTGACTCCTGAGTCATGCCTCTGACTCTGACTCCTATGACACTGACTCCCAGTTTTTTTGGGTGTCGAGAGTCTTTTGATGAGTCTGACTCCTTTGCGGTTGGGAATCAGACTCATGACTCTGAGAGTCAACTCCCAGACTTGGGAGTCATGACTCTTTTCCAACATGCTCAAATGCACATATCGGTATTATTTTCCTTATTTTTTCTCATCTACTTTCACTAATAAAAAATGAAAATTTTAATTTCAGATTGTTTTTTCTTATTTCCTTTATTAGGCATTACGTGACTCCGGAGTCAGAGTCATGACTGACTCTGACTCAGTTTATTCCCAAAAAACAAGGAGTCAAAGTCATAACTCCGACAGTCGAATCCCAGAGTTTAGCGGTTGGGAGGCACACTCATGACTCTGAGTCATGACTCTTTCCCAACATGCTCAAATGCACATATCGAAATTATTTTCCTTATTTTTCTCATCCAATAAAAAAATTTAAATTTTCAGATTGTCTTTCCTGATTTTCCTTATTAGGCATTACGTGACTCCGGAGTAAGAGTCATGACTGTGACTCTGACTCAGAATTTATTCCCAACAATCAAGGAGTAAGAGTCACGACTCCGAAAGTCGAGTCCCAAAATTTAGAGAGTCAGAGTCATGACTCTCAGAGTGACTCTGACTCAGGCCAAATTGAGTCATGGAGAACACTAAGGCAAGGTTTGGTTTTGGCAACGCAGTTGACAAATGCGAAACCGTTTGGCCACTGTACTTTCGAATGGGAAGGGCCGTTGACTTTTGCGGAATAGAATGGCTGCAACGACCTGGAGACCACTCCCAAAATCACCGCCGTTGACTATTGTGTCTTTAGGATGGTTTCAGCTCCCTGAAGAGCACTCCCAAAAACCGTCCTTAAATCTCGAGAAAACGTGCGCAGATCGTCGTTGACTTTTGCGTTTGCACGTTGACCGCCGTTCGAAAAATTTTGTTTTTTTAAAGAAACGTCCTTCTGGGGGTTAATCGGTTTTTCTATAATGAAAAGTTACTACTATGTTCATAGATGGAGTGACAGAAGTTCCAGGTGATATGAAGCTAGAAAACATCCATTTGCCATTAGTACCTGTGTTGCAAAATTTTGCATAACAACCTTCCTGTACGAAATTGTCGTACTCAACCCCGATGAATATAAAAATATTTTATAGAGAATGCTTTCAATAACGGCGATGTGTTCATTTTCCACNGATGAATATAAAAATATTTTATAGAGAATGCTTTCAATAACGGCGATGTGTTCATTTTCCACCCAAAAGTATATAACTTTATAAGTATAATTTCTATAAACTCACGTGACGTATTTGTATCTCTCGTTTCAAAATTGTGTGAATGTATAGNCTTTATAAGTATAATTTCTATAAACTCACGTGACGTATTTGTATCTCTCGTTTCAAAATTGTGTGAATGTATAGTTGATGGTATGTCTTCGGTGTCTCCAAATACGGGTAGATCTCCGATATAAGGTTTTATATCCTCCCCTTCAAACGAAGTTAAAAAACATATGTCCTCTATTTGCTGATTCGGATAATCATGTGCATTAAAGGAAGCTAAATTTGAGCTAAGTTTGCTAACTAAGAATGATGATACTTTGGCCTTTGCGGTGGAAATCCTTCGTTGAAAACAACGGACACTCCGCATCATAAAGTCAATGTCCCTTACTAGCTGTTCACATTGACAACAGTAAACAGCTTGATCCAACAACTGACGAAACACTAGCGACTCGAAGTCGATGAGAAGGTAGAGAGAATCCGCGCAGTTTAGCCTCCAGGCGATTTCCCATTCTTTCTGTGGGTGCAACTCAATTGGCACAGAGCAGAGAGTACACGTTGCTTCAAAGAGGTCAGACATATCATCCACTATGAACTAAAAAATATGATATTCAGTTAGTTTTTCTGGAATATAAAATAACGGTTAAGAAAAGTAAAATTATATAAAAATATGTTTCAAGTAGGAAGTAGCAATAACCAATTCAGGTTATTAGGAGTAGACAAAATTGATAAACGCAGAGAAGATAGGCAAAACCTAGCAACGATATTATGAAAAGCAAAATCGAGGAAAGTGATCAATAACCTACGAATTTTTACAAATTTACATATTTTTCTTGCTTTATATGATCCATATTTTCGAGTTTGACGTTTCCCATCAGAACTCTAATTTAATTCTACAAATTTTTACATTTTTTTTTAAATTTGCACATATCCTATACAATTACATAAATACACATGTAAATGCATCTATATTTTCACAAATACATATGTATACATATATAATATTTTATACATAACAATTACACATAATTAACCCAAAATAAATTTACTTTGCAACAACGTGCTGTCCAACCAAATTGAAATGACTTAAGCAACAGATAATTTTGTTTGTTTTTCGACTGAATGCTTATTGAGTTTTCCCTTAGCAAACTTCAGGGTAGCTTCTCAATTTGGTCGGACATAAATTATAAAACAGACTTTCCAGCAAATGTCAAGAACCAAAAGTTATTTCTGTTTTATAAAATTTTCCAGCACTTTGTAACATTCATGATGCCTAACATTCAGAAACTAATGTCATCACATTCTACAAAAAAATTTTTACCATTTTATAAAAAGTTTGAGTTTGTTACAAATAATGGATATCATGTATCAACTAGGCAAATTGTTACCTGAGCGCTTTATTCTTCACACGTAACCATAAACAGAATTGATTTAATTTTGGATTACTAAATTGTCTATTATTTCTGCAGAAAGATGATTAAAGATCTAATAATTTAAACTCACCAAAATTGTTATNTGACAATTTTAGACAATTAGAGACAATTTTAACTAAATTGTCTATTATTTCTGCAGAAAGATGATTAAAGATCTAATAATTTAAACTCACCAAAATTGTTATTCGGCTTATAATAACTTTAGTAAAGTTTTAATGTTTNGGCTTATAATAACTTTAGTAAAGTTTTAATGTTTAACTCGGTTGTCAACTTAATTTGTATAATTTTTATAAAAGGATTGCCTAGCCTTAATAATAAAGAACCA
This sequence comes from Holacanthella duospinosa, assembly GCA_002738285.1. Classification (NCBI taxonomy): domain Eukaryota; kingdom Metazoa; phylum Arthropoda; class Collembola; order Poduromorpha; family Neanuridae; genus Holacanthella; species Holacanthella duospinosa. The sequence goes on from NIPM01000057.1 coordinate 248,771, forward strand.
TAACTTACTTGGACAAATTATGTGAAAACGCTGTCAATCAGCTTTGTTAAATCCACACTTGTAACTTACTGCAGTCGAAATCGAAATCGAAATCGAAATCACCTTTCTATTCGAAATCGAAATCGAAATCGAAACCCATAACTTTTTAGGCTATCGAAATCGAAATCGAAATCGAAATTTCGAGTTCGATTTCGATTTCGATTTCGAATGATCGAAATTTCAAATTTCGATTTCGAGCTAAGTTACAAGTGTGGTTAAATCAAGCTTTGAAGTTCTCAATGAAAATAACCACAGAAACAGAAGTTGTAATGTTTTATTTGTTTATTTNGTTAAATCAAGCTTTGAAGTTCTCAATGAAAATAACCACAGAAACAGAAGTTGTAATGTTTTATTTGTTTATTTCAAATTGAATACTTACAGTCTGGCGTCTTTCTACTTTCTAACGACCAATGCGAGAATATATTACTGATATTCTCGGTAACACCGTGCAGCAGATACTAACACAGAAAGGTCGAGATTATTTTTGCTTATAATCTTTTGGTCAAATATTTGTAAAAAATTTGAAAATGTTTACAGATAAAGCAGGACCTTTCAATTCTACGAATAGTATGCTGTATTTCACTTCGAGACAAAATTACGAACGGATAAAATGTACTAATGCTGAGTTAATGTTCAATAATCCTAATTAATGTTCTGTTGCATGAAAAAAGTGTACGACAAATGACTTGGTGGTTGAGAAGTTATCGTGATGNAATCCTAATTAATGTTCTGTTGCATGAAAAAAGTGTACGACAAATGACTTGGTGGTTGAGAAGTTATCGTGATGTAACGGGTAGCAAAATAAAATAATTTGAAGTAGATGCTAAAAGTTGTCAATGTTTAGAGAAACCCCGACATGTGTTCGTCTCTTTGACGTATTTTCTAAACGGAGGAGTATCGAATTCAATTAGATGAAACAAATTAACAATATTGACTCACCTACGTATATTGGCAAACAATCTGATTAATTACACCTCTAACGGTTTATCAGAAGAAAATTTGAAATTCCNCAATCTGATTAATTACACCTCTAACGGTTTATCAGAAGAAAATTTGAAATTCCAAATTCTTTTGTAATAAGAGTGACATATTAACAATACGGTATTAGTGAACGCGGTAGTAATCTACGGTAGAAAGCAGTAATCTCCACATTTCCTGCTTCCACCTGGTTTGTGACATTCCACCCCATGAAACAATCAATGAAATTGGTTCATAAGGAAATCATGTCACGGAAAGGAATACGTCTTGTGTGAAACAACTCAAGTATTCAATTTTATATGATGTTCAGAACGTCAAAATGACATCAAGTAGCAAAAACAATTGTGACTTCCAAATTAAAAAGAGAAAAAAAGTAACCGAAGTGTACATCTCTCACCAGGAATGGTAAACACCGACTCTTCATCCCATCCATACTCGGCCACTCATTTGCAAACACCATACTACTTTATTGAACTATTGAGTAAAATTTTGGTACAAATACTAGCTGTAATTCTCACTTGCAAAATTGATCTTTATAATTACTATTAATTTCGGTAATTTGTATTAGATTAACAGTTTTATAATAACAAAATTACGAAAAATTGAATTCTGATGGCACCGCTTCATTTCCCCATTTTCTAAGCAGCGAAATTTTTTTGCTGTCTCATTTGAGCCTATTTTAGTTAAGTGTATTTCCATTACGTGCTTCACGAAATCATCTTCACGATGTTTTAAATCTTGATCATGATTCTTCAGTGCGCGTTGCCAACCAAACAATACCTAGTGAAATTTATTTATTCTTTTACAAATATTATTTATGCAATTCATAAGGGCCCATTTTTCTTTAAATTAAATCAGTGTTCAATTAGAATTGAAGGAGGAAGGTCGCTCAAATTTTCGCTCTCTTATTTTCTAATTACATTCAATACAAATTTAATTGTAATTATTTTTTATTAACAGTTTTATTGTTTTTCAAGTTATCACTTTTGTGCACCTATCGACTGGATAATACTTGAATAAATTCCTGCTAACTCTTGTTCCTATTCCTGATCTATTCCTATCATCATTATTAAGCACTGTTCCTGATCTGTTCCTGTTCCTGACCTGTTTCTATCATCTTACTAAGCACTGTTCCTGATTTATTCCTGTTCCTGACCTGTTCCTGACCTGAATCCTTTCCTAGTAAGAAAATTCTTCCTGTGGTATCCGTTACTGAATCTACCTCAAATCTTATTCTGTTCAGGTGTATAAATAACATCCCCATACAAGTTACTTTGTGTTCACTTTGGATACGAGCAAAACAATGATAATGACTCATGTATGACATGAGAATGAATGTCATCAAGACATTCATTTCAATGTTTCGTTGTAATCAGGAGAATGTCACCAGAAACACGATAAATCGATGTAACGTTTAGGCAAGTCTTTCTGGTAACCTAAAAATTATATTTGTCCGATTTTGGAAAAAGTTAACTGTTTCATTGGACTCTTTTATGCCCTTTGTCATATACTATGTACTATGTACCTGCATCACACACCTTCCGATTGAATCTGTTTTTGTGTGTACATCTAAACAAAATTCGTTTTAATGTTGGTATNCCTGCATCACACACCTTCCGATTGAATCTGTTTTTGTGTGTACATCTAAACAAAATTCGTTTTAATGTTGGTACGAAGTCTACGCAGCAAAGTTTACAGAGGTGAATTTTAGTATGCATCCCGAAGTTAGGCGCACTTATCAACCGCCCGTTGCCGTTATTCTCACCCAAGCCAAATGTGCCATTATTTGAAAATTCATGTTCCAGTTCTTTCGAAGTAAACAATTTTACTTGTACCTTTTGAGAGGCTAGTAAATATGCTCATCTAAGGCCAATTTCTGATTTTTCAGCAAGATGAAATATAATTGAATTATTCAGATTCTGGAAAATTTTCATTTTTGGGGTTTTCGTAGTTGAACGCAATGAGTAAAGTTCCTAGTATATTAAAATATGTGTAAGTGTTTACACCTTATCATTCTCCTCCACTACCCCCATTTGTGTCTTTGCTTTGTTTCCGTGAACATTTTGCCGTCTAATATTGGTTTTTTTGAAATTTAATAAGTATAGGCTCAATGCCAACGGCGTAGACGAATTTAAATATATATTAGATTGTACTCAACTAAACATAGATGAACAAACAACTTGTAAATGGCATGAGAATATGTATCCTTATCTCTGAACTCCCTTTTAAGTTATTGTTTTATTTATTTATATTCATTTTTCTCTGCTTCCATACCAATTTCCTAGTTGTAATGTATCTACTGTACACACTGTACCCAATTGTATAAAGTAGCCTATTAGATTAAAGTTGGCATATAAGAAATTATTTTAATTTTGTTAAAACACTGGCAAACTCGCTGTCGTGGTTTTTATTTACGTAAGGTCGGGTATAACCGTTAAGGTCCACAGGATTTAAGTTTTGTCGAAGAAAAATATGATAAAACGGTAAAATTGAAGAGAAGTGATTCCTTTAATCTTTTTTCAAATTTTTGCACAAAAGATCATAAAATCTAAAATAAAATTATGGAGGTTTTTGTAAGAAGTAGACGACATACTGTTTGTTCTTAATCCGATAGTATCCCAGAAACGTCCCGATACGGAGGAAATATATGTCAGGGGGAAATGCAAAAAAGAGGCCGCATTGACTTGACTGTCACTTAACAACTACCACTAATTCAAATTAAACTTTTGCCGCCAGAGGCAGTAATCTAGATACGAAGTCGCTCTAATACTTTTATTAACTTAAAAGGCTGCCCACGAATAGTCAACCATTAATCGAGTTTTGAAATAATCTAGATGAGGTAAAATTTGGCTAACTTACTTCTTTCGTAAAATCAATAAACTTAATAGAAATGAAAAATAAAACGATGAAATTTAAAGAATTCGAAAGTATATCTGGGAACGATCAAATTGATCAATCGTTGTTTAATTCGATTTATAATCACACGGTTTAGTTTTTCAAAAACATCCGAATGGTACGTGCGGATTAACTACTGCAGAAGTTTGCGAACTATTGACGATCCCTATAGCAAATTTTTCGGCAATGTCATTAGATTACTGAATATTCTACTATTTAAACTTACAATTTACGACAGGAGAAATCAGATTGCGCTATTTCATTAATTGTGAAAAATTTCTATCCTAATTTCCTCACCGATAACCGCCGATGCGTAAGCAAATCTAACATAGCCCAAAAATTTTAACATACACTGCTAATTAATCCGTATTTGTCAACTGTTAGAATCCTAACTAGTAGAACGAACAACTGATAGAAAGACATCTGGTAGAATGAAGAAATAGTAGAGTAAAATGTAAGGTGGTAAAGAACAAATTATTAGCTCAACTCATACTTGTCATTGTTTCTGGGGATCAAAGCCTCGCTCTCCTCACATCTAACTACCGGCGATACAGAGTTTGTGATTACTTTTGTACATTACAACCTAGAAACTTCTAGAAGCTAAGATGTCATTTGGTTACAGAATAGTCTGGTCTGATCTGGTCTTCTTAATACTCTTCTGTGAGGTAAGTAGACTCATGGTGCAGTCTAGAAATACACTGGCTACTCTCACATATGTCAAGTTGGTGTCACTCTGGTCACGTGGTGAATTATGGGATTGATTTTTTATATTTTTGAATTATTTATTCATAAAGAAACTAAAACTGAATAGGGAGTATAGGTAAAATAATAATTAAAGAAAAAATATTTCATCTAACTGTTTTACTTTAGGCAACGTTCCCAATATAGCAGCTGCGTTCCCTCGTTGTAAGGCCAAACTAATGCGCTGAATCAAAAAATAGGTAGAGCGAGGTTCACCAGTAGCTATTTGAATTAAATTTCCGATTTTCTTTATCAGGTTCAATCCTTTGGGTCCCCAAACTCCACTAGTCTCGACTGCTATTGGCACGAAAAGAAATTTGTTCTCAGGGATGAAAATATATTTTTTTATTTTCTTTGTTTCGGCGATGATAGCAGCGGCTCCGGGGTTTTGTTTAGTGGATGAGATGTATGAATGGGCAAAAGTGTCGACACAAGTGAAATCCCAAACCAATGATTTACCTCTGGACCAAGGGACGAGAGTCATTCCGTCAGGATGTTTTCCATCTTGTCTTGAAAGACCTGGGGGTTCTCTGATGCTTGGGATGCCGGCTGTTCGGAGGGACCTAAGAATGATTTCGTTAATCCCATCATGCCTAGAGAATCTTCCGGTTGCTTTCTTGCAAGAAAGTCCATGTCGTCCTGATTCTTCCACTTCTAAACCACAAGAACAAAAATGAGAGAAACAAATTAGAGAACCAAGACGGATTGCACAAGAGACTCTGAAAATTTCATCTGAAAGAAGTGTTCCAAGTTGGGGGGAAGGTAAAGCTTCTAACCAGGCTCCAGCTTCTTGATTGGTTGAGGATAAGATTCTAGCTTGGTCTTCATCTGAGGAGCTTGATGAAAGGATGGAGAGAAAGCTCTTTCTGTTCTGAGGTTCTTCCCAAGACTTCTGAAATTTTCGGAGTGATTCTTCAGGAATGTTTTCGGAGTTTCTTAGAATCCAGAGATCTTCAGCTGACTTCACGGAAGGGTCGACTTGAACATTGTAAGGGAGCAAGGCTGATACGAGGGGTTCTACGCTGTTGAATGACGCTAGGAAACACGGAATCGCCAAATCAACAGAGTGTTTAATTCCAAGTCCACCTTGTCTTACGGGGAGTGATGACTGTAGCCAGGCTTGGTCTGAAAGGTTAGAATTAGTGATGTTTTCGAGAATTGATTTCAGTGTGTTGTCGTAAGATCTTAAACTATCTTCTTCTTCTTTTCATGTTGGAGAGCTTCGGAGGAAAAATATTAATCGTGGGATTGAAAAAGACTTTTGTAGTAGAAAGAATGCAGAATGTTTGGAAATGTTCAGCAGGCGTTCACCAAAAGTTTTGAGTGTTTCAATTTTTTGTTGAAGACAATTCTGAATAGCTTCACTTGAAATTGGTGTTCCGAGAAGAGAAGCATTGGGAGATTGCATTATTTGGATTCCTGGAACTACTAATTCAAGATTAGAATAGATGTCATTAAGTTCTTCGGCTTCGCAGTTTCCAAGTATCGAGGCTTCACATTTAGAGAAATTTAGAAAAAGTCCTATATCTTTTGCTGTGTTGAAAATTCTTTTCACCTCTTCGAGGACTTTGNGAATGTTTGGAAATGTTCAGCAGGCGTTCACCAAAAGTTTTGAGTGTTTCAATTTTTTGTTGAAGACAATTCTGAATAGCTTCACTTGAAATTGGTGTTCCGAGAAGAGAAGCATTGGGAGATTGCATTATTTGAATTCCTGGAACTACTAATTCAAGATTAGAATAGATGTCATTAAGTTCTTCGGCTTCGCAGTTTCCAAGTATCGAGGCTTCACATTTAGAGAAATTTAGCAAAAGTCCTATATCTTTTGCTGTGTTGAAAATTCTTTACACCTCTTCGAGGACTTCGATTGGGCTATCTGCCATAGTACAGTCATCCAGNGAAAAAGTCCTATATCTTTTGCTGTGTTGAAAATTCTTTTCACCTCTTCGAGGACTTTGATTGGGCTATCTGCCATAGTACAGTCATCCAGGTACCAGATATTCAATTCGGTGGAGATTTGTTCGAGTATAGGTTGGATAACAAGACAAAAAAGAGCTGGGCCTAGGGGATCTCCTTGTTGGACTCCACGATCTGAGAGAATTGATGTTTCCCCATGAAAAATTTGGCTTGGAAGACGATAGCACTGGTATACGAAGTTGTAGATTTCAGGAAGCCTATTCTTTACTATCTCCAATAGTGTATCTCTTCTGATTCCGTTAAAAGCATTCTTGAAGTCAATTTTTATGAAGGGTTTGATAGAGCTGTGTGGATTAGTGAAGTAAGTCCTAGCGGCGTGGGCTCCAGCTTCAGCTCCTCCTCTTACTCCAACTCCTAGTTGGTTGGGAANTCCAGCTTCAGCTCCTCCTCTTACTCCAACTCCTAGTTGGTTAGGAAGAAATTCTAGGGACAACGGAGCAGAGATTAGTTTGGCAATAATTTTTGCTGCTAATCTCCTCAAAGTGTTCCCGATAACAATTGTGCGTATGCCTCCAGTCTTCTTCAAGAGTGCAGTTAAAGAACCTCCATATAGTATGGGACAAATATTTTCAGGTANCGAAAGTAATTTTGAATATTAAGTAATTAAAAAGTACTTTGTCAAGTAATTTGAAGTATTAATCGTTTTTCGGAGATAATTTTCTTCATATTCGCTCTAAATTTGCCAGTCAAAATAAACTGCAGAACGTAAAAGTTCACAGTTTTGTTCAAAGAAGTATATTTAAAATTAAATTATGCGTACATTAAATTTTCGGTAAGGCGAATTCCGAGGGACCGAAAAAAATTGGACTAAATTGTGCAGTCGGGACCCAAAGATTTAAGCCAAACCTTCAGTTGCAACAAACGCTTTTTCGCGGTCCCAGTTATAATAAAGACATGCTTTTACGTCGGTTAATAAGAGTGCCAAATAATGGTATACTTTCTGGAGAAACCAACTTCTTTTTTTCAGAAAAATTTAATGAAAATATCTTTAAACCTAACCTTCAAACTATATAAAAATCATCTGACTTATGTATTGGAGCTGCGATAGTGTTTAAATTTATCATTCCTTAACCCATAAATCAAACAATTCGATTTTTATGCTCCAAATTAGCATACAACCGGGTTTTTAGGCTTCAATTAAGTGAATTAATTAAAAAAATTGGAAATACTTACCAAAAATAACAAAGTATTGTTAATTATTTTATACTTTTTTATCAGTATTTCGTTGCTTTTTGGCAAGTATTTAAGTAAGTAAAACGCTGTTTTTTAGAAAGTATATATCCGCCCTCTGCTTATAATAGATTGTTTTTAGAATGCTAGTTGGATATGAAAGACAAAATTTGTCTTTCCAGCACCTTAGTAGTGCAGTGGTGCAAAATGAATGCTCCGAATTTGAAATGAATGACACTAATTTCCAACAGGAGAAATCAAAATGTTGCCTGTAATTAGGGTTGTAACAGTTAACTGTTCTGGCAGTTAGTAACTGCAGTTACAGTTAACTGCAGTTAACTGTAACTGCAGTTAAAAGTACATACTAACTGCAGTTAAAAATCTTTAAAAATTCAAGTCAAAATGTTTGCAAGAAAATTGTCAAAGAGTATAAGCTAATTTATTTAAATAGATTTCTAGTTTCTAGATTCTCCGAGTGTAGTTTTGGTACTCATAATTTAGTTTATCAATGGTAAGTTATGATGAAGAAAGGCCAATGCTTCTCCGTGCTGAGCTAGCAATCTGTTTCTGTTATCTTCATAAATATTACCTGCTTCTGAAAAAAGTCTCTCGCTGTAAACGGTACTTGNCCGTACAAAACTCAGTTTAGAGATGAATTGTTAGAAGTAGATTGATTGTCCTAGATATATTGAAAACTGGTGACAGTATCTCAAAAGTGACAAGACTGGAAAAGATGCGGAACACCCAGCATATACTAAAGTAATAATAAAAAACTTAGCTTTGAAAGTTTGAATGTTGCCAGGTGGACGAATGAGGTGTTAGAGTTGTTTTCGTAATAACAAACTTTGAATTCCAATTCAAATTTTCCTTTGGTGGAAGATGAAGTACCTGGACTAGGAGTCAACTGCCTGAAGAGATGACAGTCCAAAAGAGGGAGATTCGATGAGATTCCGATGAAAAGTTATCTCGTCCAGGGCACTCCAGATCCAAAAATGACAATGAAAGGTCCCAAGTAGCTCAAAAAAAATCAAAATATCGGGAGCAAAAATTTTTTGATTTTCTCTTGACCTTGGGATTGATTAGTTATATAACTCCTTTATAAACAGTGGCATCACGTCTAAAATAAAATTCTTTAAAAAATTTCCCGCTTTCTCAATAGAAACATTTCAATTTCATAGATTTTATAATCTTGCAGAATCAAAACCCAAACTGGTATGAAAAAAATTTATAGGAAAATTTTAAAATTCTACAAACTTTATAAAGTTTCATGGCGAGTATAAACACAAAGTGCTTATTATCAGTTCTCTTTTTCATAAAGACGGGTTAGCCTGGATCTTGGGAAACTTCATTTTTCAAATCTTGTACAGCAGAGTCCGCGAGGAACAAATCAACGCCTGGCTCTTTTTGCGCTGGCTCTTGTTTCGTAGAATGACCGCAGAGGTTCAAGGGTCAAATATGAGTCCAATAAAGAATATCCGATTATACAATCGATGCATAATGGAAGCTCTCTCCTAATTGGTCCTTTGTCAAAGGAAAGGATACAGCACTTAAATCTTAAGTGCTTTGTCCACGTCCTCGCCAATATTCAATAAGAGAAACATGTTGGAATCCAATGTCAGTTACATAATAGCAGTTAAAATAATAATGAATTAGCAAGTGTTGCTAATTAATGTAATTATAGTGATTAAATTAATGATCTTCTGCCTTGCGAATGCTTTTACTCTCAAGAAGATTGTTGGCAACAAGGAGAGATTTCAATCATAATTTCAGTAAGCATCTTGCAGAATAAATTTGAGGAATTTCTCACAGAGAATATAAATTGTTTCGTACTTATAAAGCCTAACAAAATAAAACTTGTTTCCCACTAAAGATGAGAAAACAAAAATTGTTTTCAAATAAATGTAACGAAAGAAAGTACCCTCGCATCAACAGGTTTGTAATTATAGATCAGGAAATAAAGATTTGGTTTGACATATTTGTCAGACTATTATCAAAACATAACGTGATGAATTATAATCAGAGGGCGGATACTTACTTATCTACTTCTTTTTGGGTATTGCACCTACACCTCTGTAACTTCGTATCTTTCCGATTCATGTAATTTGAGGATGAATGGAATGCCCTTATAAAAAAGTATTTTAAGTATTTTTCGTTTTTAGGCATTAGGAAGTACTTTCGAAAGTAATTTTGAATATTAAGTAATTAAAAAGTACTTTGTCAAGTAATTTGAAGTATTAATCGTTTTTCGGCGATAATTTTCTTCATATTCGCTCTAAATTTGCCAGTCAAAATAAACTGCAGAACGTAAAAGTTCACAGTTTTGTTCAAAGAAGTATATTTAAAATTACATTATGCGTACATTAAATTTTCGGTAAGGCGAATTCCGAGGGACCGAAAAAAATTGGACTAAATTGTGCATTCGGGACCCAAACATTTAAGCCAAACCTTCAGTTGCAACAAACGCTTTTTCGCGGTCCCAGTTATAATAAAGACATGCTTTTACGTCGGTTAATAAGAGTGCCAAATAATGGTATACTTTCTGGAGAAACCAACTTCTTTTNCCAGTAAAGCTGAAGAGCTATAAAACTTTACTTCTTCTTCCAACGTTGAACTGTTGTCATGAGTCAAATTCTCGCCACTCGGCCTGACTTTTATTAATGGCGATGGGTATTACAAAAACCAACCAACCCACACGCTTAGCAATGGGCATCGCCACTTTTAACTCTAGATTAACTGCAGTTAACTGCAGTTTTCTTGAACTGTAACTGCAGTTAACTGTAACTGCAGTTAGCTAAAAAACCGTAACTGTTACAACCCTACCTGTAATATATAAAAACTTGCAGATTAGTCTCTTTAGCTAAAGATTAAGAAACAGTTAATACCAATGAAAGCTAACTTTTAAAGTTTATATATATTTTTAATTTTAATTATATTTAGTTTTGACATTTTGATTTTATTCATTTTGTTTATTTAAGTCCATATTTTAAAATAGCCCAAAAATCTTTTCTAAAATCTGACAAATTATTCAAACCTTCAAAACTTAAAAAAAAATTAAATTTTAATACTGATTAGGCTCAGAAAAACGTATAAAATTTCAATTGAATCTGACAGTACACCAATTATCACTAATGGTAATTTCTTGTCCCTTTAGTGGACAAACCACGATTAGCATTTTGTCGCTCAAATGACAAAAATTAAAAAACATGAGATGAAGACTATATACAAGTTTTGCAACAAAACTACACCTTTTAGCACCTTTTTTTGTTTGGTTTTAAGCCATGAGTTAAAATATGTATCTAGCAACTTTTCCCACTCAGTCTCTGCTTTCTTCGGAATTTTCTATTTTGTCGACAAAATACACATAGAAATTTGCCTTTAAGCTTATCATAACTTGTGTTTTTTCTTTGAAATTGGCAAATTGGCATTGGAACCATGCTTGTGCCATGCATTGTGTTTATGGAGGTACTGCTGCGCATGAAAAGTTGCATCACATAGTTTGCAACTATAAACTTTCCGTTCACTCTCATCAAGTACATCCTGATGGTTTATTTCCTCATGACACCTCCTAAGATGATCCAATTTGAACTTTCGCTCACAAAATCTACATCCATATCTAGCCTCTCCATGCACCTTCATGTGAGTATTAAAAACAGAAGGGACGTTTTTTCCTTTGAAAACAGCACCACAAATCTCACACACGACTTCTCTATTTTGAATAGGGTTATGTGCCTCAACCATGTGTTCCTGTAGTTCTTCTAGTGTATTGAAAATAGTCTTGTTTTTACAATTTATCTTTACACATTTGAAATCCGGTACCCTCTTGTGCCATTTTTCGTGTTCTAAGCAATCTTCTTTCCGACGATACACATAGAGACAGACTGAACATGGGAATTCTTGATCTTTGTGACGCGCTTTCATATGATGACGATAATTCCTAAAGAAGAGAAAATATTTGATTAATTTAATTTCTACATAACTCAAATATGTATATGTTTAAACTCTTACGCCCTATAATGTGTGGTGTACGGGCATAGTTGACAAGTTATTGTTTTGGTACTGTGTAAAGAAAGTCGATGTTTGTCATAGGCCTGTCGAGATTTACCTTTGTAGTCACAGTCTTTACAATTGTATGGAAATGGATCATTCTCATGAACTTCTTTGCGATGAAATTCGAGTGTCTTCTCACTCATAACTCTTGTCCCACAACCTTCAACTGGACAAGGAATATAATGCATCATTCCAAGTCTACTTCTTTTTCGAACTGGTGGTCCAACAGTTAAGTCTCGGTAGTCCATATGAATAAAAGCTTTCTTATGGACATAATTTTCAATCCCATGGTCCAGGGCCATGTGGCTCTTGAGTTCGACGGAGCGCTTGATCCCATAAAATCTCATACGGCAACTCCCAAACGAGCAGATACAACACAAAGTGTCTCCTTCATGTCTACGAATGATATGTTGGTCCAAACCATATTCATTGGAGTAGTAGTTATTTTCACAAAATGGACATTGGAAGGAACTTGCTTCTACCCGCTCTTTATGATCTTGAGTCGAGTGTCTTCGGAGATGATATAAAGTGCGAAATCTCCGACTGCATTCATTTGTCGTACAAACGTAAGAATACTTACTATCATCTGGGGGTGGTTCGAGTGTACGTAAGAAGGCTACAGTCTCTTTAAAAAATTTCTTTGTATTTGGTACTTTGTTTTCCACTATCGAATCAATGTCTTCCTCTTCAATTTCTGATATTTCTTCATCTGATTCGGATACAACAGTAGGAATCACTGAGTCAGGGTGATAGTCTTCGTCTTCCTCGTCTGACCCAGAAGACGGCGAGTCTTCATTAGTAGACACTTTATTCTTCACGATAAGTCTATTCGAGCTTCGTAACTTTCTGGACGGGATTTCTTTTGGATTTACTTCTTTTTCAATCGAGTTATCTGAAAACAAAGGATAAAATTCCTGAATAACTCAAGCGTTCCATAAATTACGAAACTGTGAGTATGACGACTCAAAACTCAAAAGATGAGTGAATATGGTGTTTGGAGAAAAAATGAGTCACTTGATTCAAGGAATCGGACTCTAGGCCCAGGTACTAACCACAGGACATTACCCTACCAGTAACTCCTACTTTATACTTCTCCTTCACCTCACCTTTTGGTAAAAATTATCACCTTCACCACAACTTTTTGGATTTATACTTCCAGGTGAAATATTTCGCTTCACCTTCACCTTTCCCGATCATCACCTTTTCCCTTTACTTTTTTACTTGTGGCATTTTTACTTTTCCTCACCTTTACCACCTCACCTTTTGGTGAAAATTAAAAGTTGACACAGTGGCAAGTTTTATCGAGGTGAAAGGAGAAACCGACTTGTTAAATTTTCAATAATTCACCCCAATCATTGCCAAAATAGAGACAAAAATTGGATTTGAATTTCATTCTTAATAATATGCTCAAGGAATACTAAAAGCCATACAACCATGCAAAAAAATTCGCTTAACAAATTTATGGATAAAAAAAATGCGTGATAAGGGTAGGCTCCCGGTAAGGCTCCAGAGGGTTGTTAGGTTTTTAGGATGAATAAAATATTATAATTATTGTAGATTGTCCTACCCGATTTTCCATATTTTGTATTACGTGACTCCAGAGTCAAAGTCGACTCCCAAAAATCCCGGAGTCATACTCATGACTCCCTAAGTCAGTGACTCTGACTCATGACAAATACCAATAAAAATCTCCTGCTTTTCCCATTCTCCCAAACTATTTTCTGTAATTTGCCCAACTATGAATTGGTAACCGCGGGTGTCTTCGAAACATAAATAAACCTCAAGTAGAGGGAAATAAGGAGGTTTAAAAAGTGAACGGGACTTAAATTCCAAACGATAATACTCACTTGATTGATTTGTCTCCTCTGGTACGGAGTTATCCCAAAATATAACTGATGAAATGTCTGCGATGTCTCCAGTTATTCGAATATAGCCAATGGAAGGTTTTGTTTCGTCTTCAGTAGATGAAGCTGAAAATTCGAGTACCTGAACTTCCTGAGACGGAATGTCACTGCTGTCTTCAGAACTTCCATGCGAGCTAAGCCTGCTGAGTAAGAGTGATGATACTTTGGCTTTCGCGGTAGCAATCCGTCGTTGAAGACAACGGACACTCCGCATCATAAAGTCGATGTCCCTTACTAGTTCTTTGCATTTGGAACAATAATCTGCTTGTTCCAAAAATTCACGAAAAATTACAGACTCGAAGTCGAGGAGCTGATAGAGAGACTTCGCACAGTTGTGTCTCCATGTGATTTCCCATTCTTTTATTGAGCGCGGTGGAATTGACACGCTGCAGAGGTTACACGTTGGTTCAAGGTCTGACATTACCATCCGCTATAAACTAGAAAGTAAGACATCCAATTAGTTTTTTGGAATATAACACAATGTGTAAGATAATTAAACACTAACAGAATATATTTCAAGCAATATATAATCACAACGAACTGAGCCAATCAATACAATTCAAAACGGAATGATTTCATTGTAATGGGGCAAGACGCTGGTGAACCACTTCCTACGGAGTTGGAAAAACCCATGGTACAGGATCTTCCGAATCATTGAGACAGACAACGGTTGGCCACTTAACACCTTGTCTGGTTTTCCGAACCAATCAGATTTGAATATTCAAATTTTCTCCCAATCTGATTGGGTGAATTTGAACGTTAAAATTTTCTAGGATCATCAACTGTAGGACTCCCAGTAGACAAGTCAGAAATCTTGACTCAAGATTCACAACCTTTAGCACCAGGTGCAGCCCGCATGTCAGCACACAGCACGCCGCGGGCCAGCACACAAATAAATTTTTAGTCAGTTCGGTTGTAAGATCGGCTGAGGCAGGAGTCTCCGTCCGCTCCTGGTATCAGCTCTACGCAACCTAACAACGTAACCCAATGACCTAACTTGAAACCTAAGATCACTACAAGTGACAAGGCTGGCGATGATACCATCAGTAGACGATGCGTTGTATCGTTATAAAACAGTCCTCGTAGGTTCATTCCCTTATAGTAAGTTAGGATTTTAACTTCAAGTCATTCGGTTAAGTTGTTCGTTAATTAGCATATACATACTTGATACCATACTTGGAGGCGTATTGACTCCTNAAGTCATTCGGTTAAGTTGTTCGTTAATTAGCATATACATACTTGATACCATACTTGGAGGCGTATTGACTCCTACCTCAACTGGTCTTTATACAACCTAACTGAACTGTAGTTTGTCCGTGTTTCCGAGTAGATCCGTCTGTCGGCACGTTGCATGGCATTCCAGGCTGGGGCTGGTGGTGGTGAACGTCGGTAATCATTACTCTGGTCGATAGACATTGCTTTTTTCAAATTTTTCAAACGGGATTGAATGTGGCTCATTTTGTTACAATTTGATCGCTAAATGCCGAGTCAATCAAATGAAGAAATGGAAATGTAAATTCTACAACTAATAATTTATATCTTATCTAAGTCTCCTAAATAATATAGAAATACAACTTACTCATGCGAATTCGATGAAAACTCTGTCAGTGCTCAATGGTTTTTTGCTAAAATTAAATTTTCATCCAACTTCCAATCCAAATCCAACATAAGCAAATTTTTAAATTCTAAGGGCTTGTGTTCACAGGTGGGCAGTTTGGGTACGCCGTATGCTTGGGTACGGTAGGTACGTCGTAGGGACAACGGTTTGGAATAACTCTACCGTTTTTTCTGTTACAGGGTGTGGAAGGTACACCGTACCTGCAGATACGGAGTACGTTGACGGTAATCCAGGTTTAAGTACGAATATGCATGAGCGGCGTAAGAAATTCCAATTTGGGAAAGTTACCACATCTCATTGTCCCGAGCTTTTTCATCCTGATACTTCTGAGAACATGACAGCTTACTAGATAAACCCACATGAACTACACATTTATAGCCTTTTATGAATTAATTTCATAAAATTTATTTGATATGTCGTATGTACGACGTGCCCTTTACTACAGATACAATACGGGTATCAAGGCTGCTAGGAGAAATTTACAAAAAACATCTTCCATAACTCGGATCATTTTTAAATTTTGTTCTTTTGAAGCTGTATGTCGAACCGACATCTAACTCCGTTCCCAAGGCCATTTTTTAACATATTTCAAAATCGAGAAATTGAAAACTTTAAATTTTTGAAATAGAGGAGTTATGGACTAACCAAGGTTCCTTGACAACAGAAACAAAGGCTCTTGATAATATCAACAACCGTTTGTTTTTTAGAGTCAAGAAACCTTGGGACTAACCTTATCAAAGATATTCAAAATTCCTCATAAGGCGTATTGACTCCTACCTCAACTGGTCTTTATACAACCTAACTTAATATATAGGGTGTAATAAGGCAATAAAATATTGAGTCGGATACAGATATGGATATGTTACTGCTCTTCCATATCAACAGTTACGGGTNAATAAGGCAATAAAATATTGAGTCGGATACAGATATGGATATGTTACTGCTCTTCCATATCAACAGTTACGGGTTACGGAAGGTACAGTGTAACCTTGTTGTACGGGTAAAGGTAGGGCAAAAAAATTTGTGATAGGGTACGGAATGTAGGGCGTACCCATAACGCCCACCTTTGCTTATGATCTCTATTATCTCTTTATAACTCTANAATAAGGCAATAAAATATTGAGTCGGATACAGATATGGATATGTTACTG
This sequence comes from Holacanthella duospinosa, assembly GCA_002738285.1. Lineage (NCBI taxonomy): Eukaryota > Metazoa > Arthropoda > Collembola > Poduromorpha > Neanuridae > Holacanthella > Holacanthella duospinosa. Next base: position 265,288 of record NIPM01000057.1, read on the forward strand.
CTCTTCCATATCAACAGTTACGGGGTACGGAAGGTACAGTGTAACCTTGTTGTACGGGTAAGGGTAGGGCAAAAAAATTTGTGTTNGATACAGATATGGATATGTTACTGCTCTTCCATATCAACAGTTACGGGGTACGGAAGGTACAGTGTAACCTTGTTGTACGGGTAAGGGTAGGGCAAAAAAATTTGTGTTAGGGTACGGAATGTAGGGCGTACCCATAACGCCCACCTTTGCTTATGATCTCTATTATCTCTTTATAACTCTATTTTTTGTTCTTTATAAGTTTATTTTGCAGTCTGGAATCTGTACTATTTCTGCCACCTTGTCGTTTCTACCCGATCACACCATGTTTGTCCACACTACCACCACAGAAGACGATAAGTCATTCATTTTTGGACCACCATCATGTCATCAAATTGAAATTACCTGAGACGGACCCAAAATTAATTTTTTTTCCTTAGTCTTGGACTATTATTTTCCAAAATACTGAAAAATGAAACAGTGTTTCGCTATTCAATTTTTACATTTTCGCTTTCAATATGAATATATGGAATCGTAAAACATGTAATTTAGGATGAAAGTATTGCGTTGCAGTTAACTTTTAATAAAAATCAATTCAATATTATGCTTTATGAAGAAAATTTTATGCAAAACATTTTACAGTAGATAAAAATTTCGTATAAATATACGTTAAAGCAGTAAAATAAAGGTAACAAATTGAAATCCGTTCTAAATTCTAGAAATATCGAGAAAATATGTAAGGAATAGAGAGTTAGGCAAAATATTTTACACAAAGAAGTGATCACTTTGCATGATCAGGAATGAATTTTTACAAAATATTTTATAGTTCAATTTAGTGTTCTCCATGACTCTGACTCCGGAGTCATGACTCTGACTCTGACTCTCATGACTCTGACTCCCAGCGTTTTTGGGAGTCGGGAGTCATTTGATGACTCTGACTCCAAGGGTTTTGGGAGTCAGAGTCATGACTCTGGGAGTCGACTCCCAGACTTGGGAGTCATGACTCTTTTGAAACATGCGCACATGGGCATATGGGACTATTTTTCAACAAAATTTACATGCAAATATTATTTCGATAGTTATTTTTGCAAAGAAATATTTAAAAAAAAGTTAAGAATTGCTTATTTATGCCTTGTTTATAGTCCGTCAGCTTTCCGAATCCTCTTTCTGAATCCGAATTTGTGGCCAAGTTCGGATTCTGAAAAGTATAAATCAAATTCCGTTTCCGGTATCCGGGTTCGAAAAAACTGATTCTGAAAAAGGATTTTTGTTTATACTCGCTCGTTCGACTAAAACTGAAGTTTTTTTCAAAACAATTTATTCTAAAACAATGGATGACGATTTGATTGTTCTTGAGCTGATTCGGCATTCAAAACGAAAACGCGTAAGAACAATATACATTCGAAATATATTCAGACGTCGGAACATGACAGGGGAGATATTTTGACAATTAATTTAAACTTATAACCCGCAAATTAATTGATAATAACCTCTGAGTGAAGTGTAGGGTCATCTATGAACTCACTTGTACCAATAGTGTAGACCTCAGCTAATTCTAATGTAAAAAGAGATTATATATATAATATATATAGAAGAAAGGATATACCTATATCCTGCAGAAATTCAGTTTCCGATTTGCAGAAAAGTTGAACCTAAACCTGAAGTTAGAAATCGGAAAAAACTTGTCCGTTTCAGGAGAAGCGGAGGAGTGTAAACTGATTTCAGATTTTGCCATAATCGGAAGTTTTCCGATTCTTGTAATTCGGAAGTGGAATCTGAATACGGAATAAGAGTATAAATTGAAAAAATTTTCGAATCCGACAAAATTGCTGCCGAAATCGGAAACCTGAAGGACTATAAACTAGTCATTAACCTGGTGAAAGTGGCTTTTTTAGTTTCTTGTTGTCAAGGAAACTTAGAAAATTAGTAAACTTTTAGAAACAAGGAAACTAAATGTATATAAAAAATTCAATTTCAGACCCGATTTTCCATTTTTGTATTATGTAACTCCGGAGTCAAGAGGNCTAAATGTATATAAAAAATTCAATTTCAGACCCGATTTTCCATTTTTGTATTATGTAACTCCGGAGTCAAGAGTCATGACTCTGACTCTGACTCAGAGTCGACTCCCAAAATTCAAGGAGTCAGAGTCATGACTCCGAGAGTCGACTCCCAACATTTAGAGAGTCAGAGTCATGACTCTCAGAGTCAATGACTCTGACTCCGGCCAAACTGGGAGTCATGGAGAACACTAGTTCAATTTTATTTCGCAAATGCCCAACTAATGTGCCTAAGCCTAACTATGTAGGCTTAGGTGTGCAAGACTTCGACGTAAACTCTACAAGAGGTTTTTTTTTAAATAAATTTATCACATCAGTAGTCATGCACATAAAAAGTTTAGGGACATCTTAAGTAATTGTGAAAAGTTTAAAAATAAAAAGATTAGTTTACAATTTTCAGGAATTTATTTTTGAACATCCTTGCGGTTATTGGAAGAATGAAAGAATTAAGACATAAAATACCTTCGATAAAACTACACGAAGTATTGAATGCAGGAAAAAATAGTGATAGTAAAACTGTAAAGTTAGTAGTTAATGAAATAAATGACAAATTCAATATGATTGACAAAATTAATAAAAATACTAAATCCATGAAACATCACCACTTTAGGAATTGGTGTCGGAACAAGGGTCTAGACCCAGAGACAAAGAAGAGGACATGAGAAACAAAAAAAAATGATGACAACGTAGTTTCAAATTGTAATGTTGTATTTCTAAATATTACCGTGTTTATTAACAACTTAAAATTTTTTGATAAAAAAAAAACAAGCGCATTTACTTATGAATGTTTGCTGGTTTAATTATTTTCCAAATAAACTTAAAACCAAACCCGATCATTACGTTTGCATTTTAAACTAGATAGGTTTCAATTCAAATACACAGGAATAGGAGGTATAGCACTTGAACATCACCAATTTAGCTTTTCTTTTAATTTAGTTCAATTTAACTCGAAAGAGAATTTAATGTAGTTACTCGTCCTATTCCTTTGATATAGCATTCAATATGGTTGACTTTGATATGGTAGCGTTGCCTGAGGTTCAAAGATATTTCAAGTTGTCAAAATTGTGCTCCGTGTCTAACTTTTATTTACAACTACTCAATTGCTCCATAATTACCAGTGTACTATAGTTTCATTTGATGTTAACCTGTCTGTATAGAAAGAATTCATAATTTCACTTGTTTGCAATGCTCTCTACTAAATAAACTACACTTATACTTAAAACTTTTTTTTCATTTGGGATATTGTGATTACCATATTTAGTAATTCTGCTTGCGGCCCTATGCACTTTTTTGTCTTNTTTTTTTTCATTTGGGATATTGTGATTACCATATTTAGTAATTCTGCTTGCGGCCCTATGCACTTTTTTGTCTTTTGCAGTACCTTCATCTCATGTTCAAATTAAAACAGGTCGTTGGACAGATTCTATCTCTTGCAATCGTAAGGTGAAATGAAAGGTAAAAAATATCCAACTACCGGAATTTTACTCATCCTTTGCTGTGCTTCACTTTATATTTTGTCGATTTTCTACTCGGATTTGAAAAGTAATAAATTCGAATTACCCACCAAAGAATTCATTTTCTATAACCATAGAGCCTACAAAAGGTATGACATCAATGGAAATTACATTCTTAACAATCCCTACCACTGCAACATTTCAAGCGTTTTTCTTATGCAACTCATCACATCACATGTCGGGAATTTTGAATTGAGACAACTTATACGACAGGAATACAATTATACGGAATTAGGACGCCTTGGTATCAAGCGGTTATTCCTATTGGCTAAAATTCCATCCAAAAGTGCAAATACAGGTAACAAAAAACTCAAAATTTATTACATAGATTTTAATACTCTGAACCAAATTTCATATATAGGTGGTAAATTTCGAATACCTACGTACTCAGAAATACTTAGGGAAAATGAAATTTCACATGATGTGATTGTGGGTGATTTTGAAGAAAATTATAGGAATCTTACACTCAAACATCTCATGGGTCTTTACTGGGTGAATGAACATTGTGCGCATGCGCATTTTGTACTCAAACAAGACGATGATATTTTTACAGATTTGTATGGGATTGTAGAGAAATTGAAGAATACTCAACTAGGTATGGAAATTGAAAAAGATGATGGTAAAATTTATGGAAAATTACTAAAGAGTCATAAAGTAATACGAAATCCAATATCAAAGTGGTATGTCACATCAGAAGAGTATGCGCATGATAAGTACTCGGATTTTGTATCTGGATGGGCTTATATTACCACTCCATTGGTTATCAAAAAAATTTTAGAAGAGGAGAAAAAATTCAAACGATTTTGGATTGATGATGTTCATATTACAGGTACTTTGAGGTACGTTTGATAGAGCTAAATTATAAATTAAATCTGTAAACACTGTCACTTTTTTAATACAATTTGAATTATTTTTTGCATTTTAGATCTAGCGCAAATGTTCAACTTGTCGACGGTAGCTCAGCCTTTGCTGTTAAACGGGAATTTTTCTCATGTTGTAAAACTGTTACTGCTAAAGCATATAGAGGAAACATTTCACATTGGTGTGACTTTTTGTTTGGACCAGCTCCATTTCCTGACATGCGCAGTGAATTGATTAAAAAATCAACGTATTGCTACATATCAAGAGATTGTGTACACAGAAATGTAAAAGAATTTTTACTCGCTTCTTGCATCATTACTAGAAATCCGAGAGACGAAAGTGCAATTTCGGCGAGTCAACTTAAACAACGAAAAAAGGGAATTCCTCTTCAACCAATCAGATTATAACAAATGAACTATTGCGACGGTACAGGCACCCGTCGACAAATTCATACCGTGGCATCGCAAATATATCAAAATTCAGGGTATTGTCATAAATTCGGAAGTTGTCTACTTCGGAAAACAATCTACTCCTAACCTGTCGTTGAAGTTGAAGGTTAAGCAAGATTTAATTAAAAGATTCTCCAAAGCAACTATTTATTGCCAATGGAAATAATTATTCAGTTTTGCATTCTGAATAATGTCGCAAAGTGATTTAGGGACATATTAGGTAATTCTGATTTGTGATAGTAAGATAATTGTGGAAAATTTATNAATGTCGCAAAGTGATTTAGGGACATATTAGGTAATTCTGATTTGTGATAGTAAGATAATTGTGGAAAATTTATGAATTAAGAAATAGTATACACTTACAAGAAGTTTCTTTAGAAATCCTAACAATGATTCATTATGTACCTGGTAGACCTTGAAATTCAAAAATTGTAATAAAAAACACTAATTTTTAAACCTTAACAAGCAAAAAAATNAATGTCGCAAAGTGATTTAGGGACATATTAGGTAATTCTGATTTGTGATAGTAAGATAATTGTGGAAAATTTAAGAATAAAGAAATAGTATACACTTACAAGAAGTTTCTTTAGAAATCCTAACAATGATTCATTAAGTACCTGGTAGACCTTGAAATTCAAAAATTGTAATAAAAAACACTAATTTTTAAACCTTAACAAGCAAAAAAATNGTACCTGGTAGACCTTGAAATTCAAAAATTGTAATAAAAAACACTAATTTTTAAACCTTAACAAGCAAAAAAATCGGAATGCAGAGTATACGAAGGAGATTGCAGAGTATGCTTTTGACTTGAGTTTTCATAATTGTAACATTTTTGTTTTGTGAAAACAAGTATTACAGAATACAAATAAATCGTTAAAGACGTTCTAACAGTGCAATTAACTGAACAAAGAGCATATAAACCGGTAGCGGATCGTATTTTGAATCCAAATGGTGGAAATTTTTTTTAGAAAAAATCATTATTCCCGTAAAATTTTTGAGTTTAAATTCGGTAGAATCAAAAAAAAATACAAAACTGTATTTTAGCTATTAACTACTCAAGAACGTTGGGGTTGAAACACAATTGTAGGAATTCATTTGAGCGCTAGAGTTCGTTGATATTGAAAAGAATGCAGTTATAGCAAACTCTTTAAAACACAGCTTTGACCCATACTCACGAATTAGAATTACTTACTTTTGACAGCTGTCCAGACTAAGTCAATTTGGTTCAATTTGCAGTGTGCAACAGGAAGTCACAACAACTTAATATCCATGTGATTCTTCTTATATCTTCTCAAACTTGAATCTTTTTCTCCCAGGGTTTGCATTTGCGAGTTGACGTAACTCAACTACTCTCATGAGTCAAAATGTTTCTTCGTTTTCAGGAACATGAACTATATTTTTCTCTAAGCATGAGCTGGGTTTTGAGAAATTTGGTGGTATTAGGACCCTTCGTTTCTTCAACAGCCAACGCAATCTAAACTTTTCCATCTTACATCAGCCCTACCAAAATATTGCCCACTTCCTGAAGTACAGCTTAAATACAATTTACTTTTATCTATAAATTAACGATAAGAGCTTGGAAACTATAAAATATTTCTTGGTTTGGGTAGGTTTTAGTATGTTTTATCTAGTTTATTTTTTAATATAATTTGTTAAAACGAATCTAAAAAATTAAGTTATTCATTAATGAGTAGAGTTAATTATATAATGTGGTTGTATAAATGAAAAAAAAAATCAAATACACTTCCATTTCTTTCCAATTTTGATTCAATCGTTTGTATTTGTAGACGTAATTGTAGTGATTTATAAAAATAACAGAACGGTTAACTGGCTGCTACCATACCGTACCATGAAATTATCTACTCCTCTTCATAAACTTAAATTACCCATTGCCAACTAACCAACCAGCCTTCTCCAGCATAGTATTGCTTACTGTCACTGCAGTCCAAGATTGTCAACCACATCCTAGCACTACCCGCTATCCTCCAGGCTACCGATTGGCTCCCACCTATGTTCGAAGAAATGGTTTATGTTATTGTCTTTTTCTTCCTCATCTTTGTTTTGTTGTTGATATGAACGCAGGGAAGTAAGGCTTGACCCAGAAGTCAATGAGGTCAAATTGTATAGCAGAGTGGAGTAAATAACTTAAGGCTTAACCAAAATTTTCCCTCAAGAGTTGGATTTTATTTCTTCTAATACATTGACAGAGAATGAGGGAAAGAGCAAGTGAAAGTTGAGAAAGGTAACGGAAAAAAAACTTAGACCAAGTGGCCCCGAGTTCCTCTCCAGATTCCGTTTATATTGGCCAATTCTGAAAGGCGTCCAAGGTTTGAAACTCCGTGCTCGTCGCTGATTGGCTGTTGCCAACCCGCGACATGACATAGAGTGTCCTAGACGCTCCTCAAAGTTTTAACCTTGAACCTGGTATTACGTTGTTTCATATTTTACCATGATTTTCCTACGTCTCACTTTCTCCGAACTGAGTTCTGAGAAAGTAGTCATAGTTTTAACCTTGACTGGTTTAGCACGTAATATTGATTTTCATATTCTCCGTCTTACTTTCTCCTAGACTTATCACTCGGATAAAGTAAGTGTAACAGTTTAGAAGGATTTTGGTGAAAGTGATTAATCTACTCGTCCCTTGGCTCTTATTTAAATTTTCTCTGTATTGTACTGATGTGGCCATTTCTAACTGGCAAAAGTAGCTTACTAGTAACAGGTGACTCACGTAGTGTAGTGAAGAAAAAAGCAACAATAATTTTTTGCTTTTTTGTATTGACGTTCGCACACAGACATTATGATAAAACTCTCTTCGTAATGTTTTCGTCTCACTAATACTGGCTCTGACAAGCCATCACATATATAATTTACGAGCAGTTTAAGTATATATTTGTTTTGGTCAGTCGAATATACCCTCTTCAATGTTTATTAAAGATTCCTCACCGGTATTACGTGTTAACTTTGCAGAGCCAATACAGTAAGAATAAGCGACGTTTTTTGTCTAAATAATGTATAAATTTAAACAAAACCCAAGAGATTACAAATGGAAAACAGTTACATTAGGAAATGTTAGCTTGACGCAAATCAATTGTTTGTTTTAGCTACAACTTTCGAAGTTAGCATAAAGGTAAAGAATTTACGGTGTCCGTCTTTCCCGATGCAGAGTGAAATTTACGTTAAGTATTTTGTACATTGCAATGTGCTTCACATCCATGGAAAAGATAGTTTCTATATAAGTTATTAGGAACAGCTAATAAAAGTAATAATATGATCCTGTTTGGCTAATCGGATTTCATAGTGTAGATTCTTTGTTGCTTTTACGTTTGCGCAAAACTTGCAAAATTATTTATTACCTCGATTTCATGTTTCAAAATATCTGGTGCTAGTCATCAAATATATATTACGATTTTTTGATACTTTTTATTTTGTTGCTAGCTCCATTATTGTCTTATATGCGACATATTCAAGTAAGTATTTCTTATTTTGTCGTAAATATATATTATAGTTCTAGTGGAAATATTTAAGTGGAAATGTATTGCTGCATGTAAGTTGACCTATGAAATTTCAAAAAGTATTATCCTAACGTATGGTTAGCATAACCTTTTCAGCATATTATACACTCACGATTACGATTGTTTAATCGGCCTGCTATGGAGAAATTGGATCTGCTTTCACAATAGTTTATTTGATTATCTTAACATTAATTTGAGTTTGGTGACGTTAGACTCAATGCTTTTTTAAATACACAATCATAAATGCAGCTTCATATTTCCAGCATACAGATGGCTTTTCAACTACGTGGGGATGGCTCCAACTTCCGAGATTAATGTGTGCAAGATGGAGGATAGCATAATTGACAAAAGAGTCGAATAATTGAATTAAGTTTCTTTTGATTTTATGTTCCTGTATTAATCTACGGAAAAATACACGGTTGGTTAATATCAAACCGACTATTGTAAGTAACTTGAATACACAAAATTAATGTCAGAGTTCTGCTTCAATTACAAAAGGAATGGATACTTAGTAGGGCAAAAGGTAAAGGAAGGTGCTTGAAAATTTGGCTTTCGCCTAATCAAGAGGAAATGGAAGAAGATAAGATACTTTTCTGAGTGTCCCTTAGACATGATTTAGGTGTTTTTGCTGCCTTGAACCATTCCCAGCTCTTTTTAGGTTTGGTGTTAAACAAAATTTTCAGGTGTCTGGTAGGGTGGTTCTACTACCACATATCTTGCTAACTTTGCACGAAAAGTGCTGACTAGTTGACATTGGGTTACTCCGCTGAGAACACCTTATCGGCATATGACATATAACATGGGTCCAGTACATAATCACATACATCGATGAACAGCTTATCGACAATTTTCATCTAGCGTGGGTCCAGGTACATAATCACAAGGATTTGGAAATCATGCTCCAGACCTGATCAAAGGACTCGAGAAGTGAAAAACTAACTGTTGATCAAGTGATTGTGAGTGTAGCTCATTCAATGATACCAATCGAGAGGAGTTAACATAGCCCACTGCTTAACCCCAATTTGGTGCTATCGAGCAACCAGAAGGTGCTTTGGGAATTTAGTAGATACTTCATTATCATGCCAGCTATTAGAATCTATTGACATTTTTTATATGAAGTTGAATTTTATAAAGCCAATTTGTTACTATAAGTAAATTCATGTGTTAGAATAGATGGCATTAGGTACCTGCGAAAACTGCAACAAAATCCAACTGTATTTTTGTATTCATTGTGGTGATTATAAGCATCAAGGCTCATTCTTTATTTTGGGACGAAATTTTGATACTTAGGGAGAACTCTGTTATTCTTGTTTTTGTCACCACTAGTGCACACTGCTGTATAAATTATATATTCGTCTTAGACACCACGTTGTTTATCTAATAGAATAACAGGATTATGCTACCATTTGTTGGTCTTGGCCGTATGTATGAACACATCGGCTAATCGATTAATTTTTGAAATGTGGAAAACAGGTACTAATTCTATAAGTGCAACACTTGTTTTTGAGCACAAGGCTAAAAACTGCAAAACATTAATACTCATCGGTTTGCTTTTTACCAGAATGGTGTGTCCTGTTGCACAAGTGTTACTGCTGGATTTACAGAAACAAAAATTAGAGAATTCTTGCCATCAAATATTATTTGATTGGAAAGGAGATGATTACGACACTTCAGCAATTGTAGATTACACAGAACCTAGAATACATTTAAGATATGGATCTAGAGCCCTTCCTTCCACAAGCTTTGTAGATGAACCAGTTACTTCTGCAATAGAAAAATCATGGATTTCCTACAGAACAAAATGTCTCATGGTTTATATTATGTTTCCGGATGGATGCCATCATGTGAATCGAGTCCTTAAATCTTTAACCTGGCTTGTTGACTGTGATAAAAAATGTTATGGTAAAAAAATATTTTTTTTAACATTAAAGTATTCAGAGCTAGATAACAATTTGGTTTGTTTAACCCATATTCAGCCAATCCATCAATTAACTGTAAACTCAATAACATCATTTCTTGTTAAAATTTCAACAACACATATATTCTGTAGCTCAAAAATTACAGTGGAAGGGCCTAATCTGCACCTGAAAAACAAACTTTTGAGGGCATTTACTCTACCAGATTTTCTCGATCAACTAGAGAATGAAATTATACGGGAGTACTGCTCATTGTTATGGACAATAAACAATTATCCGTTCTCATGGGATGAAAATATGTTACGCATAATTACCACAGGAAGAAAGACAAATTACACAGTACAGAAACGACACCGAGTACTTGACACATCGAATGCTAAATTTCTTTCAATTCTAGTCAACTACTTAGATAATTCTACGACTCGTGTATCCATTTTTAGTAATGCAACTTATAATATACTTGATCCTGGTGGATTCACGGTCATCAATGTTGGTGTTGACACACATCCATTTTCAGGATCTGCAATTCTCAGTACAACTGATGTTTATATGAACTGCTACTTATTTTTCACACAGCAGACAAGCTACAACTTTTTGACCTGTGACGGGGCTCAAAGTTATGTATCGTTTCATGCCTTCGTGACTCCGTTTACAGCTGGAATTTGGATAGCGATACTTTTTACATTTATATTTTTGATAATTTTTCTAAGCATACCATTCACCAATTACAAGATTCTGGGGCAAAGTTTCTTGGTCTACAAAATTGTAATGGAGCAAAACATAAGCATCTCCGTAAGCTATTTTCATTATAAAATGCTAATTCAAACTCGTTAATTTCAGATGAGCGCTTACAAACATTTCAGTCATAAAAGCAACATGCAATTTCACAAATATAAGAAGTGAAATTTATGGGAACGTAAAGCAACTTGAGTTTCTGATTGTTTTCCAGAAATATAAGTCATAATAGTTAATACTTTTTAGATACTTGAAGGATAGGTTGGAAAAAAGGTACTAAAAGGGAAATAAAAATTATGAAAAAATTTAGTTCCCAAAAATAGTTTGAATTGAAGAGTTTAGTGCAAACTCGAAATGAGAAAATATTTTTATTTCCAAATATTAAGGACTTAATCCGGCCGGTAATCTGGAACCATTGGGTAGAATTGGAATTCAGTCTGCTCGCATTCCTGTCAGTTTTGAATAATTGTTTTGTTGGTTCCGTTTCATCAAGCGAGACGCTTTTCCTGCTTTCCACTTAATTTATGGTACATTTTTTTCATCTCCAAATTTTATCTTACCCCAAAATTTTTATTATGCTAAGCCACAGTTTGATTTCAGAACTCAATATTGTAACATTGAAAAAATATATTGTAAGATAAGTTTATACCTTCTACACAGGGTACCAAACAGGGAACTGCTTAATCATTCAGATGCCATACTCACACGGAATTTCCGTTTCAAAATTTAATAAAAAAATTCAAGATGTGGAACTCATGAACAGCANTCAATATTGTAACATTGAAAAAATATATTGTAAGATAAGTTTATACCTTCTACACAGGGTACCAAACAGGGAACTGCTTAATCATTTAGATGCCATACTCACACGGAATTTCCGTTTCAAAATTTAATAAAAAAATTCAAGATGTGGAACTCATGAACAGCAGAAAAATTAAATCCAAGATCATATTTGGATTGTTAAGCTATGATCCCGCACTACCACAAAAATTTATTATTTAATACACAACAATCAGCTTAGGGTGGCCCAACGACACATTTTCCTATTGTGTCGTTCGGGTTAAGCTGTGTGCTATGGTTACCGATCTTGGATTGGTGCCATTTCTTGAGCTGGACTAACAATCTAGCTCTGCACTGGTACAAGAGCTGTTTCTGTTGATTTTTCAGTCTTTAAACGCTTTCACTAGGCCTGGAGCCAAACTACTCATATATTTGTGATTAGGAGTCTAGACCAAACATCATGATATGAGAATATAGCGATAAGGTTTTCCAACAGAGTAAGATAATGTCAATAGCTCACTCCCCTATGGTGGTGCAGGGGGTCCTCAGGTCCTCTTGTCTTGAATGGTGAGGTCGGAGGTCATCAAATGTTTAAATTAAAAATCAAAAACTTTCCACAAATCCCAAAAATCAAAATGGTGGAGAGGAGAGAAGTTTAATCCTTTAAGGTTAGGAAATATCTGATGCTTTTACCACATGGTAAAAGCATCTTTTGAAAAGATATTGTGGCACGGGGTACTTTTTCCATTTATTAAATATTCTTGTTAGTGATTATTCCGTATTGTTTTTGTATGTTTTCCTTTATTAATTATTATCATACCCTTTCGGGTTTATTCCTGGTGGGAAAGATTCATAATGTTGGGACTGATCTCGGGTTACATCGTTTATCTTGTCCTCTGAGATACATCCAACTTTCCCAGATGTATGTCTGGTTGCCAGATGCTTTCCTGAGTTCTGGATCTTTAGATGTTCTGCAGATCATATGCATCTGACATGATCTGCGAGTCGTGTAGATCTGGGGTAATCTGCGGGTCGTACAGATCTGGGATGACCTGCGGATCACACAGATCCGGGATGATTTTTGGATCGTTCAGATCCGATATGGTCTGCGGATCACACAGATCCAAAATGATCTGCGGATCTCACAGATCTGGGATGATGTGCAGATCACACAGATCTGGGATAATCAGCGACTCGTACAGATCCGGGATGATCCGCGGATCGCACTGTTTTGAGGTGCTCTGCGGGTCGTACAGATCTGAGATAATATGTACTCGTTCCGGACTTGAATACTGCAGTACGGACTTGATCCGGACTTAGGCACTGCAGAACGGACTTGCCCGAACTTTGATATAGATTAAAACAAACTTCGACCGAACTTGGATATAGAAGTATGAACTTCAACCAAACTTATTATTTTGGGGCTTCTACCAGAGCGGACTGGTTACTTTATTATACTGAGAAGGACTCTGGCTGCCGGGTCTGGATCCAGTTATCCGATTTGTCCCGAACTTGGGACTGGAACTGCTCTACTCCGGGGTCTGGTGGGGGATGTGATAATCCTGAAGGGAATATCGAAATCTGTTCCCCGAACTGAGAGAACTCTTTTCGTGTCCCCTGGGAAGTTGCACAATTACTCTTATCTAGGAACTCCTAATGTCCTGATTTACGGGGGATGCGGAAGCCATTCTTTCTGAGATCTCCGAGACTACTCGTTCCGCGGGTGAACAGGGTTCTCCCCGGACGCTCTGGGATCTTCAGACCACTTGATCCACGGGTGAACTATGTTTTCCCTGGACTCTCCAGGATCTCCCGACCACTCGACCCGCGGGTGAACTGGGTTCTCCCCGGTTCTCTGGGAGTTCTTCCGTTCAACTAATCCAAATCTAAGGAACTAACCGGTGGACCGTAATCCACATCTTCCCGATACGTTGAGGTCGAGTTGTACTCGCCCGTTCTGGGGGATTTATTGGGGGATTAATGTAGTATTGGGTCCCGATGTCCCGAGTGTGACCAAAGCGTCAGGGCCTCTGTTTTCTATCTCCAGGCGCCTCGTCCAGCCCAGCCACACCGGAGGTATCGAAGACCGAGATAACAGATAGATGATGTGCGACGTCAAGAGGAACTTGAAGAACTAATGTTGCTCGCTGAAGATGGAGTTTTGCCACGCAGAACTTCTGTTTCTAAGCAGGGATGGAGCCCTGCCGAGTCCACGGTCTTCGAAAGGATGAAGAACCTCCGACTACACACATACTTACTGTTCCGATGATTGGAAAATCTTGTCTCTCACCCTCTCCGGGGACCCAACCAACACCAACTAACTCAACATGTGACTATGGGAATAATAACCAATTTCTCCCAAATAACGTTGCTACTGAATTATTAAAAAGGTTTATTACTCTAAGAAAAAGACATGTACAATAGAGAAGAAAATCAACTACTCCTCTCCTGACAGGAGACAAAAATGGAATGAACCCCCTCCCTCCCCGACGCGAGGGCTTAGCCTCTATTTATGCTTTCTAAAATCCTGCCACATGGAGTGTCCATTTCCTGTTTCCTGCGAATTTGTATGAGTCTATTTCCCAGCCCATAAGACAAAGAAATAGGCTCATAGAAACCTCATCCGTTCAACTCATGTTAAAATACTCGGAACCAGAATACACGGATGCCTGAATAATTACCGGATTTTCCGCCATGCCACTATATATGGGCTATGCCCTGATAGATATATATAGAAATATATTATAATAGAAAGAAAGATATGGCTGGGGTGGAGTGGTGATGGGTTGGAGATGGGCAAGTCCCGTCTATGTAAAGTATGCGTAGTAGTAGAACCATGCTACCAGACACCTGAAAAGATTGTGTACAAGTGTACTGTAATAGAGCTGGGCCAGGTTCGATACAGCAGAAATATCGAAAGTAAGTCTGCGGGATTTCCAGATAAAAGTTTCTCACATTTTAATTGGGCAAAAGCCAATAAGTCAAATAAACCTCAAAAAACACATAATCTATCGTGATTTATGTGACCCTAGAATTATTAGCCGTGTACCGATCAAGTTGATAAAGTTCCTGGGTAAATGAGTTTTGGTATTTGATATCAATCAACAAGTAATGATTGGTCTAACGACTTTGGAAGTTGAAAGATAAAGCAGTTTACCCGACTGGATGAAGTTTTGAAACAAAAATTTGAAAGTGGTATCGCCTCTCATTGGTTGGATTCCACCCGCTCAGGTAGGTGGAGCTTAGTAAAAGGTAAACTCTTTCAAACTTTAAAAAATATACAGTGCACGACGGTTATAAGAGCTCCCCTCCGTCGCCTGGAAATGCTGCTCTTATAACCGTTTGTTCTTACAACGTTTATAAGAGCAGGATGTTTTTATAAAAAGTATATGACAAAAACAATTTTTTTTTTCAAAATTTATAAAAAAAAAATCTAGANGTATATGGCAAAAACAATTTTTTTTTTCAAAATTTATAAAAAAAAATCTAGACTATAGTATAGATCTTAAATAAAGTTATCAACTGTAACTATCGTCGACAATTTCGTCAAANAGTATATGACAAAAACAATTTTTTTTTTCAAAATTTATAAAAAAAAAATCTAGACTATAGTATAGATCTTAAATAAAGTTATCAACTGTAACTATCGTCGACAATTTCGTCAAAAATTGCAGTTGTTTAATTCTTATTTAAAGTTTTGTAAAGATTTTACAAGAACGACATTTCAACTGAAATGATTTCAAGTGTTACTTTTATAAATTGAAGATGTAAAAAGATTATTTTTGTTTGAGATTTGACTTTTGCTCTTATATCCAACTCCATCTTCAAAAATTACCCAGCAAAAGGTAGTTCTTATAACCGTTTTGCTCTTATATACGTTGTTCTTATAACGCGTTAATGTCCCGTGCTAAATGCATTAGAGCAAACCAAACCCGCAAAACTTTGCTCTTATAACCCGAATGCTCTTATAAAGGATGCTCTTATAAACGTCGTGCACTGTACCATATTGGAGGGTATACCTCTAGTATACAGCTATTAATTAGCGCCGTTGAATTCTTCTGTTGACGTAAATTAATAATCAAAAAAGGATTGCATTAGTCAAGGCTAGCGTTGCTAAACTCCCTCGATGGTCCGAGTGGTCTGACATGATTGGTTCAACGTTGCAACGGATTTTGGAGGTTCTAGTGTTTCGAATGGCTCTGATTCATCGTCTCTGACTCTACCTAGAGTTGTTATCCAAAATATTCTGAATCAGAATCGTCGGCAGATGACTCTATTACATCTAACATTTTTGAGCGAAAGGCATGGCTTTATTGCATAGCTCAGTTTTGGTTGCTAGATAGCTCATGAGCCAACTCAGCAATGGTTGAATGTCATATCTCAAAGTATCACGTTCTTCCTCTAAGTTTCTATTTTAATTTTTCTTCAACCGACAATAAAAAATTCTAATTTCTGCACTTGTACAAACATATTTCTTTTACTTGTGTTTTGGGTTGAACCATTTGCTTTTCTTTATGAACCAGCTCAGAAAAAATATCTTTACTCCGAGATATGATTTACGAGCTGGTTTAGTATTTGCTAGCTTGAGCCATATGTACACATTTTGGCAAATTGCAGCCTTGTATGCTATTATAGAAGAGCAAAAATAGTATTCCATTTCATAAAACATGCAAGATTTTATAAAGGTTTTTGAGTAAATAGTTATAAAATGCAANCAAAAATAGTATTCCATTTCATAAAACATGCAAGATTTTATAAAGGTTTTTGAGTAAATAGTTATAAAATGCAAAAAAATTCAAACCTATACTTTATATTCCAAAAATGTTTTGTTTGGAATAGAGTTTGTTTAACAGTTTTTAGGTCTACCAATTGTACATATCCAAAGTTTCTGAGCTTCGAAGTAACTCAGTCGTAAACAAATTTGGAGGACCTCTAAGAACTCCTGANAAACAAATTTGGAGGACCTCTAAGAACTCCTGAGTATATTTATTACTAATCATACATAAAAATAAAACTTGAAATTTTTAGAGTTAATATTACGCCACATACATTTCATATATGTCAAGCTATATAAACTGTTTCGACTTGTAGTCAAAGTCGTACATAAAAATATTCATTTTCCGTACAAATTTTTGCATGCAGAATAATAGACGTAGACATAACTTAAAATATTTGGTTTGGACAGTCAGCTTTCTCCAAGAAATACTTCATCTAGGGAATGCTACATTTCAGCTCGCCCCCATCATGGAAAATATTGGTTAAGTAAAGCAGATAAACTACGAAACGATAGCGAACAAACTGTATTTTTTTACCCTATACTTGTGACGTAGTATGATTTTATAGAAACACTGGAATTCAGGTTAAATCACAAAACCTCAAAAGGTTATCAAGTTAACTAAAGTAGGTCTTTGCCATACATGGGCCCCCTCCGCGGAGGGCGGAGGGAAGGGATGGAGGGGTACATTTTTGTTGGAGGGCGGAGGGCTGGAGGGGTACATTTTTGTTGGAGAGCAGAGTACTGGAGGGGTGGGAGGGTGAAATCTGGCCGGAGGATTAAAGGGCTGGAGGGGTGGAGGACTAAAGTTTATCTGGAGGGGTGGAGGTGTATTATTATCGGTGGAGGACTCTTATGTTCAACGGAGGGCGAAAGGCTGGAGTCTTTTTATAGAGTAATAGAGCCATTTTGAACACGTAATCCTTGTACAATGTATTTATTTTGTTTTGTTTGTGTTCCGGTGTATTCAATATTTAATAAAGTAAACTTATTTAATCATAAAAACAGAATACTACTAAAATGAAATGGGAATCGATTAGAAATTAACCGAGAATTATTGCCGGATGGATGGAATCCAATAGAAGCTGTTGTAGGCGGACGCGGATAGGTCTTTGCTGAGTGGACTGAAAGGTGGAGGGGTCAACTTACCTTGAGGTGGTCTTTGCTGAATGGAGGGCGGAGGGATAGAGGGAAAAAATTAGCTTGAAGGGGTGGAGGGGTCAATTTAGCTTGAAGGGGTGGAGGGGTCTTTGCTGACTGGAGGGCGGAGGGGTGGAGGGCCCATTCCGTGCCCATTTATGGTCTTCGCTTTGATATGTTAGGCTCCCGAGAAATTATTCAAACAAGCCAATGTTCACTGTAAATCAAACTTCTGTAGTTGAATTCCGTAAATTGTAGGCAATGTACGCATTTGAGTCCACTATACAAGAGATTTTACCTTATCAAGTTAATAAATGAATGCATTGACAATTTTTCTCTCTCTCGAAACATTCATATTTTTTTCATACTGGGGCTTGCTATTGTTTCAAACTTGTATTCTTATCATCATCTTGTTTTAAAGAAACTTCAACTTTAACATTTTAAGCCTGGCAATTAAAATTTTTGTTACCGCGGAATGTATATATAATGCTAGTATCTAGTAAACAGAGTGAGTGAATAAGGGCTACCTAGAGATCCTCACTCCACCGCACCTTACCCATCATAAATCGGCGTCAAAATTTTGTTTATTTCATAACTAAATCCAGGAGCAACTACTTAATGGATCATTTGTTAAAAGTGACTAACGTCTATATCTAGACAATGATTAATTCGTTCATAAAAACAGCGTCGGAAGTTTTGTAGTATTTGCGAGTTTTCATTTACGATGGCAACAAAAGTTTCAATCCTATTCTTGAGCTGCTCTATGTTTACTGGGCGAGGTGAGTTGAAAACGATACTTTTCAAACAACTTCAAAAGAAATAATCCAATGGATTACTCCCATTTAGATAAAACAATTTTCGACTAAATTATTCTTTGTTTTGAATGTAACATGTGATGTTATAAAATAAACAAAATTCGGACGCCGATTTATGGTGGGTGACACAGAAAGGTCGGTGGAGTGAGGATCTCTAGGTAGCCCTTATTCACTCACTCTGTATATAATTGAATGATAAGTGAACCTTGCGGATATCCCTGCTACAAAAACATAATAACATTTATGGACAATGAATTTTAGCAAACCTAAAAGAAAGTTCTAAATTTTTGCCAACTTATATAAATTAAAGTAGTCGCACTGTGTAGATTCAGCAATTTATATGATTTTGATTTTAGGTGTCGCCGGATTTGTCAAGATTGCATTTGAAATATCTACTCTTGACGTCAATATTCGGAAGCTTACTGCTTACAAATATATACAGAGGAATTTTAACGTCTGACGTAGTTGCACCGATTCCTATTTACTATATAACAACAATTGACGAAGCGGTTAAATCTCAATACCAGATACTTGCCAATATGAAGGATGAGGAGAAAAGGAAAGCAGCAAAATCTCAACTTGATCAAGTTCCTCGTGACATATTTGCATATAGAATGTTTTTGGCTGGTGCTAGCAACTTTTTTTTTAATATCTATCTTGCTAGTGAAAGCATTCATTTGAAGAATTCTACAAAAGCTGAACTAAAACGAATCGAAAGCAATATAAATTTTACAGCAACATTCCAAGGAGCAAATGGAGAGTTGCTGAAATGTAACAAAACCATACTAGTTGGGGATGATGATGAATTAGCATTAGCAGTCACAGACATGCTGAAATACAACGCTGGAGTTCGATCCCTAGGTTTATATTTTGGCAAAGATAAGTTGATGACTCACCCTAGCGCATGGATCATTAGAAAAATTGATTACGATAGAAAATATACATTATACAAAAGATTTCAATATTTAATTAGTACTGGGGTTTTTCAGTTTATCACAACTAATACCTCTTTCATCCGATTGAAGAAAAAAAAATTCAGTTTAAATTTAAAAAATTCTTCGGTTTTATCAATGTCACTTTATCACAATTTCACAATTTGTTTGTTTATTATCTACATTATCACCGTCACACTTTGCTTGTTCGTCTTCATTTGTGAATTGTTAATTAGAATTCTATTACAATTTCACAATTTGTTTGTTTATTATCTATCACCGTGTCACTTTGCTTGCTCGTCTTAATTTGTGAAGTGTTAATTAGAATTCTATAATATTCATAGTAGAAACAACGATAAAGATACATTGTGATTAAACAAAAATGTGTATAGTAAAGTCACAAGGAACCCCTGGATTGTGCGATTTTTTGTAAGATTGTTTGGGATGCAATCCAATGAGATACTTTTTTCCAAAATTTCGAATGGTGTTTGGCTATCTCTTGTCCATTCTTGATGTTCATGCAATGATTAACCGAAATTTAAAAAATCAAAAATATTAGTATAAGCTACATAATACGTTGTGTTTAGAGGAGAAGCTAAATGTTCCATATTCTGCAATAGATATCAAGAAAATCAGAAATGGAAAAATTTGCAAATAAATAGAATCAGGATATTATTAAATTTATTTTTCTGGCCATGACATGGAACTATCAACCAGAAGAGGCAAACCTGACAAAAAAATGAATGACCAACAAAAACTGCAAAACGTCAACACGAAATTCAAAATTTTATTTGAACTTTGAATTGATTTTTATAGGTTATTTGTTTATTTTAAAGTTAATTTCAATTGCAATTGACCAGATCGTGTCGAGTGCGACACCAATTTTCTGTTCTCATCAGCTGTGACCAATATATCCAAGTGAACCTTGAATTTTTGATCAAGGTTATTTCGTTCACTTGCAAATAGATTAAGATACTACAGTGAGATACAACTTCATTTAAAGCTGTCTGAACTGTATCGTATTGTCGCATTACGATACGGGTGATATATATTGAGTCCATATTTCTCGTATAGTACTCTATGAATAGTTAAATATGATGAAATNATTTTTGATCAAGGTTATTTCGTTCACTTGCAAATAGATTAAGATACTACAGTGAGATACAACTTCATTTAAAACTGTCTGAACTGTATCGTATTGTCGCGTNCTTCATTTAAAACTGTCTGAACTGTATCGTATTGTCGCGTTACGATACGGGTGATATATATTGAGTCCATATTTCTCGTATAGTACTCTATGAATAGTTAAATATGATGAAATGAAGGTAAACACTGATGAAAAGGTTTTGTAGTTGAAGTTCCTGGTAGCTTAGGATAGAGTTTATTAAGTTGCTTGGTGTTTTCTGATCTCGCAGTGAGATCCTAATTAGCTCTAAGGGAGTCTATTTATATGGTTTTTAAGAACCAACCAAANTACGGGTGATATATATTGAGTCCATATTTCTCGTATAGTACTCTATGAATAGTTAAATATGATGAAATGAAGGTAAACACTGATGAAAAGGTTTTGTAGTTGAAGTTCCTGGTAGCTTAGGATAGAGTTTATTAAGTTGCTTGGTGTTTTCTGATCTCGCAGTGAGATCCTAATTAGCTCTAAGGGAGCCTATTTATATGGTTTTTAAGAACCAACCAAAAAGCATGTGAAGAGTGACAGGGATACAGGCTTGGCCTAAAATGCCAATGTCGTATTCCATTGCGTTACTTAACGTTGCTTGTAGTTAGTCATTAAAGATTGAATATTCTAATACTAACCTAATAGATATATCGATACTATACCACCACTCATTAAAACTGTCTATTATATTTTTCACAGCATATTTAGCAATGTTACTGCGATTAGGTTACCAGTAATCTATTGTACTGTATTCTTCTCAGACCTTTGACGCGAGAGCCAAATTAGTTTGGGGTGGGAATGTTTGTTTTTTAAATTTATACAACATGGTTAAATTACTTTAATAAATAAGCATCGTCGACTATTGTTGTAAATTTGGAGTTACTCTCATTTCTTCATTGGATAAGAGTTGGAAAGATATTTTAGACGACTAAATAATCGCTCGGTTTTGGCCGGAATTGCTCCATTTCCAATTAGAAGTAAAGGTTTTAAATTTAATTTAATTTCCTTCTGGTTTTAGTTTAAAATTTTTATTTAAAGTTTCCTTTGTATTTTGTTTTAAAAATAATAGTTTGAAGTTAAAATTATAACGTCTAAAACTGACAAAAGGAGGTATGCCGGTAGCAGCTAAGCTAAACCGTTAGAAAAGTTTTTTCTTAAGTATCCCGTGTTAGCTTACTTGCCACTTTCATTCCTTCAAATTTCACAGAAAATTTCCTATTCCGTCCCCAATTACCCACTCACGCGTATATCCCGACTCCGTCTATTACTTGCAGATATAAACGTGCGAAAAAATTAATCTCTTAACCCGTAACTCACAGATTACTTGCAGTTTTCCTTACGCAAACATTCAAATTTAAGTAATTTGTGTCACAAATGTGTCAAGAATTGAGTTTTTTTTTTTACAAATTGCAACAATATCTACCTGCGTAGTCCTACGTGAAGTGGTTAGAAACAGAAGCACTTAATTAAGGAATCTAAGATTACGGTACAGAGTATGCATAGGATTTCAATTATATTCAAAGAATGAAATAGTTTTTTGTTAGACAGAGGTGCAAAAGTATTTCAAACAGATGAAGAGTCCATTGTGCCATGAAAACCTAGAATTTACGTTGCTGCGATGTAGTTAGAAATGACGACGAAGGATATAATTAATGAAACTAATCCTAACAGTTTATTTGTAATATGCTATTCCCACCCAACCAGATCGATTCGCTAGTAAGTTATCTACGGCTATGGTACACTTTTGGCGATACCTTTGTTTCTTGATGATAAGTAGCCTATCGGGAAACAGCAAAACCTCTAATTCGGTAACCAGCTCTCACTGGCTGAATAAAATTTACTCCACCCCTCCTTCCATTCAGGTACCGTAAAGTTTTACATATTTCACATAAATCACAAATTGTTTATACAAATTTACCCTCTAATTTATTTGAATATTTACGGTAACCACCACGTGAGGTGAGACTGGGTGGAGAGATCTTGTTACCGAATGAGAGGTTTTGCTATAATATGATAAGCTGGAATCTAGAAGTAGTGGTAACGTCGAACGTTTCGAAACATAGTAGACTCCGTGTACGGCTCATCGCGTTTGCATGATTTTTAATAAAAGTAGCGAACGCTCCAGCAGGCATGTTATTTCTAATACAGATAACCCACCATCTCATATAATCTGCAGTGTATAAACTAAAGAGAAAAACATTGTATAACTCGCGGATAATAGGAGAGGAAATAGGGTATTTAAGATTGGGTGTATATGGAGCTTTAAATTTTGTTATAAAAATATCTACGTCACGTTTTTGAGAGATATGTATATCCTGTTTGCAATAGGGTGAATATACCCCAGAGGAATCGAAACCCTGTTCAAGTCTCCAGAGGACCTCAGTCAATGAGTTTTGAGACATTTTAGGAATAATGAACAAGATACGAGAACACCTTTAGTGTAATGATAAGTCGTAGACTTCTTATATTCCTATTGAAACTATGTAGCCAAAAATAGGATTTTGTTAGTTACTTGACATTAGCCCCAGGGTTTAACGAATCTCTTTTCAATATAAAGTAAAACAATATTAAATTGACATAGAGCAGAACAATCGGATGTTAGAAGTGTCATTTTGGAAGAAAAGTTAGTCAACAGCCCAAGGAAATGTACTCTGTTTCCTCTCTTCTGTTTTAACCACTCGAATATTTCTGTATCAAACTTTATGAGAAATTTTTCCCTTCGATGTTGAAGTCTCTGATTACGCAGAACTTGTCGCAGCAACTAAGCCATTGAACCCTACAAGATTTACCTTAGATGTTTGCCAGATGTCTCTTCAGTATCTGATAAGCAAACTCGTCGAAGAATTAAATTCCAGAATAGTTATATGTATAAATAAGTTCCAAAATTTACATAACGCACATGCTAAAATCTTAGAATCGTTTTAAAAATATCAACTACCATCAAGTGAAGTGACTTTCGACAGTATTGTTCAGATTATATCATAAAATTTAGCACAATTTGAGACTGACTTAATTTAAATTTAAAGATCATTTCAATGATACTTTGCAATACTGCACTTTTCGAAATTATAAAAAGTTTAGTGTAGCAACCGCGAAAATTGAATGGGGGAAAATTGAAAGAAATTGGGAAATGGGTAACATGCAGAGGTCGGATAATTATATGAAAATTGTAATTAAATTACACATTACACATTGCATTTATAAATTATAAATTACAATTATCATTACAATTACTTGCCTGATGTAATTGATTACTTAATTATGTAATCGATTACAAGCAATTGTAATTGAATAATGTCCAATTACATTTTTTTTCAATTGCATTGAAAATTGATTTATTAAATAAGTTATAATTTGATAATTTCATCAAATTTTATTTCGCGGAACGCTTAATGACTGTTTCTATTAATGTTTAAATAAATGACTATATGTTTCTATTGCACACAAAATTAATTTTTGCATCTAAATTTCTTACATTATTTGGTTACCTTGTACTACAACAAATTTTCGAAAAGGTACATTGGAAGTTTGGTGCTAAAATCTGTCCAATTATGATAGTTGTTCATTCTCAGAAAACCTAAAAAAATAAAAAGAATATCAAATTCGTCTCAACCTGAGTCTAATAAAAGTAAAAGTTGGTGGCTTGAAGGTTGAGGGTGAACATATAATATGCCGACTTTTGGTTTCAACCACTACAATTGAGTTCGTCGGTTTCCGCATATATGATTCGACTTTATATATCTACTGAGAGTACACTGAAATGACTTTAAGCACACAAGTGGAAATATTAGATCGGAGAGAATCAAATGGATCTCTTTTTCATATATAACTTTATTTGGTTGCAATTATAGTGAAATTCAACGCTAGAATGCGCTATGCATCAATAAACCAATCCCAAACTCAGAAATTAAAACCCGATGAATCTGAATATAGAAATAACGGAATAGAGAGACAGATAGACAGAAAGACACGAAGATTGCATAACCCCCTCCGGCTTTTCTCTTCTCCATTAATAATTACAACTTCTAATGATTTCAATTGACTGTTATAGAAATCTAATAAGTTTTACAAAACTTGAACCAACCAGATATTAAGAACATTCTGCGATTCTCATTCGTAGGGATGTTGGGGAGGGGGAGGGATACGAAAGAACCAATTGAATCAAGGTAAAGAGTTGACAAAATCAAATTTGTGTCAAAAATATAATGTTCTCTGGAGAAGCGAATCCCATTATATTTCTCTACTATTTGGAGTTCAATTTCAGTTTTGTAAATCTGTTTCGTCTGAGTTGAGCTTAATAAAATCAATCGACTATCCCTCTCACAAAGTTACACAATAAGAGAAAATAGTAGAAATAGTCTATGATCACATTGACTGAAATACAATCATTTCCCTTTTTTTAGTAATTTGATCTTGTTTTTTTCTCTTTTTCACTCTGAAGGGGTAGGATTTGTATTAAATTTTCTTATTCCTCATAAAATATTAAATTGTTAGAGAGGATTTTGATGTATAGGGTAGATATAACTTGTTTTTTACCAATATCCACCACTCCCTCTCAAGTCATTTGGTACACACTGACTCCATTGTCAAAAGTGACAATGGACACTAGTCGAAAAATTTCCTTTATTCAGCAAATCATAAGAATTTCAGATGCTCTCTTAACTTTTTCATCGTTGTCAACGGAATCTATTGTTATTTTAAGCTTCGCTAAATTTTATTACATTATCTATTGTTGTGAAGTATAAGTTTTCCGCTGTCAAATTGTCAAAATTGGTTATTTTCACCAACCGCGCTAGTACTCATACGATATCATAGATCTTGAACTCAAGAGTCATGACACGATATGAATACTCTAAATTTGATCAAAATTTTTAATTTTCTGAAACTTTTCGTTTAAATACCATTTTAGTACCAACAAATTCAAATAACTACGGTAACGGTATATTATATCGTAAATATATGTTACGAAGTCAATAAATCACAAAGGGTTTAGAGCCAATGAAATGAAGCCCTTGTTGACGAATTTAACCATGAAATGGTTAGAATAGAAACTTTTTTTTGTGGAATCCAAAACAAATATATTGAAATGGTATATTTCAACCCTTGGAGGTGACCATTGATTCGTTGATCATTAGTTATATCTATTGAGTTAATGTATTTCATCAAGGTGGCCAAAGGACTAGAGGCAACTTTGAAAAGAAATGGACACTATACCCCATTGTTCTTCTTGTCAACATCGTTAAAGTTAATGGTTTTATTGGATTTTCTTATTTTTCAATACTTTAGGAGGGATTTATGAGAATTTGACTTTTGGGTTTTGGTGAAAGAGGAGAAAGCAATAAGAGAGAATTAGTAGATGAAATCCTGAGTCCGTTGGTATTAAATTGATAAATATAACTACCCCTTCTCACTACCCTCTACATTAGTCCTTTCCCCCCTATTTTCTGTCTCCAGTACCTAAAACTAATTGATTTGATTCCATTATTAAGACTTTAAGCCCTCCACTTCATCATTTGGGCAAGGCTTAACCACATCATTCTCATTATTCATAGATACGAACAGAAGAGATGAGGGAGGTTATGCGATTGTGTATTCCATCTGCCTGTCTGTCAGCGTGAGGTGTGACAGGTTGTATTTTTAGGAGCAACCTATATGGCTGAAACATTTTAAGAAATATTTTGTTTTTTTTTTGGCTTTGTAAAAGTCAATTGTTTTAATTTTTAGTTTTATTTTACCTTTCTGTTTTCTATTGTTTCAGTTTGGGTTGTTTTTAAATAAATTTAGTCTAAATTTTACTTTATTTGGTTGGTGCATATTGGGTTTAGCCCATATTGCTTTCGCAGATATAAGCTGGATTTTAATGTTAATTTTCTTTCTTTTACAACTAATATTAGTGGTGTTTATATTTAGCATTGATAAATATGAAATTGTAAAATTTTGAAGTAACTAGTTCTTCTGTTCGCTTTTGTAGATGTCTCTTTAGTCAGTTCTGTATGTAACAGTTAAGTATTTAACATAATTTTATTTTCAATTATATTTGAAACTTCTTCATTTGTAAAAGATTTGTTTTAGCTAACTATAATTTTGTAAAAATTGATAAGTTGTAACCAAAAACTGTATAAACTTTTGTTTTTTGACACTGCAGTAACTATTTCTTTGCAACTAAAGCGAGTTTTTCTGCATTTACTTTGCTGTTGATAACAATGACAAATTGATAAGCAGTTGAAAATAATATGAATATGCGTCAGTGTTGTTAGTATTGATTTAATTATTTATATAATAATTTTTCTAGACAGCTAAAGATGACGTTTCAAACCGTTTAGATGGTTTCCAAATACTGAGAGAATTTTCTTTATTGGTAACAATACCAATTTTGTGAAAAAAAAAAATTTTTTTTTTGTTGAAATATTTTGGTTATGAAACTTTTACTGCTTTATGATTCTTTCGATGTCCAATAGAGTTGATGATTTTGTCGAAGAAACTCCGAGATATGCAATATCTAACCTCTTCTGGCTTTGAAACAATGTAGTTTAAGAGGTATTATTTTGAAAAATTAAAAACAAGGAATTCAACTTTCGGTGCAAGTTTCCTTAACTTTTTAGACAAAAAATCCAAACTCTTTGAACAAAGTTATATGAAAATGTATTCCGAATTCTTGTCCAGCAGAAATTAAAAGATAGCGTGTTGTTCTTTCAAGTAATTTCGAAATACCCACTTTACAAAATATAATGGAACAACCGCTGGCTGTAAAAATCGAGATTTTTGTTTACGATTTTTTATTAAAATGATGTTTTGTGATAAGAATTTCTGTTTACAATCTTTTAAGTACAATAATTTTTCATACGATACATTTGTTTACGATCAATTAACAGATAAGCATGGAAAAGTTGTATACTTTTCGAAAAGAAATGCTACCACTTTTGACTTTATAACTTTGTTTTATCCAGCTACTGACTTTTTAATTTCTCAAAATGCGAAATCCGCCAAGATAAAAAAATTTAGTTACATCATTGATTAGTTCATAAAATGGATATAATCAATTGTTTGATTAATTTAAAATCATAATAAATTTATGCATTCTCTCTATCACTGAGTAAAATTTGGTGAGTTTATGTGTCTTTATGAATTTTCTAGTACCTTCTTTTTCAATTATGATACCTGTTATAGAAAAAGATTACCTAGAATCATGTTCTTTAGAATATAACTATTCCCAATATGCTTATAGTTGAAGAAATCTACATTGGAGGTACATTTAGTACGCGGCTCCAAATGAGAAAACATTGATTGTAAATGGTGACAGATGTGTCAAGACATAATTGAAAATAAATCTCATAAGACGTAGAGTGCCAGATTTAATCCTGTCTTCCATTGTTGCATAATGAAGTATCATGAAATGGTTTTTACCAATTTAACTCTCTAGTACCCTGAATTTAATTTTTTTACTGTTGCTGAAGAAGCGGGAAAGGCTTTGGTTAGATCACAAATAAGTCCAACTTCGATGAATAAATTTGAAAACGGGTAGCTGGAGTTATTCATAAAAAATGAAATGAAAACTCTCATAAGAATGAATAAAAGAATGACTGATTGTTTGCATCCAGATGAATCTTCTACGGATTATGTCAAAAGGTCTATAAACCATCTCTTTATTACAAATTCCTAAATTCAGTGCCGCATCGTTTGAAGTTTTCAGACAAATTCAACAATCAATTTTTGACACATCAAGTGTTACGTATTATTAAGAAAAAATTCAGCATCCTATAAATTATTGTTATACGCCAACAGCCAACCTGACAGGCTTTATAGGATTATTGTGTCCGTCTGTTTTTCTGCTCCTTCATTCACTTCTCAACTCTGATTTGAGGAATTTATGTGATTCATTATGTGTCTGTTTTTTTTGTCTTTCAAGTACCTTCTTTTAGTACACAGATGAATTTATTAAAGAAATCGCCTTTTTATTGATAATTATACTGTTGTAATCTTGCAATTCCCTACCATTACTATCTGAAGCTATAAGTTTTGATTTCATGCAATATATCAGAAGTGCTAGTTTTGCTATTAAATTTAAGATGCCATTTTAGTCATACAGTAGTAAGATCAATTGGTTATAAATCCCTTCGTTTGGTTTGATCTAAATTTATGTAACATGGCAGCTTGGCGGAATAGTTGGTTATATTGAGCGTTATATGCGAATTATACCCCAAATGCATATAAAGACTATTGTTTTCGTTTTCATTGTTGAGGGTTCCACCAAGCTATAAGCCCTAGTTCTTTTATAAGACTCATCCGTTTTCTTATTTTATTGGTTGGTTTAGATTTTTACTGGGAGGAAAATCANCCTAGTTCTTTTATAAGACTCATCCGTTTTCTTATTTTATTGGTTGGTTTAGATTTTTACTGGGAGGAAAATCATTAAATCACATTTTGCGTATCTGCATACCCTAATAGATGAACATTTTTAAACCTAAATGTAACGTTAACAGTTGCATCAAAATCCTTTTTAGGTTCAAAAATGTTCATCTATCACGGTGTGAATGGGCGCAAAAAGTGAGCAGTTTGGTAACACCCGAAAAATTTGTAAATTATAACATNCTAGTTCTTTTATAAGACTCATCCGTTTTCTTATTTTATTGGTTGGTTTAGATTTTTACTGGGAGGAAAATCACTAAATCACGTTTTGCGTACCTGCATACCCTAATAGATGAACATTTTTAAACCTAAATGTAACGTTAAACAGTTGCATCAAAATCCTTTTTAGGTTCAAAAATGTCCNCTGCATACCCTAATAGATGAACATTTTTAAACCTAAATGTAACGTTAACAGTTGCATCAAAATCCTTTTTAGGTTCAAAAATGTTCATCTATCACGGTGTGAATGGGCGCAAAAAGTGAGCAGTTTGGTAACACCCGAAAAATTTGTAAATTATAACATGACTTATGAATTTATGTAATCATAAATCGATATTTGAGAAATTAGCAACAGTTCCCTATTATTGATTTACAACCATTTTTGATACACACTAGCATCGCGGTTATAGTCAATTATAAACAAAATTTCATGAATATTTGTTTATAGGATATACCTAAAACGTTTTCATCAGATTCAAGTATTTTTGTAAAATGGAGCTCTTCTAAATGCTGTTTTTGATTTTCGGAGAAAATCCAACTACAGAGCTAATGAAGGGTTACAGTATCCGTAATTTATAAAATTTAATCTTAATAACAGTGTTCAAAAATTGGCGGGTTCTGTTAAATATACAATTTAGTAAGCCTTCTCAACGGTAATACCACTCGTAAACTAATCCATAAATGATAATGGAAGGTATAAAGTATTAAAATTATTGGTAGCTTGATTAACAACCAGTTGAGTTGGCTGTATTGTAAATAGCATAAGCGTATCAGGCGTTAAGGTCAAATTTGCATAGTTAAGGTTGCATGGTTAAGATTGCCTCAACCAAGCTACCTTAACCATGCAACCTTAACCAAGCGACCTTAACCAGCCACCATGCATCTAACTTTAACCTTGAAACCAATCTTAGCCATGCAACCAATAATGACTATGCAATAAGTAACCTTAACCATATGCAATTTGACCATATTGGTCCTTGAATTGACTATNCAACCAATAATGACTATGCAATAAGTAACCTTAACCATATGCAATTTGACCATATTGGTCCTTGAATTGACTAAATTATATCATTATAGTAGCTAAGCTATGGATACTTGCAAATCGATGGATACAACCTGTGGAAAGGATTCTGTATCACCCGGTGGTTAGATGTGAGGAGACTCGTACTCTCACAGTAGCCAAGCGAGGCTTTACCCCCCAGAGACAATAAGTATGAGTTGTAAACTCTCCTCTGAGCTAAGGAGACCCATGGTCCAGTGTAGAAATACACCGGCTACTCTACTTTTCTCTCTCACAAACCAAAATATTTTGATGTAAGAGCAGACGGACAGAAAAGACGAATACAATACTCTGCAACCACTACAGTATTCTGCGAGAATACCGGTAAAAAATTTCGAAAAAAAAATTTAATGTTCAACACACGCTGGCTTTGAAAATGGTCTTATTTTCCAAAATAGGTAGAAGGGAATAGTAATAATTAGGGGAGTCGATTACAATTACATTTCACGGTAGACTTGGTCTAAAGTTCCGTAGCGTAAATTAAGTAGTATATATTAGTCTATTCATGTCTAATTTAGCATAAACACCGGCGAGGGATGAAGTTTGAAGAGACGAAGGCTCATGAGAAGGTTTGAAATAAATTGGGGGAAATGGATCATCCTTTCGAATACAAACGCCATAGATACCTTTCCTTTTATTTCTATTCAATTCACCATTATGAATAACAAATTGAAAAGTTTATCGGAAGCTTTGAAGCTTTGCTTCAGCTCATTTTAAACCTACTAATAAAATAATGATTTGAAGTCATTCAAGTTTCTAAATGTGAGGGAGTTTTCTAAATTTAGTTAGGCCAGACACAAAATCATAATATTTATTTCAATTATCTTCATTTCTTTGTTGCAGCTTAGTACATATTTTGTCATGTTTTATACTCTGGAGCAGCCTTACTTTGTCACATTCACAGTTAATGTTGCATTATACAATAATCGTGTAACTTGTGTTCTTTCTTATATAAGAGTTATTAGGAGTTACGCCGGTATTATACTTCATATCAGTCGTCCTTCATTCGAATGAAATGTAGTATGGTTATTCAATTTTTACAATAAAAAGTCCAATTTACCGTGGCAACAATTAAAATTTTTGCAAAAATCAATAATCATACTGCATTTCATTCGAATGAAAGGCGAATGACATGAAGTATAATAAGGGCATTAGATGTAAACTTAACTTGAATAAACCAAAGACTGCTAGTAATAAATTAGAGTCTTACAGATCATTTTGAAATGTATTACCACCTTTTGATTTTCAATATTTAAACAATTGGTGTGCAAGGATTATTCATGTTGCATTTTGTCTCATTATAAAACTGAAAGACTAGAAGAAATGTTGGTCACAAGTCGCTGGTGGAAGATGACAACGGTTAGTTAGATCAATCGAAGATTTATTAAACTGATGATGAATTTAACATTATGATGGCATGGAAAAAATGGACGTCAAAACCTTCGACTAAATGATCCTTTTGTTTGGGAAAATGTCCACGTGCTAAATCATAAACAAGCTCACGTTTGTTAGGTATTTGTTGTAGAACAATTTCTATGCCATTATAAGTTTAAATTCTAAATCTTTCATTTCAATCGTTGATTGACCATAGCAGTAGTAGTCACTGTCAATGGACATAATACACAAAAAAATTTTTTTATCCTTTGACACTTTAAATGAGCTAAAAATTGCACTATTAATTTCTCCTCCCGTTATTGGCGAGTTATTAATTTTTAAAGAACAATACCTCATTTAAAAGTGTATGTTGTAGATACTAATTTAAAAAAAGATGCTCATACTTAAAACTGATAGCATTTAGTGTAAGCAACTAACTCCATTTTTCTTTCTTCTTTAATAGCTGAGATCAATATCTTGGGTATCAACCCCAAAATATGCTGTGTCAATTTCTGCCCGGTTGATACATGGTCGGTAAACCGACATCAGTAATTGACACTCATAAGTGCAAAGTGAGGTGAACGTTATACCAAATTTAAACTACGGTTGAAAAATATTTCCAATTAACTATTTGTAAAATTAAAATTTCATAGCAAAAGTAAATTTCAATCTAATGTCGTCGAAACAGTTCATCTGGTAACAATTGTGAGTTTTTAAACTTTTCATTTTTTTCTCTTAAATATAGACTTGTATTGCCTCATTTTTTTTTGGTTTGAGCTTACTCCGGTTTTCATTGTAAAAATTATGTCAAACCATTTGACCGACAAACGAACAGGTTAGTATTTCTCTTCTTCAGTAGTTCTCAAATCAGCTTTAGGACTTCGTAGCATAAACAAGTAATCCCAAACGATTTATAGAAATTTAGCCGTTTAAGAATGTAATAGATAGCCGACAGAAAATCATTCTATTCACAATCAATCGTCTAGAAACCATAAGAATGTTTAGTATTTTGTCACAATAGAAATCGGATGTATGGAATTGGTTTCTTTTTGAAAAATAGAAACAAGCGGGCAGGGAAACTATATTTTTCGACCAACTATATAATTCCGATGATACCACGAAGTTTGGTAAGGAAAATATTTTCACAAACATTCTAAATAAAAATAAAATTTCATACTGCTAAAAAGTCGAGGTATATCACTTTCGACGGACAGTAAAACGAAATAATCATCAACAAAAAGACTTTCTGGTGATAACTAGTGGGTCATCATCATCATATAGTCCAGGGTTGCAATATCATTTACTCCATGGGCTCTATAGCACAGTTGGTAGTGCAGTAGATATAAGTTAACCTAAAGACATGGGATCGTGCCCCACCAGAGACTAAATTTTTGGGTTAATCGCTGTTTTAAATTTTCGTCGAGAATTCGTTATCCGCCAATCTTCATTTTTTTTTCAGGCATTGCGGAGTTAAACCAGTTGTTATATCACTCTACTTAAGAACTTGGGAGTGAGTTATAAATTGTAAACAAAAGGGTTGATAAAATTATGAAAAACATCTGTAAAGTGCACGTGGTTTTTCGATTAATCCGTTAAAAACGAACTCCACCTCCAACCACAGTTGGGATGAGAGTGATTGGATTCATATCTTTTGTGTTTGCACTGAGTCTTATGATTTAAAATCCAGAGAATGCAATATGTCAGTCCAAATGAGATGGGATAAACAAATAAATATTCATTCGGGACAAAAACTCACGCTCTGATTCCTATTGTTGGGGAGTTGAGGGTATTGTTAGAGAACTGATGTTAGTTAGGGGTGATTCTTATAACATTTAGTTTAGCCCCCATCTCCTCTCTTCTACAAGAGAGTTCATAATAATGTTATAATCTCAGACATCTATTCTCTCCAATCAAAAGGCTCTAAGCCCTTCAGAATAAAAAATAAAAAGTTGGTTCTTTGTCAAAACTAAGGCCTACTTTGTCAATCATCTCAATACGAATCGTTTATGTACTTTTATAAACGCTCTACACCAAAACTCATGAGCTATTCTTCTTTTGTCCTCATTTTCTATTCATAGCTTCTTTTCCCTTCTATTTGCCAACACTACGGACAACCTAGGGTTGACCCGTCTAACTACCTCTTCTGATTTACAATTTTATCAACTAAAAACTCACAATTACACCTACTTGACACATTTATAGTGACGAAAACTTTTCTCCTTTTATTTTTTATAGGAANAAAACTCACAATTACACCTACTTGACACATTTATAGTGACGAAAACTTTTTTCCTTTTATTTTTTATAGGAAACGAAAAGGAAAGGAAAGTACCAGATTAAATTGACGAATTAAATTAAACGAAATCTAAATAAAAAACCGAACAGAAAACGACAAGACACGAAACCGAAATCTTATCGCAAAAGTTTCAAGAATCAAATGTCTTATTCTTTTATTAGGATGGTGAAAAATGTGGGTTTTAAGATCATTGGCATTTTCCTACTAAATAGTATCGATGTTCGGCAACATTCGAACGGAATTTTTTACAAAAAACTATCCAGCTAGGTTTATCGAATCGCTTCGTTCCTTAGCACTTAATATGTTCTCAATCATTTCAGCCTTTACCAATTTCGTTCTAGTCAAATAATTGACTCAATGAATCCAGAATTCTCGTTGAACTCGAGTTACTAATTTATTTTTGCATCAAACTGTAGTAGTTTTAATTTTAGGTAAATATCTTTTCACATAAGAATTGGACGTATCTGTGTTATAGGGTAAATATCATTGCCTCTGAGCCACGACTCAGTGACTCCAAAATTAATAAGAACCTTAAATGTCGTTATTATAAATCTCTGAAATATCTTATACAAACTGTCATCAATAAAAATCCATTGTATAGTACGAGGATTGACACCGTTTGTATGCATTTGCATAATCGCAGCGAAGCAACACTAGCTGTGATACTTAGGATGTTCATGAATCCTGAAAGGTGCAGCCGATTAACGAAATGTGAATACGCATACAAACTCATAGTCACAACCTACAGGCATAATAATTATTTTTTTATTTCTATAGCATTTAAAACGTATTATACTATTGTTTGAGCAAATTACCCTGCGAAAACTATATGGCTAGATGGCTATTTGGCTTTATTTGTCTAAAACATTTTAAAAATTTTAATTCGAAACTTTTGCTAATTTAGGCAACTTCAGGATATGTTTTTTTTTCTGGAGTACGTTAATTTCTTAAAATTCATGACTTTAATCTAACTTAAATACGAGATAGCGAACGTCCTTCGTCGAATAAAGTATCATTTTTGAAGTATTCTCATACGTACATGAAACCTTTGATATTTTTCGTAACTTTTGAAACATAAGATAAAGTAACAAATATTCATTTTTATTTGAACTTAAATTTTATATTAAAATATTTCATTCTATTCTTTGAATAATCCTTCATATGAATAAAAAAGCCTAAATCCGAAAGTAATTTGCATTCTCTTCATGAACATCGCTTGTCCGCAAAGCGTATTGCTAAGATATCATCGAAATTGCATCCTCTAAGTTCAAAATTTAATTCCCTCATAACTGGCGCACTTAGCATTATCTCTAAAACGTCATTTTCTTTTATCATACATACTTGTAACAAATTTCACATCAAACTTTCAAATTCTATAATCTCACTCCTGAACTGATTTCCTTATTTCAGAATCATTATTCATATAATCTTTTCAAGTATTTGTTTAATTTTATTATATGATTTCTTAAAGAATTAAAACGGAATTTGAAGGACAATTATAGCTATAGAAAAAATATTTCTTGCAATTGTTTTCATGTAGGAAGCGTATCCAAAATAGAAGAAGGATTTCCTCGCTGAATAGACAGACTGATACGTTGAATTAAAAAGGAGATAGATCGTGATTCCCCAGAAACAATTTGATTGGAATTACTAATTTTCTTAATCAGGTATAATCTTCGACATCCCCAAACACCACTGGGCTCAACAGCATTATTTCAAAAGTTAAAAACGTTTTAACGATTTACGTGTTATTACCATTTTAGTATATTTTTTTTACTAAAATCCTATCCCTCCATATTTCCTTTTCATCTTAACTGAAAATGAAAAGGAATATAATGGTTTCGTTTTCAAAAATATGAAACAAGGAAACAATTCCTTGTTTTGGTTTTAGAAAAAAGTTTTGCATCATTAAACTTTTTATTACAAATGGATCAAATGTTGAGATTCTGAATACTGCTTCAAATATTAAAAGTTTTCCAATGGATTTTATTTTATTTTTATGTTGTACAAAATCTGAATTAATTTATTGAAAATGGAGGTACTGGTGCAAACTAAATAGTTGAGTTTTTTGAAAACCGTAGATTGTACTGGATTAAGTGCTTGTTCAAATGAATATAATAGAGAAATATTTTAAACGTATACAATTATACTCCAAGAAAATAAAATAGAGACTTTATTTTACTCAAGACTCTTCTACAAGCAATTGAGAAGGATTAGAAATACAGATTCTTATTTAATACCACTTAACCATCAACTCAAACTTTTCACAAAGTAGTAGGGCATACATTACAAAATTTTGAAACCACAAGCCAAGTACTTTATAAACCCAAACTCTAACGATTCTTATCAACTTGAAGGGCAAAGTAGAACAAATGAAAAGACTTCAGAAATTGAAAAATGGAACCAAAATATTTACTTTTTAGATTAAAAGTCCGAGGATTTAATATGGTGTACTTTAAGTTTTGTTTAATAAAGAACTATGCAAGAACTAAATTTTTTTTCTTAGCAGGAATAAAAGCATGATGTGCAGACAAACAAAATGAAACCGAATTTAAACATTTTGAGTATCACCAAAATTTTTAACAATTCTTAAAAATTTCCATTCAAAGTGAATGGAAAACGAGGTTGTCATTCGATATTTAACGATCCATTTGTAGTTGTAACATTCATAATATGTATCATAATATTTTACTTCATATTCATACCCCTAGAGGCGATAAAAGTGTTAAAGGTTTGGAAAAAGTTTTGTTAATCTTACAATTAAAAAATATTCAGTTTAAAAAATTGGTTTACTGTGAGGAGGAAGGGGGAAAGTATTACCGACCAATAGCTAATTCAGATAATTTTTAATTGTTAGTTAAAAAATTGTAGAGACATGTGTGGTATATGTGAAATTTTTTGTCACTTTTCTGAGTTTGACTCAAAAAATATATGGGANCTGAGCTTAATTAAATAGTTAATTAAATAGTTAATTAATTACTAAGAAGAAATATTGTAAACTAATGTAAAATTTTTCCATAATAATAATTATTAAGTTTATTCGTAAAAAACTAAAAAATTTCTAACACAGAACACTCTCAAGACTTCTCCCAAAAAACTCCCATGCCAAATACCAAAACGGAACGACCCTATAAAAGCGCAGCTTTCAAACAATCTGTCTCCATTGCCCTTGGTACAACCCATCAATAATCTAATTGAAAATGGATAACATGTTTCCATGATAATGATTGAATTCAGTTGTCGAGTTAAAAACAACTCTAAATAAGTTTAATGACTAACNTTTGTGAAATTTTAAAAAATTCCAACTGCCCAAGGATAGACAGATGTATTGTCTATATTTTCAAAAAAAAACTGCCGCAAAAGTCTCACTTAACACAATTTTTTTAAAGTTTTCACAATTACCACACTTGTCCCTATACTTTTAGTTAAATTGCCGCTTGAAAATACATCGTGTGAGGTACNAGTTTTCACAATTACCACACTTGTCCCTATACTTTTAGTTAAATTGCCGCTTGAAAATACATCGTGTGAGGTACAGTTGTGAGTCTAAGAAAATTGTGTAAGAGAGTTTAGGGTATTATATTTTACGAGCACTCTCAGATAGTAGAGAAATTGAGATATATTTTTATTAATTTAAAGTTTCCAACATAAACTCATTCTAATTAAATGTTTAAACAAAAATCTTTAAAATGATAGGTTAACAAACTCATATAAAACTACGGTGTCACATTATTAGTTTGAAATCAATTAGTGGATGTACCTGGAGTTGCACGGTAATTCAAACGTTTGATTATGCATATTCTTTCCATCGTTTTAACGTGCGCTTAAACTAAGATTATATGTATATAATCACTGAGCTTAATTAAATAGTTAATTAAATAGTTAATTAATTACTAAGAAGAAATATTGTAAACTAATGTAAAATTTTTCCATAATAATAATTATTAAGTTTATTCGTAAAAAACTAAAAAATTTCTAACACAGAACACTCAAGACTTCTCCCAAAAAACTCCCATGCCAAATACCAAAACGGAACGACCCTATAAAAGCGCAGCTTTCAAACAATCTGTCTCCATTGCCTTTGGTACAACCCATCAATAATCTAATTGAAAATGGGTAACATGTTTCCATGATAATGATTGAATTCAGTTGTCGAGTTAAAAACAACTCTAAATAAGTTTAATGACTAACTTTTTTAAATTTAAATAAGAGAAAATGTGATTGTTTTGTGTCTGGTGTTGTGGATTATGTTAGTTTGAAGTGAAAGCGGCACAGCGTGAGGAATTCCTGTTTTCCAATAAATATTTCTCTTCTCTCACTCAACTTTCCCCTTTGAATTTCAATCACTTCTCCTCGTCTCTGTTTGGATGGGAGTGGTAAACATTTTCGCTTTATTTACATTTCACTCGTTCTGATTTCATGCTCAACTGAGCACCTTTTGATCTCTCAGTCGTTAGAATACACAATAAAATTTTCATTTCATGAAATACAGCTTATATGACTTGTATCCTTATTGTCTCTGCAGTAGTGATGATGAGGACTTGGATATCCTCAAGGGTCAAATATCTCACCACACACTTTCACAAAGATATAATATGTAATGATGAAAAGCTCATGTAGAAATCTACTGTGGAAAACTGGAAATTTTTTTTTCACACTTTGAAATCATTGACGTTGAATAAACAAGTTCCAGTGGTAGTTGTAAAAGACCCGTTTTAGATTCTTATCTTATTTGGTCCTAGTGAACATATTGCGTGATTATATATTCCAGAAGTGATGCACTAGGTATTTCAAACAATTCTACCCTCCTTTTCACTAATAATTTTTTCCAAAATAGAAAAGGTAGACAAAACATATTATATATGGAGTGTACATTCAGCCAATATACTTGTTCCATTTCAAATTCGACAATGAGTGTGATATTTTATGTGGCCCAATTTTACATTACACAACTTGAATTGTATTTCAAAGTGTCCGTGCTCAAATCTCAATTTTGGGTGAAATTTTGATATGGGTTTGATACGATTGTAATGTTTCAATTACGTAAACCTTGGTTAAGTCGAAATTTGAGGTATCGGAATACTTGGTTTGTGGCAGCTGAGTTTCGGTTTAAGCTGAACAAACAGCATAGTAGGACCAATTTATTCGTCTTTAGCAGAGTTTTAGAGTAATTCATATTGGTAAACTGCTGGGAAACAAAAACATAATAAAAAATATATTGTTGTCTTGTCCTGTGATCAATTTCATATTTGAAACGAAATGTGGTCAAAAATTTTTTATTAAATTTCGTAAGAAAAGAGTTCAAGTTTGCCTCAAAACTTTCCAATTTTTTGGTATTCGTGTTAACCGAAGTAAAAACAGAATTCATGTATCAGGACCGCAAAAAAGCGTTCGTCTTGAACGAGGATTCGGCTTAACTGACTTCGACTTAGCCTTCCCGTTTATACACATATCTCCAGGAGCCAACCGGACAATCCAGTTCGTGGTAACCGAAATCACCTTAGCTGGGGTTTTGCTGTAAAAGAAAGTTTCTAATCTTTGAGACAAAATTTCACACATTAGAATAAACGTTAGCCATATTGCAATTTAAAAAATAATTTAAAGTTTGGCTTCAATCAGAAAAATTTGAAAGGTGAGTGTATCAAGTTGAGGGCAAAAATGATGATTGAGGACGAAAGTGTAATGAATATCCGATTATTAATTTTGTGTTGTACCTTATTGCATAAAATCGCATAACCTGGAATATGTCGCACATAATTCAGCGTGAAAAAAACACAATTTGGTTGAGTTGGTGATTACTATTTAAACTGAATTATACCTTTTTTCTCTGTTTTTGTGATGTCGCTTTCAAGAAACATTTGCACGATTCCAATAACATAGCCTTTCGTCCGGATATAGTTGAAATTGATGAAGATGATTTTGAGCGTGAAGATGAGGCTGATGAGGGTGGATGTTTCGTTGATCAGATTATATAAGAGACTAATACCAGTAGTATAACTACACTCAGCTCACTCAGCCATGAGACGAGTTGGGAATTTAATTCAATTCTGGTTGGAGAAGGAACATGGAAGTATAAAATCTCCATTTCATCCAAAGTAAAGTGTTTGCGTTGAGTCTGGAATAATGCTTACATTTTATTCTCTGGAAGATGAAAGAGAAGGATGGACTATTCAAGAGGAACATGATGACAAGAGAAGGAAATCCTTCATTCACTTTCTCCAGAAAATAACAATCTTCTAGTGATGAAAACTTTCCTTTTCTTTCGTATTTTTACGGAAAACGAAAAGAAAAGAAAAGGATCAGGAAAACAAAAACGAAACAGGAATCTAAATCCAATAACGGAAAGGAAAGGGAACGCTAAGAAAAGGAAAGAAAGCGAAAAGGAAAGGAAAAGGGCATTATTCGCAAAAAAATTTTGTAA
Organism: Holacanthella duospinosa; assembly: GCA_002738285.1. NCBI lineage: Eukaryota > Metazoa > Arthropoda > Collembola > Poduromorpha > Neanuridae > Holacanthella > Holacanthella duospinosa. Next base: position 305,753 of record NIPM01000057.1, read on the forward strand.
TGAAGACTTATATTTGCTAACTTATCGAATTTTTTCGTTCCTTACAAAATAATAGATCCTCAATCATTCTAACTTTTACCAGCCTCGTTCAGTCAAGTATTAATCACTCCAACTTTTTCCGTCAGTTAGAGTCTACTTTGCTTTTGACTGAGTCTATATGCGTTCTAATTCTAGTTATGAAATCTGTTTGTATAAGAATATGTCATGTGAAATATAACTTGTGACTCTTTGATTAAGAATCATGCATTTATGATTTCAAATTCAATAACTACCTTGAATTTCACTACATGAAAGGTGTAATATATTTTCCTAAACCTTGAACCACTGTGCCATCACTCAGAGTCATATGAACAGTAGGAAAATTGAGGATAGACGTTAATGCTTCCTAATTTACCTCTTCAGTCAGTCACAAACACGATGCATCATTAGGAGCTACCGAGTGTGAGTCATTGGACACCTTAATCCACACAGAAATTCACTAATATCTGAAATAATTTAGGGTTTTATGATCATTTTTGCATATTTTCTACAAAAAATATTCCCCCCTTTCCTTTCCTTTTCGTTTACAACCAAACATAAAATAAAAAGAAAAGGAAAGAACTTATCGTTTCCGTTTTTACGGGAAAGCTTTTCATCACTATAAACTCCACAGCAAAGGAAATCGTAGTAGCTAAAGCAAAAACATGTAAATGAGTGCTCATCATACCGTAGGACGGCAGATGTAGACACACAAGTAAAGGAGTTAATACAAATTTTTCTTTTGTCAAGAAATATGATAAATATACTGTTTTTCATGGATTTTAGATAGAATCGACAGTGCTTAATGTCACCTGGAAACTAAATAGAGCAAAACTAAGGGCAAATAAGGCGAAACACAGGCACCGTTTGTGTAAGCATATAATCAACCTACAATTTAGTTGGGATTATATAAGTAAATATATTACGACTAATTTATCAAACATTTGCAGACAGAGTATTTTGTTTACCTTTATATAGCACCAACTCAGTTTATTATAACAATACATAAATTTACTTGGAATAGCACCAAACAATAAGACGCACTTATATTGATATCATCAACACAAAGTTAGGTTAGAAATTATTGATTTTACTGACAGTGACGCATAAAAGTAAAATAGAGCTGGTGCACTTTCAGCTGAATAGCGGAAAATCTGGAAAATTGTCAAACGTTTTCAAGAATTTCCATATTCCAACAGATATAATAATTGTTCATAAATTTTCTTATAATAACATAATATGTAATACATAAGTATAACATAAGTATTATAAGTATTATAGTTTGAACATTTAATCTCCTTACTTACCAAATTTGTAGGAAAAGTACTTATAATAAGCAAAGAATATTTACAATCTCCATGTCATAAAATGAATGTCCTAGTTGAAAAAATAATTTTTCAAGTGTATAAACGGGTAGTTAGTAAAATAGTATTTTTTGTGAACCTCAACGGGTTAGTGTACACAGGATCTCTTGACTGCTGTTAAAACACTTGTCCCTTCATTCTTTATCATCCATAACAGTAGAAACACTCATCAATGCATCCTATCATCCCAAAAAATATTGAGACTTAATCCTCTCCTAACCACTTGTACACCAGATTCATTCCAATTTGACATTCATTGTTGCAGACCTACTTGTTCATATGAGGTCACAATGAAAGTTATGAAGAGAGGAACACGTGGCTCGTTTTCAAAAAAACACAGTTGGTCAAGTAGTCCTCAATTTCCACTTCCGAGGACTCAAGTTGATGTGATGCCTGGTTTTCATTTGTGCGAGACCGTGTAGAATTACACGTGTAATGAAACGAAAAAAGAGAAAAGAAGTGATATGAGAAATTTCATAATGACTCAAAAATATTTGACTATAAGGTCTATTGTGTTCGTTTTTATTATGACCAAGAGGCATTATGGCTTCCCTGGAAATAAAGGATGGAAATAATAATATTTTTACTTGATGACAAATTTTTTCGTGTCACGTTGTCTCTGTCTTTAGACTTTTCACTTTCTTCAATAATATGAAAAACGACTAGGAATTTTGGAATGGAATTCTTTACTTTTCTCTTCAGAGGAATAAGAATGTAGAGGCTCCTTTTGTATTTTCACACAAATTTTCATTTACTTTTGTCGTCTCTATGCATAAGAGAGAAAACAAAATATTTTGGTCTGTAGACGAGAGAAAGCAGAAATCGATGCAACTGGGAATCATCATTGTTGGTAGAAGAAGAAGATTCAAAAATTCCATTTTTGTCTTTCTCTCAAAAGCTGCTCTGACTTGGAGTTCAGGAGAAGCCAACAGATGGCTCAGCTTGCAAAAACATCGTTGACGGCATTTATGCTTATCGAACAAAAATGATAAAGAATATTTAGGTTGATGCTTTACTAGACCCAAATATATTTATTCATTTTTGTAATTTTGGGTATGAAATTTCTAAATTGATTTTTGTTTCAAACCATGTGTTACCAGTGGTTACTTATCATTTATTATACCTAATTTCATTTCTTTTCAATTTAAAAAAAGTAAATATAGAATTGTATTTAAACTTCTTGGAAATGATTCAATTCAATTTCATTTTATTTTTATTTTCTTGCAAGTTGCGCTGGCTTGCACTTTCAAGAACATGATAGTTTTCAAGAAAACTACAGCCAAAGCTCGTTATAATAAGTTTTGAATATAGCAACATATGCTTATTACAACAACACAGANTGCTTTACTAGACCCAAATATATTTATTCATTTTTGTAATTTTGGGTATGAAATTTCTAAATTGATTTTTGTTTCAAACCATGTGTTACCAGTGGTTACTTATCATTTATTATACCTAATTTCATTTCTTTTCAATTTAAAAAAAGTAAATATAGAATTGTATTTAAACTTCTTGGAAATGATTCAATTCAATTTCATTTTATTTTTATTTTCTTGCAAGTTGCGCTGGCTTGCACTTTCAAGAACATGATAGTTTTCAAGAAAACTACAGCCACAGCTCGTTATAATAAGTTTTGAATATAGCAACATATGCTTATTACAACAACACACAAATTGCTTTTTGTTTCATTTTATGGAGCTTATAATATCAAATCTTGTCGCTTATAAGTTAGAAAAGGCAATTTGTTATAATTTATAACAGTATCAGCTATAACAAAAATCCTGCGATAACAACGTAATTTTTAGAGAAAACTTTTAGATGTCTGTCCTGTATAACAACAATCGTCAAAAAATTGGCATTTGGAAGACTTTTCCTCCCTTGATTTGTGATTTTCCATTCAAGGTTTATTTAAAATTTATTTAAAATAAATAAGTGAATGTAGCGTTGCATTAAACAATGTTTCATGCAAATTATGATCTAAGGTTAGAATTTTTGGTGAAAAAGAACCTAACAACCTAACAATACCAAGTCAAACAAACATTTTGTATATACATTACATTTTTTTTCATATAATTCTTTTAACCTATTATTTTAGTATAAAAAGTTGATTGAAATTCAAACAAAAATCCAACAACGTCAAATATTGTATTTAGACATTAGTATCTAATTATAATACATTTTAAACATTTTTTGCATCGAATATTTTGATCATAAATCTTTATTATTGGTATCGATGTTGAAAAAGTCACCAAATAAAAAAGAAATTTTGTAATTTTCATATCGTCTTCTTTATCATTTCTAAAGAGTTTGCTAAATGTGATTAAAATAACCTAATTTATATATTCTAACAATTTATAATTATTGCTCTCAATGGTTCGCTTTTGCATCCAAAAATTAGGAAAATCATTTATACTTTTTTTTGATTTTACACCAGGATAGGCTTACCAATATTGTAACCAAGGTTGCTATGAGGAATTCATCTTGAAGAGCTAGCAGAAGGTTAGTCAGTAACTCAATTATTTTCAAAAAAAAAATATTTTTTTTCAAAAAAAAAATAACAATTCAGAAATTTCATCAAACAAGAATAATCAAATTTGACCCACAAAAATAAATTTTTTGTTAAAACTGTTTACAACACTGAACCAAAATGGTGTTCTGTATTCTGTGGTCATGCACCAATAATTTTCAGAACTTTTGATTTCAATACATCAATGTACGAATTTTTCAGGTGAGGTGAAATTTGGGTAATAACTAGCAATAATTACAATAGAAAACTTCTAAATTTGTTCTTTTAGCAACCTAAAAGGTGCAAAAATCCTTGTAATTTACGTTCCCGAAATCAAACTTACTTTGACAACCCTTGCAATAAAGAAATCTCAATTGTCGACCAGCAACCATAGCTCAAAAAATTAATTTTGAAAAATAATTGAGTTTACTGACTAACCTTCTACTAGCTCAGATAAATTCCTCATAGCAACCTTGATTTTAACAATAAAAAAAAATTTAATTTTTAATTTTATTGAGATGACGCAGGAACTAATAGTTTCCCCTAGTATACGAGTTTACACAAATCTTTAGAATTACGCTGTCGCAAAAAATAAATTTATCTAATCTTGAAAAGTAGTTAGAGAATAAAAATATTTAACGACTTGAGAAAAATAAAAATTTAGGTTGAAATAGTCTAGATAAAAAATATTTTTTTTTTGGCTCAAATTCCATTTTTAGTCTAAGTATCAGAGTAAAGAGGAAGAGAAAGTAAAGATCCTGATTAAATTTTAGACCCAAAAAAAGTGAGAAATGTCAATTTTTGTGTTCCTGACGACAGCCTAACAACCTAACAAGTTGAGATTAATCCAATCAAAGTACTCCTCGACTATTTCAACTCTACTCAATCTTCTACTTTCACTTTGACTCTTAATCAACATTCATCTTTTGAATTTAAGGAAACCCGAAGAAATAGAAAAAGTAATCTTGTTCTTTCACTTCACACAAATAGATTTTTTTTTACTTTCACTCTAAAACCTTGACTTTGTAGACTATGTCACATAACTCAAGGTTTACAAATTCCCATCACTTGGAATAGATTTTATTTGTACTTTTTAGTAAAGAGAACCTCTTCTCCTTGCCAAATCATTATTGATTAAACTCTTTCTCTAACCAACCATATAAAAATTACTTAACTCATGAATGTCATTATAAAGCTACAGCCACAAAAGCACTAAAGTCCCACATTACAGCATGTTCCAATAAAAATTTCATTAGAAAATTTCATACTTTCCATAACCACAACCAAGGTGTAGTAAATATTTTTTCAAATAGAGTCTTTTCCAAACATAAGATCTGAGTCTTTCATCGCTGTCACCGTAGCTCCGCCCATCTTATGTTGATGCCTATAATAAAGCGGGCCACAATTGCCCCAAAATTTCAAAAAATTAAAAAAAATTTTTTTTTTTTTAATTTGCGTTTTTATTCAAGTTGGATAAGAAATAATTTGAAAAATTACTTATTGGTCACTCTCCAACGCAACTTTCAACCTATCACTTTCATACCATTGCCCAAACCTTGATTTTCAGAAAGTGCAAAGATTTTGTTGATTAGGTATGTTAAGGAACTGCTAAAAGTGGTATAACCTAGTCCAGTATGATCAATAAGGGTTTCAGGTGTGGTTCTATACTCACGAGGTTTCACTTTTGTTACAAGATTCTTTAGGGACTTGTATTTGAGGATGCGTTCTATAAGTCCCAACCTCTTTTTCATGAAATCGAATTGCCTTGAGTAAACATTAGTTACAATAATGCTGACATGAGGTTTGAAAAACTCACTCTCTGGTCTAAAGTCAACTTTTGTATTTGGAGTTGATGGAATGGGTGGGGTTAAAGCTTTAAGTAAATCTAATACATTGAATGTGGGTGTGGTCTCTTCATCCTCTCAGATACATTTCTTAGCAACCATTTTGATAGGATTTTGAATCAGGATTACAAAATGTTGTTTTTACTCATGAACTTGACGAGGATATACAGATTGACTGTTTTCTTATACCACGTGTGTTGAGTGTACACTGACTCAATCGTCTGTCAACGACAAACTAAATCTTCATCAATGAAAAACAAATACAGTAGCCTCTATAGACAGTTTTCAACTTTACAAAATATATTGTGGNAGTGTACACTGACTCAATCGTCTGTCAACGACAAACTAAATCTTCATCAATGAAAAACAAATACAGTAGCCTCTGTAGACAGTTTTCAACTTTACAAAATATATTGTGGGGGGAAAAGTGAGATTTTTTCAATTTTCTTATTCTCCTCTTTACAAACAATAAAAATCCTCGTATTACGTTGATTGAAGAGAGTTTTAAAGGAAAATAAGATTTTTTCATAAAATTAAAAATTTGTACATCTTATATATATTAGAAAATTGTGGATTTTTTTTACAAAAATTTAAGATTTTATTGAATCAACATCAATTTGAGGGTTTTTAGTTTATGATGAAGTCATTTGCTTGTTTTTTTATGATGGGGGTAAGAAGGGCTTGTTTGTATAACACTTTTTTCTAACCCAATCTTATTTTTTTAGTATACATGTTCAACCCTAATGAAGAGAGTCATCACTGACAGAACTGTCTGTAGAATCAATCTATTGCCAACCATACCTTCCTGTCTGTCCACTCATATGTCTATAAAAAATATAAATTTTTTTTTTAATTTCAAGTTTGTTTTATACATTTAACTCGTTAGGAGCACATTTAGGAACACATGTTGAACACATTTCATATTTTTATACTATTCCGTCTGGATCTTACTAACTAAGAGCCAATCATATATACTCTTGAAGAGTGAGAATGAATAAATTATATGAAAACTTATCCAGAAAGTTTTTTTTTGTAAAACTTTGAAGAACAAGAGCATGGGCCAAAAGTACCTTCCACCATGACCAAAAATATTTAGAGGACTGTATAAACATTCGCTGTTTAAACTATATAAGAGGGATTGTAAAGATAAGTCAATTTCTTCAAACGACTTGAGTCACACAAAGCCTTAGGTAAATATAAACAGTATATATTTTTTCTAAGTCCGAAAAGATCTAGAAAAAGTGTACAAAATAATATTNCCTTAGGTAAATATAAACAGTATATATTTTTTCTAAGTCCGAAAAGATCTAGAAAAAGTGTACAAAATAATATTTAAAAAAAAAATTTTTTTTGTATTTCTTGAGACGTTAAAAGAGTCGTTGTAATAGGGTGTATCACAAATCCGTCACTTCCTGTTTTTAGCGAAGAAAATCTGGTGGATTATCATTGTCAAACCCACTGTTGGGAAACCAACCCCCGGCCTCATTGTAAAAGTGAAACTTTTCAAATATTTTGGAATTGTGAACTAATGAGTGAACATTTATGCCCAAATCAGTCAAAAAAGATCCGACCAAGTTACTTAAACCCACCGGTTCTGGAAAATCTAAGGATAAAACGTTGAATAAAACCAACCCTATCCCATTCCAAACCAGAACTAGAAGTGGTCATAGTTTTTCATCTGCGTCTTCAGTGATTTCAGACACAATGGATCCCATTGATAATTCTGGCGATGAGGATTTTAATCCAAAAAATCATCCCAGTACTCGACATTTGTTCGAAGTTGAACCGAGTTCTTTCGCTGATGTCAGAATAACAGATCCTATACTTACCCTAAAAGTTCCAATAAGAGCCCAACAGTTTACATCTCCTGTAACAGGGCAAAGTATATCACAAATAGATAGTATTCAAAACCAACTCACCCAATCAGATTTAAATAAACCGGGTGAGATTCTACAAATCATGCAGGAACAAATGGTTCAGATGCAAACCACGTTCCAAATGTCTATGACATTAATGCAAAACCAAATGCTGGAGCAACAAGCTCAATTTTACAAACAAATGGCTGAGATGAAACAATTTGTAACTTCTCAAATTCAAACTGTTACACAGTTGCCAAATTTTGCTCCAATCATACAACCTGTCATTGAACCACCTATAGTTCAAAATAACACCCAACCAAGTTCTCAAAATCCAACTGACACGATCAATTTGTTGGCTAATGCTCTCCAAAATATAAAAGTTACCGCTGTCAATTCTACACTTTCAATCCCGCGCTTCAAACCTAAGCAGTCATCTGCTATTGCGTATCTTTTGGAAGTGGAGCGCTATTTTCGAGCCCAAGGGCACAAAGCGAATGAATTTTTATATTTAGTGAATTCAATTCTTCCCCAAGATGCCAAAGCATGGTTCGATCACCATCAGGCAGAATTTGAAACTTGGGAAGAATTTAAAGAAGGATTCATATATCGATACGACAGTTGGATGGATTCCAATGAGCGAATTAAATTGTTATATACAAGAGAACAGAAACCAAACGAGTCGATTGAATTCTTCATATACGATATGGTTCGTTGTGCCAAACAATGTAACCCGAAGGAAGATATTGAAGATTCGGTTCAAAGAGCTCGGCTATCACTACATCCGTCGTTTCGCACACAATTAGGCACCACGATTTATACTACACCAGCAGATCTTTTTGAAGCGTGTAGAATCGTGCACCAGTGTCTAGCGGCTGAAGATAAGTTGCACGGACGTCAGTCAAAACTCCCGCCACTCACAAATAGTGATCGGCAGAATGAGTATGACTTACAAAAGCAGCCGTTCCAAAATAATGGTCGTAATAATAACGAAGAACCCAGACGGAATGATAATAATAGTCAGGGATATAAACCATATAACAGATACTTTCGTGGTCGCTCTCAGTTCTTTAATGGCAAACGGTCCGGGAATTATGGTCATAGTTACCAGAATCCTAGTTGTCCTAGTTCAGAGAGCCAAAATCCACATACGTTTAGACAACAACCTTTTCAGAACAGTTCTTATCAACAAGAACCAACCAACACTGGCAACTCTAGTTGGGAATTTGGCCAGAAGAATATGAGAAATTATCGAAGTTTCTCAAATTCCGGTTCAAATAAACTCTCCGGAGGAGCTAGTCGCGGGAATTGGTCAGGCAGAGGATTTGGTGGAAATAAGGATAGATTTCCACCGATCAGGTCGCAATATCGACCACCTCAGGCCTTGAGTTCTGAATACAGGCAGTCTCAATGTATGAAATGTAGAGGGTATGGACATTCAGCTAACCGTTGTCCTACACAATCAGGTTTAGCAATGTCTACCTCTAGTGGATTGAATAAGTTCAATGACTCGAAAGTATATACTCAAACAAATAGGAGAGACTCGAAGTTGGATACATATATCCCAGATTTAAACGATCAAGGGACAATTCGGTACTATCCCCACCCAATTGCTCCCAACTATCCAAAATCAAATACTTTGGGGTTCCTACAATTTCAATAAAAGTTCAGAATTATAAATCTATGTCATTATTAGACTCAGGATGTACTTATTCTCTTGTAGAACTAGCGTTAATTCAGAAATTAAATGTGGTAGTCATTCCCATAAATCAAATTGTTCTTTCCGCTATAGATAATATGAGGACAAGTCCTATTGGTAAAGTTCAATTAACCATAGAAATGGGAAATAGACTATTTGAACATGAGTTTCTTATAGTTAACCAATTACCGTTTCCGTGCATCATTGGGTCGGATATTATTTGTAATCAAGGGATAGTAGCGGATCAAAGAGGTTGTCGATATTGGTTTAGAAATGAACCTAGAGTTAAGTTCAATCTGCCAAATTCGACCAAACACAACCCAATTATGTTATCCACAACCATCCGAAAGGACAGTGCTAGTTGGCCTTCAGCGTCCGGCACTGAACCAAGTAGGACGATGTGTGATAAGGTCCAAACAGAAAATAAACAAAATTTGGACCCAGTTCAAGTTNGCACTGAACCAAGTAGGACGATGTGTGATAAGGTCCAAACAGAAAATAAACAAAATTTGGACCCAGTTCAAGTCAAGGTACAAGAAATTTTGGGGAAATTTCCTACAGTTTCTCGTAGTGATGGTTTGTACGGGAGAACGACCATCACTATGCACGAAATTGAAGCGGATGGGAAACCACCTAGTGTCAAACCATATCGCTNATCCACAACCATCCGAAAGGACAGTGCTAGTTGGCCTTCAGCGTCCGGCACTGAACCAAGTAGGACAATGTGTTATAAGGTCCAAACGGAAAATAAACAAAATTTGGACCCAGTTCAAGTTAAGGTACAAGAAATTTTGGGGAAATTTCCTACAGTTTCTCGTAGTGATGGTTCGTACGGGAGAACGACCATCACTATCCACAAAATTGAAGCGGATGGGAAACCACCTAGTATCAAACCATATCGCTGTTCTCCAATAATAAATACTGAAATAAACCGTCAAGTTCAGGAATTAGTTAAAAACGGTATGTGTCGTCAGTCTAGATCTCCATACGCAGCTCCAGTTGTAATGGATAAGAAGAAAACGGGTAAATGGAGAATGTGTTTCAATTACATTAAATTAAACGAGCAGACAAAAACCAATTCGGCTCCGATGGGAAGTACTCATAATATGCTCCGTCATATCCCATCAGGATATTGGTACTCAGTAATTGACTTACAATCAGGGTTTTGGCAGATTCCATTACACCCTGATAGTATTGAAAAATCTGCGTTCATTACTCAAGACGGACACTATGAAATACTGGTCATGCCTTTTGGACTGAAAAATGCTCCTAAGACATTTCAATATTTAATGAACACAGTTCTCCAAGGTCTNCAGCTCCAGTTGTAATGGATAAGAAGAAAACGGGTAAATGGAGAATGTGTTTCAATTACATTAAATTAAACGACAAGACAAAAACCAATTCGGCTCCGATGGGAAGTACTCATAATATGCTCCGTCATATCCCATCAGGATATTGGTACTCAGTAATTGACTTACAATCAGGGTTTTGGCAGATTCCATTACACCCTGATAGTATTGAAAAATCTGCGTTCATTACTCAAGACGGACACTATGAAATGCTGGTCATGCCTTTTGGACTAAAAAATGCCCCTAAGACATTTCAATATTTAATGAACACAGTTCTCCAAGGCCTAGATTCTTTCACNGTGGTCATGCCTTTTGGACTGGAAAATGCTCCTAAGACATTTCAATATTTAATGAACACAGTTCTCCAAGGCCTAGATTCTTTCACTCGTGTGTACATAGATGATACAATCATTTTTTCTAGAAGTTTGGAGGAACACTTCCAACACATAGAGATTGTTCTTGATCGCCTTAGAACGGCAAATTTGACTATTAATACGGCTAAATCGACCTTTGCAAAAAGAGAAGTTAAATTCCTCGGTTATATTGCCTCGAAAGAAGGATTACGTAAAGACCCTGACAAAATTAAAGCAATTCAAGAATTCCCTAGGCCAACCGATAAAAAAGGAATCATGAGATTCAACGGTATGTGTCAGTGGTACGCAAGTTTCATCCGTCATTACGCNCCTCGAAAGAAGGATTACGGAAAGACCCTGACAAAATTAAAGCAATACAAGAATTCCCTAGACCAACCGATAAAAAAGGAATCATGAGATTCAACGGTATGTGTCAGTGGTACGCAAGTTTCATCCGTCATTACGCAAGTAAGATGGAGCCACTTTTTCGTTTACTTCGAAAAGAGAATAAATTTAATTGGAGTGAGGAGCAGGAAAATGCCTTCAATCAGTTAAAACAAGATATTTGTGATACCGTGGTTTTACAAAATATCGACTATTCNCAACGGTATGTGTCAGTGGTACGCAAGTTTCATCCGTCATTACGCAAGTAAGATGGAGCCACTTTTCCGTTTAATTCGAAAAGAGAATAAATTTAATTAGACTGAAGAGCAGGAAAATGCTTTCAGTCAGTTAAAACAAGATATTTGTGATACCGTGGTTTTACAAAATATCGACTATTCTCAACCTTTACTTATGAAATGTGACGCTAGTGAGTATGGATTGGGTGCAGTTCTCTGTCAAACCATTAACGGAGTAGAACGCCCAATTATATTCGCTAGCAAAACTCTTAAACAATCGGAGAGATCCGCTCATATTTATGAGAAAGAGATTTATGCTATAATTTTTGGATATACAAAGTTCGCTGAGTTTATTAGACATCACGAATTTACAATTCAAACTGACAACCGAGCAGTGAGTTACTTAAAAAAGATGAAGGGTATGAAGGAAAAGTTGAACATCTGGGCTCAACAGATAGACTTTTGGAATGCTCATATTGTTTTCCGATCTGGAATAGAGAACGTGGTTGCGGACGCGCTATCACGAGCTCCCATTCCTATTCAACCGGACGATATCAATATCGAAGACGATCATGACATCCAATACGTCCCAGTTGCAGCCTTAACGTTTACAACCCCATCTCTTAGAGATATAGCTCTTGCTCAAACTCAGGACAATAAAATCGTCCACATTAGAACCTCCCTGCAAAATAGTCCAACGGAGTCGCGACCTAAGGACTATAAATTGCAAGATGGAGTATTAATGAAATATATCAAACCATTCGATATGAAACAAGATAAACCAGGTACCTCAAATAACAGTGTTGTCTGTTTGAAAGGAAACCTTTGTCAAAAGTGTTCAGAATCAGGTGTTGTCGACACACCCTCTGACACATCACCCAACAGTGAGTGCGTACGCATACAAGAAAGAATGATTTTGGTACCAGTCATTCCCCAATCTATGAGGAGTGAAATACTGAAATTATTCCATGATTCTCCAGAAGCAGGCCACCAAGGCATGCGTAAGACTTCGGAGAAAATTAAAGTTAGATGTTTTTGGCCAAACATGAATAAAGATATCCGAGAATATGTGCACAGTTGTGTTACTTGTCAGAAACTTAACCCAACCAATCAATTACCGTACGGATTGTTACAAAGTGTATCTCCACCATCAAAGGTGTTTGAGAGCTTACACATAGACCTAATGGGTCCTTTTCCTGCCAGTTCTGGTGGAAGGCTTAATAGACACTTGTTAGTTGTAATAGACGAGCTATCCAAATGGGTAGAATTATTTCCTATTAGAACTGCAACTGCCAAAAAAATTAAGCAAATTCTCGAGTCCCAAATTTTTTGTAGGTTTGGTACTCCGAAGAGAATAGTTAGTGATAACGGTACACAATTCACCTCAAATCATATGAAGAATTTGTGTAAAGAGTGGGAAATCCACCACGCTTTTCTAAGCTCCTATCACCCGCAGACAAATCAGTCTGAGAGAGCAAATAGGAATATAAAGAAAATGCTACAGGCATTTGTGAACGATAACCACCATAGTTGGGATGAGCATTTGCACCATTTTGTTTTGACTCTAAGAACCTCAATAAATAGAGTTACTCAAGTTACTCCTTCTATTCTAAATCTTGGCAGGGAAATTCCACTTCCGTTCGATAGGAATCTGCAAGACTCTCCCACTGACATCACGTCAGCAGACTATGAACGTTTAAGTGAACTTCCTGAAAAGTTAAAATTAGTTATTGAGTTTGTTCGCAAAAATATAAGTGAATCTCAGGTTGAAAACAAGAAATATTACGATGAATCTCATCGAGATCATACCTTTAAAAGCGGTGATCTTGTTCTTATACAAAACCATTCACTCTCAAACCAAGAGGAAGGAATTATGTATAAGTTAAATCCTCGGTTTGTTGGTCCATATGAGTTAGAGATATAGTGACACCGGTTTCCTTTAAAATTCTAAATCTCCGAGCGAGAAAATACATTGGAAATTGTCACGTCAATCAGTTAAGAGTGTTTAATATAAGACAACCGGAAAATACCACACAAATACCTCTACAACTTACATCAAGTGATAGTGCTCACATAACATCTCCTACGAGGAGACTGAGACAAAATACCAGAGTGAATTACCGCACTTTGGCAGGTCTCTAAAGTCAAACCTGTGAACCCCACAGTTGGCCCTATATGGTCTGTGGAACCCTCACAGGGAGATTTTCAAAATTGGTGTGTACGGCTCTGTACACAATGGATGTGTATGTTTATACACGAAGATCAGAGTACGGGCAGTACTCTCCATCATTCTTTCAGCACCCGCCAGGGGGCGGGGACGCTTTTCGTATGTATTGGTAGTACACAACCGGATTTCAGCACCCTCTTGGGGGAGGGGAGGCTCTTTCAAGTACAGGATGTACTTGTCACTTTTCAGCACCCTCTTGGTGGAGGGGAGGCTCTTGCAGAGTACGGGCTGTACTCTTCACCCCTCTCAGCGCCCACCAGGGGGAGGNTGGATTGGGTGCAGTTCTCTGTCAAACCATTAACGGAGTAGAACGCCCAATTATGTTCGCTAGCAAAACTCTTGGAATGCTCATATTGTTTTCCGACCTGGAATAGAGAACGTGGTTGCGGACGCGCTATCACGAGCTCCCATTCCTATTCAACCGGACGATATCAATATCGAAGACGATCTTGACATCCAATACGTCCCTGTTGCTCGGAATTGCAAATGTTGGGGTAGAGAATCTGATATAGCTCTTACTCAAACTCAGGACAATAAAATCGTCCACGTTAGAACCTCCCTGCAAAATAGTCCAAAGGAAACCGGAGGATTCCTGATATTTAACGTTCTACCTCATAATTAGAAATATATCAAACCATTCGATATGAAACAAGATAAACTAGGTACCTCAAATAACAGTGTTGTCTGTTTGAAAGGAAACCTTTGTCATTTCACAAACCTAAGTCCACGTCAAAACACACCTTCCGACACTTCATCCAATAGTGAGTGCGTACGCATACAAGAAAGAATGATTTTGCATGGTCAGTAAGGGGTTAGATACTCCAGTGAAATACTGAAATTATTCCATGATTCTCCAGAAGCAGGCCACCCAGGCATGCGTAAGACTTCGGAGAAAATTAAAGTTAGATGTTTTTGGCCAAACATGAATAAAGATATCCGAGAATNAAAAGGAAACCTTTGTCAAAAGTGTTCAGAATCAGGTGTTGTCGACACACCCTCTGACACATCACCCAACAGTCAGTGCGTACGCATACAAGAAAGAATGATTTTGGTACCAGTCATTCCCTAATCTATGAGGAGTGAAATACTGAAATTATTCCATGATTCTCCAGAAGCGGGCCACCAAGGCATGCGTAAGACTTCGGAGAAAATTAAAGTTAGATGTTTTTGGCCAAACATGAATAAAGATATCCGAGAATATGTGCACAGTTGTGTTACTTGTCAGAAAGTTAACCCAACCAATCAATTACCGTACGGATTGTTACAAAGTGTATCTCCACCATCAAAGGTGTTTGAGACCTTACACATAGACCTAATGGGTCCTTTTCCTGCCAGTTCTGGTGGAAGGCTTAATAGACACTTGTTAGTTGTAATAGACGACCTATCCAAATGGGTAGAATTATTTCCTATTAGAACTGTAACTGCCAAGAAAATTAAGCAAATTCTCGAGTCCCAAATATTTTGTAGGTTTGGTACTCCGAAGAGAATAGTTAGTGATAACGGTACACAATTCACCTCAAATCATATGAAGAATTTGTGTAAAGAGTGGNAGTGATAACGGTACACAATTCACATCGAATCATATGAAGAACTTGTGTAAGGAGTGGAAAATCCACCACGCTTTTTTAAGCGCCTATCACCCGCACACAAATCAGTCTGAAAGGGCGAATAGAAATATAAAGAAAATGCTACAGGCATTTGTGAATGATAACCACCATAGTTGGGATGAGCATTTGCACCATTTTGCATTGGCTCTAAGAACCTCAATAAATAGAGTTACTCAAGTTACTCCTTCTATTCTAAATCTTGGCAGGGAAATTCCACTTCCGTTCGATAGGAATCTGCAAGACTCTCCCACTGACATCACGTCAGCAGACTATGAACGTTTAAGTGAACTTCCTGAAAAGTTAAAATTAGTTATTGAGTTTGTTCCCAAAAATATAAGTGAATCTCAGGTGGAAAACAAGAAATATTACGATGAATCTCATCGAGATCATACCTTTAAAAGCGGTGATCTTGTTCTTATACAAAACCATTCACTCTCAAACCAAGAGGAAGGAATTATGTAGAAGTTAAATCATCGGTTTGTTGGTCCATATGAGTTAGGAGATATAGTGACACCGGTTTCCTTTAAAATTCTAAATCTCCCAGCGAGAAAATACATTGGAAATCGTCACGTCAATCAGTTAAGAGTGTTTAATATAAGACAACCGGAAAATACCACACAAATACCTCTACAACTTACATCAAGTGATAGTGCTCACATAACATCTCCTACGAGGAGACTGAGACAAAATACCAGAGTGAATTACCGCACTTTGGCAGGTCTCTAAAGTCAAACCTGTGAACCCCACAGTTGGCCCTATATGGTCTGTGGAACCCTCACAGGGAGATTTTCAAAATTGGTGTGTACGGCTCTGTACACAATGGATGTGTATGTTTATACACGAAGATCAAAGTACGGGCAGTAGTCTCCATCATTCTTTCAGCACCCGCCAGGGGGCGGGGACGCTTTTCGTATGTATGGGTAGTACACAACCGGATTTCAGCACCCTCTTGGGGGAGGGGAGGCTCTTTCAAGTACAGGGTGTACTNAAGTACAGGATGTACTTGTCACTTTTCAGCACGCTCTTGGTGGAGGGGAGGCTCTTGCAGAGTACGGGCTGTACTCTTCACCCCTCTCAGCGCCCACCAGGGGGAGGGGAGGCTTCTTGGGGGGAGGAAGGTGTTGGGAAACCAACCCCCGGACTCACATCACATGGTGAACGGAACTGGACTTCCGTTCACCACACAACAACAACTCAGCTGCTGCTCATTCCCTTTCACTCTCATTACCCTTCCTATATTAGTATTAGTAGTATTATTATTATAGCTATATATATATAGACTTACCTGTTGTAAAGTCTATCCCTGTGGATAGACTCAGTTTAACTTCAACCGTTGAATAAAACGGATCTTCTCTTGTTCCTCCATATTGGAATTTATTATTTTTATTTATTTATTATTATTTATTAATTATTAATTAATTTATTTGTTGATTTTTGGTGATGTCGTGACCTCTCTCCACACAGGACAAGGGTCAAGGGTCATCAAAGGACCTCATTCCTTACACCACCCTCATTGGATTACATTGACATACTAATATTTCAATCTTTGGCTTTTAGGATTGGTTCAGTTTGTTACAAAGATGTAAAATTAGGTTATTACAATTGGTCACATATTTACCAAACGAGCAACCTGAATTTTAAAGTTTGTTTGTATCATCAGTAGAGTAGGTACTTTTGGATGAGGATATTGGATTTATCTTGTCCGTCTGTGCATTTAAACAGGCGGACAGAACAAAATGGATTTATATGAAGATATTGAAGTTTTTCATCTATACCTAGATATTTTGTATAGTTACTACGCACCGTTCCATTATCCGAAGACATGGGGAAGAGACTTTTGGTCCATGTTTTTTGTTGGAGTAAGTAAATGCCTTAAAACTTTAAAACAATAGCGCCTAGAATGAAATATTTTTGTGTAAAATGTTAACTGTTTCAGAAATAGCATTGAAAAGTACAGTGTACCCCATACAAAATTTTATTTTGTACGATATCACTAGAACAAAAGTTAAGATTTTTTTTTAAATTGAGAGTGTTTAAACTACTCGATAAAAATTTATTGTGTCCCATTGCAGAATTGTTCAGCAAAACAATATCTGTCAACATGTGAATTTTCAGTACTAAAAATGTTAAACGTGGTATTTATGCCGATTACTTTCATTTTTCCAATCCAACCATCTCAACCATAATATACTGATGCGAAAACAATTGCGTTGTATCTGCGCATGTGGCCTTTCTGATAATGAAAACATTCACCAATAAAATGTGGCCTTATGCGAGTGCAGCCAATCTGGAAGGTTTTAGGGTATTAGTTGTTTAGTCAATTGTCAACTAAAACTACCAAACTTAGATCTCATTTTCAGTGTCACTAAAAAACTTGGGACTTAGTGTAGACAATTTTAGATTTGAATTATAGCAAAATTCACTTTATCTTAAAAAAAATAGCTCCAAGCAATTCGTTTCAAGTAAATTTCAATAATGTTGATGAAAATTACGTTCTCAAATGTAAATATTAATTAATCTCAACCAAGTAAATTTTAATGAAATTATACAATAGTTGAACTGTTACTAATATTTTGTACTAATATAAAGTTATTTGAATGTATTATTGCTGTATTGCTGTATTACTATTTCAGAGTACCAAAATTATTTTTATTTATAAATTAATAAATTTTTGCTACAAATTTCACATTTTTCCTTATGCTTATACTTTTTAGTTGTAAATGAAAAAAAAATAAAAATAAGTGAAAATTTCTCCTCAATGATTAGTTTTTTTTTGACATTGTATACATTTGTAAACACTGTATAATCATTAAGTTTCTCTGGTGTAGAGAATTGAGATCCTCTGTTTATGTTTTAAGTACTTAGGCGTGATATTTTCCCTTCAGTGAGAGTTGATAATTTTTTAGATTATGGATCCTGTTTTTGTGTAGTGATGAGAATTGGCTTTTGTAGAGGGAAAGGTGGGTTTCGGGTTGAACTCCAAAAGTTGTCTTTTTGTCCCACCCTCATTTCAAAAATTTCAACCAATCCCAAGAGTCGAGGAGTCTCTCATGGAATAACTCGTTAGGTTCGAATCACAATGTTATTCCTTCACTATGCAAGAAGACCAGTTTGGTCCATTTGAACCAAATTCGTCTCACAAAAGACAACCTGAGACAATCACTGGTGAAAAAAAAAATTTTTTGTTTTCTACTATCATATCACTCTAACCTACTCAAAGCGAGGTTGGAGAAAACTCAACGAAATACGGTGAAAGTGTCGTCAGTAAGAAAAAACTGTAATTCTTTGATATGTCATTTAATTTTTTCAACTATTTGAAAGTATTTTTGATAAAATTTTTGAACTTTTTAAACTTTTTCACTTGTTCGATACGAAAGTGATGTTGTACTCGAGAGTAGTTGAAAAGTGTGAACATGGCTTTAGTCCATTGGATTTGCGTGGGTCTCACTCAGTAGATCAAGGGGACTCTGACTCTGACATTAATGTAGAATCTGATGATGACAGTGTCCATGTCTCAACCACACATTCAGGTAACCAAAATCAGTATATTAATAAGGATTTCATGTAGTTAAAATTAGTCAAAATATACCCATAACATATACAGGGTGTTCTAGAGTTGATGTCACAAGAAAATAAAAAAAATTAATTTCAGTCAATGAGATTTAAGTATTTCCTCAAGCTGATTGGATGAATTTTTAATTTTCTTTTAGTATCATCAACTCTATTAGAAGTTTCGTATTTTAGCTCAAACGGGTAGATATTGTATGAAATAATGAGATCAATTTTTGTTAACAATTAGTTTCAAGGATTTTTTTTTGCCATCCCAACAATTTTTTTTTAACAAATTAAAATTGTACTTCAAAAGTTATCAACTATTGTAAATCAATTTTTTGGAAGTCTCTTCAAAGCTTTAGTTATTTTATTTTGAAATTCCTNTAAGGATTTTTTTTTGCCATCCCAACAATTTTTTTTTAACAAATTAAAATTGTACTTTAAAAGTTATCAACTATTGTAAATCAATTTTTTGGAAGTCTCTTCAAAGCTTTAGTTATTTTATTTTGAAATTCCTCATTTTCATTGTAATATTGCAGCATTTATACTCGGAATTGATAATTTTAAAATTTTTATTTTATTTTTCAAATTTTAAGAGTTTATTTCAGTATCATATTGGATGATGAATCATGATATGAAACATTTAAGTTTCATAAAAATATTCATTTTTTTGAAAATTCAATGAATAGAAAAACTTGTAAAGAACAAAATATTTGTAAAATCTAAAGAAAAATGGTAAAAAAAAAATTAAAAAGTGAAAACCAAGAAACATGGATACGTCTAAACCGGCTTTTACTTTGTTTGATGTNAAATAGAAAAACTTGTAAAGAACAAAATATTTGTAAAATCTAAAGAAAAATTGGTAAAAAAAAAATTAAAAAGTGAAAACCAAGAAACATGGATACGTCTAAACCGGCTTTTACTTTGTTTGATGTTAAGGATGTATTATTTGAAAATGGGCAAAGTTAGAGAACATCGGAAAACCGATTTTGACATTGTTTTAAAAATTTTGAGAAAAAAATATTTATATGTTCGTCCGATGGTCGAAATGGAAATTTTTGTTACCACAGTGATAAAATTCAGTGTCGTTTAGGTATTAGATGGTGTTCAAGATAGAATTAGCGGTACCTGCCGTTCAGTTCAATGGAGTTGAAATTTGTTATCAATGTTGTATTTTGCTCAACTTATGTGTTGGTTGGGTTTAACCAAATTATATTCATAGATTTGTCGATAGGTGGCATTGAAGTTAACTTTGGCGGTACTTGCCGTTCGGTATTTGGTGTGTTTGGACACAAGCATTTTTCAACAAGGTCTAGCAAGTATACACACAAAGTTTCAATTAGGCTGCGACCCGAGCGACTACTAACGCTTATACATTAATTCAGCGCCACCTACCAGTCTTTAAGATCAAAAGTTATAATTTATTGAAAATCAAGTGTTTTCGAACATAATTTTGAAAGATAACAGCAAAAGATATGGGCCTCAGAGTTACGTTCAAAAAATTTTATTTTCAATAAATCATAACTTTTGACTTTTTTATATTAACTTTTGAACTTTTATACTACTTTTATACTTTATACAGTAGTCGACGGATATAAGACCTTTAGTTATAAGACCATATTGGTTATAAGACACAATTTCCAAGATGTGGTTTTAAACTAGTGTAATGTATTTAATATGGGAGAATAATTCTTTATAAGATCAAAAATCTTCGCTGAAAATTAAAACGACGGCCTTATAACCGTCGACTAATATACTAATTTATACCTATTTATAATTTATAACTTATACTAATTTAACTTTTGATACTAGAAAACTTGTTTATACACATGTTTCCCTCCATTTGCAAGTTTTTTCATAAAATAACATCATTTGACACGAGAAAAATTTACTTAACGACATAAATTGCCCATGATTATAAATCAGTTAATTTCTTTAGCAAAAAGAACACGGGCCAAAAGCAACTTTCATTTTTATAATTATGACCAATACTGTAATAACTGGATACTGAAAAATTCGAACTTGAAGTAGAAAAAGATTTAAATTTTATTCGGGCATCAATCAAAAGTGAGCAGAGAAAGTGGATTTTAAAAATGTAAATTATCATTTTTGCATTGAGTATTTTTAAATAAATAAAATAATAAAATAAGTTGCAATAGTAGAGCAAAACGACAATGGTAGGAAGGGAATCAAAATTTGAGTAAGGTAGATAAAAATCTAGAAAATAGAATGAGCATATCATTACTGGCATCTGACATCGAAGTTAATTCGAATACATAAGTTTCAAATATCCTATATAAAAATTTTAGTCTAAATACATATAAGATTGTATCAAATTACCAAAGATTAGTGTAAAAAAGAGCTTTTGTTTAACACTTAAGTTGGAAATGGATACGAATTAAGGCTCTGACACTACTACTTTGAGCTATTAAGTCTGTCTACAAATTTCTGTGTGAAATGGTGGTAGTATGAGCATTACTTCCAGTTTCGTAAAAGCAGCATTGTGTATCTGTGAATTACGTTGAAACAATACTGTTTAGTTTGCATTAAAATTTTAAACTACAATAGTACAGACGGACACAGGATTCGTATAATCTCCTCTAGCACCACTGTTTGCAGCTTACAGTCATAAATTTATGATTTGATCCTTGATTGACAATAAGTTGAGTGTGCATTACCGTTGGAATTAAACTGGTATTTTATATATATTTCAGATTTAGAAGATATACGTTTTATAGGAAACCACGTGTCACTTTCCGTTTCCATATCCAACCCCCACCACCATGTCAACGACATCCTTGACGATTGTGACCACTCACCCGGATCTCAGTCCCAAGGTTCCAAAGAAGATATTCATTCTCCCTCAGTCACCAATCACGGCGAGAGTGGTGAATCAGGAGGGAAAATGGCCACTACCTCTACAAATTCCACCATGGTCAAACCTCCCTACTCTTACATTGCCCTTATTACCATGTCAATTCTCCAGTCACCCCACAAAAAACTTACTCTCTCTGGTATCTGTGAATTCATCATGAATCGCTTCCCATACTACCGAGATAAGTTTCCTGCTTGGCAGAATTCCATTCGACACAATCTCAGTCTCAATGATTGCTTCATTAAGATTCCACGGGAACCTGGGAACCCTGGGAAAGGCAACTACTGGACACTAGACCCTCTCGCAGAGGATATGTTCGACAATGGCTCATTCCTTCGAAGAAGAAAACGATACAAACGACCCGGTCACCACCACCACCACCATCTCCATCCGGCGCATGCACATCATGCAGGCGTAGCGGATTTCTTTCATCATGCAGCAGCTGCAGCTATGTTAGCATCTTCCGCCCACCAAAGCGGTCAATTGACCCATCATCCTCAATTCTGCCCACAATTTCAATCCCCAGGGCTATTGAACACAATGGCACATAGTTCTGCATTAGATTTGTATCCATTTTTCAACTCTACCCCTGGAATACCACCACAGTTCCACAATCACAGGCCACGGAGTCCATCTGGTGGCTACCCTTTTAGTCAATTACGCAGAACTGAACCAGAGTTCATGAATGATATGCAACGAGAAGGAAATACAGAGAGTCAATTGGCTGGGAATGAAATCAGTCAGGAAGAAACGGGAATTTTATCTGCCTGTGAGTTGCGCACTACTCAACCTGTAGTAAAATCTGGGACTAAAGACAACAGCGCTGGATTCTCTATTGAGAGGCTAATTGGGATTAGTATAACTGAAGAGAGCATTGGAAATTTAGGAAAAGTGAGACAAATTGGGACTAGTCTAGGGACGAAGAAAAAACAAAATTTAGTGAAACAGGCGAATTGTAGTCATGGGAACAGTGGCAGCAGTAATCAGAGTGTCAGAGGATCCGTAGGCATTGGGAGTGCTTTCTTACCACATGGAATATTCCCTCAAAATTTCGAATGGAATTCCCCTACTAAATTGAGACTTTTTTAGAACTAGAATATTTAAGGCTGGGTTTATACTTCAGGTTTCGACGACTCGTTTTACTATAATGGAAGACAAATATTTCTATACATGTAGGAAGTTTTTAAATCTCAAAAGAGTTTCTTTTATAAAAAGATTGTGTCAGTTTTTAGACGCCTGCACTGAATCTTATACTAAATTTAACAAAGTTTTGACAGCATAAGACACAATATAGAAATAGGTAATTCCTTTTTGCCTAAACATTTTCTAACTCAAAATTGTGTTAGAAAATACAAGGCCAGTATTTACAATTATAAAAATTTTATTTTAAACATAATTCAACTATTTGTTTCATCAAAATTTTTTTACAAATTATGATGACGGGCTCCTGATTAGCAATTATATGAACTTATCGAGCTTCAAGTGATGAAAGAGACGATGGATAGAAAATTTTTTTAATATATTTGTTTTGTTGAAATAACAGAATAAGTTTCAGATGCACGTTAATGGTGATGAATAAAACAACTTAAAAAATTTTGTGAAGGAATTTGTTTTGCGCGCAAATCTCTGTTTGAAATTTGAATGAAGAGAATGAGATCAGGAGTTAGAATCTCNCGAAGAAAAAACAAAATTTAGTGAAACAGGCGAATTGTAGTCATGGGAACAGTGGCAGCAGTAATCAGAGTGTCAGAGGATCCGTAGGCATTGGGAGTGCTTTCTTACCACATGGAATATTCCCTCAAAATTTCGANAATCAGAGTGTCAGAGGATCCGTAGGCATTGGGAGTGCTTTCTTACCACATGGAATATTCCCTCAAAATTTCGGATGGAATTCCCCTACTAAATTGAGACTTTTTTAGAACTAGAATATTTAAGGCTGGGTTTATACTTCAGGTTTCGACGACTCGTTTTACTGTAATGGAAGACAAATATTTCTATACATGTAGGAAGTTTTTAAATCTCAAAAGAGTTTCTTTTATAAAAAGATTGTGTCAGTTNAATGGAAGACAAATATTTCTATACATGTAGGAAGTTTTTAAATCTCAAAAGAGTTTCTTTTATAAAAAGATTGTGTCAGTTTTTTAGACGCCTGCACTGAATCTTATACTAAATTTAACAAAGTTTTGACAGCATAAGACACAATATAGAAATAGGTAATTCCTTTTTGCCTAAACATTTTCTAACTCAAAATTGTGTTAGAAAATACAAGGCCAGTATTTACAATTATAAAAATTTTATTTTAAACATAATTCAACTATTTGTTTCATCAAAATTTTTTTACAAATTATGATGACGGGCTCCTGATTAGCAATTATATGAACTTATCGAGCTTCAAGTGATGAAAGAGACGATGAATAGAAAATTTTTTTAATATATTTGTTTTGTTGAAATAACAAAATAAGTTTCAGATGCACGTTAATGGTGATGAATAAAACAACTTAAAAAATTTTGCGAAGGAATTTGTTTTGCGCGCAAATCTCTGTTTGAAATTTGAATGAAGAGAATGAGATCAGGAGTTAGAATCTCNGAAGGAATTTGTTTTGCGCGCAAATCTCTGTTTGAAATTTGAATGAAGAGAATGAGATCAGGAGTTAGAATCTCTGAATTTTGTCTGAATACATTTATACTTAAAGACTTTCATCATGTATAGAAATAGTTGTCCTTCAGTGTACATCATCTGCACTGTCATATGTATTTTTCATAACAATCATGACATATTTCGTTTAGCACACATTTGCTCGTACAACGCCAAGAGAACCCAAAGTATAAATCAAGCTTAATTATTACCTATTTTGATATTTCCTTTATGTTTCGTCTTGTTTGTGAGTATTGTGATAGTCGAAATAAAAATTGTAAACCAGTCTTATAAATGTACTTATATTATTTACAGTAACTATTGATTCTAATAGTTAATCGAATTATAAAATTTTGAAAATGGCAATCCAAGAACAAGAGTTAATAAAATTTACAATCTACTATATACTGCATTTGAAAAAAATTTATTTTTTGATCAACTATGTCCTTAAATATGAATACCATCATTGAGTATATTTTTCATTTTTTTCACCCATCAAAAGATGTACATGTCAGGTAATAAATTATTGTTTTTATACGTAAAATAATTTATTAAATTTGCCTAAAAGCAAAGTTGGAAATAACGGAAAATATTTTCCTTTGCTAATTTAATTCGACAAGTTTGAAACTATCAAAAAGTGAATCTAAATTACAGAATATTAAATTAACTCTACTTTTGACATAAAATTAAACAAACGGCTCTGTAATTGGAATAAAGTTTTTTAATAATTCTTTTATTAGTATGAATCCGTTTTTGTACACTTTGTCTCCTATGTTCATGTGGCCAGATTCAATTTCATCATAATTTTTTTTGCAAAACTCATCCATCAATAAATGTTATCAAATTGTAAACGACTGGAGATGAAAGGCGGTTTAGCTGTTCTTAACCAATATTTGTTCTAAAAGAAGCTTACTACAAAAACTTACACAATTTAGCCACTAAGGGAGACAAATGTTGTGATATGGCGGCATTTCTCTTCCGCTGATAACACACCTCAATCAGAATAAAAAGTAAACTCTACCTGGGTATAAATTTACCTATTTCAAAACCTCCGACAATNTAACACACCTCAATCAGAATAAAAAGTAAACTCTACCTGGGTATAAATTTACCTATTTCAAAACCTCCGACAACATCAATTGAACCGCCAAATCCAATTTGTCACTTTTTGAAAACTTTAAAATAACTCATTCATAAACATATTGAGGAAACTTGCGTAAAATTGTAAAAACTAAACAAGAAAGTAGACTTTGGTTATAAAATATCCATTTCGAATACCAACTCTACAATTACACCCGAAAATTTGTTGTTTGTTAATAAGCATTCNCTACAATTACACCCGAAAATTTGTTGTTTGTTAATAAGCATTCAACATGGGAAAGAAAATCACTAGAAAAACAACTGATTGATCATTAGTATTCTTAGGTCCCTTAAAGACTCAATTTTCTTACTGGATGTGTTCAGGGAATTTCATGCTGAGGTACAGTGTTCCTCAGATTCTTAAGAGCGCNTAACACACCTCAATCAGAATAAAAAGTAAACTCTACCTGGGTATAAATTTACCTATTTCAAAACCTCCGACAATATCAATTGAACCGCCAAATCCAATTTGTCACTTTTTGAAAACTTTAAAATAACTCATTCATAAATATATTGAGGAAACTTGCGTAAAATTGTAAAAACTAAACAAGAAAGTAGACTTTGGTTATAAAATATCCATTTCGAATACCAACTATACAATTACACCCGAAAATTTGTTGTTTGTTAATAAACATTCAACATGGGAAAGAAAATCACTAGAAAAACAACTGATTGATCATTAGTATTCTTAGGTCCCTTAAAAACTCAATTTTCTTACTGGATGTGTTCAGGGAATTTCATGCTGAGGTACAGTGTTCCTCAGATTCTTAAGAGCGCNACTCAATTTTCTTACTGGATGTGTTCAGGGAATTTCATGCTGAGGTACAGTGTTCCTCAGATTCTTAAGAGCGCTGGAAACTACTTTTATCTCAAAAACTACTTTTGCTAAAAAAACAGCCTTCTTAAAAATACAAGCCGTTTATTTTCGGCTCTGGAGAAAGTATTAAAAATTTCAGAAAGAGCATTGGAAAGTAATGTTTGACGTCAACAAATCAAGTCTCTAGGATCATTGGATAAGGAGCATATGATTTTTTTTGAAAATTGTGATTGTTGGATATTCTTTTGAAACTTTATTTCCTTTTTCTTAGAACATCGTGTCAAAAGAATATCCAAAAATTTCAAATTTAAGAAAAAAACATAAACTTATAATCCAATGATTGCATAATCTAAAAAATTATACTGCAGGATGTAGTGCCTTACGTACCAAAACATATTCATTAAAACTCAATTTTACCAAGTTGAATATTTTATTTGTATATAAAATTTTGCAACTAAACTAATACACTTTTACATTATTTATATAGAATATTAAGAAATGAGTATTGTAATTTTTCATATATTTGGTATTACCTTACGAAGAATAAGCTGAATTGGAATTTTTTGTTTACTTTTTGTGCCTANTGTAATGTCAAAATTGAAATCACCCATAAAAATTAATTCTTCTGTATTATAACATTGTTTAAGATAAATTGTAAGATTNTATTTTTACGTTTTATAAATTTCAGGTCCATTTTTGTATATTTATAAGAACTCTGTTAAACTATTATTAAAATCTAAAATTATTCCGAATTTCAAACTTTTTTTTAAGATTTTGATTTTAAAATGATTTAAATATGATGTTGATTGATGATTTTTAGCATTTCCTTTATGTTAAATTTTTTTAGCGTTTTAACAACTTAAAATGAATTATTGCTTAAATTGTTTTTAAATATTAGTAGACTTTTGTTCAGTAAAGTAAAAAGCAAAAAATAAATTCAAACTTAACCTCATGATGCTTATGAGCTGATAAAACTCTTCATAATTATCTCCTACAACAAACACTTTTTATCAAATCCCTGTGCTATTGTTGTTTATGCAAATTGGGTCGGTCTTTCCACCCTGTTGGCTAATCCAGCCCATCATGTCTCTATTTGTTGATTTTCTTGACACTAATCGGTAAATGATTGATTTAAAGAAAAATCTAAGGGTTTCTGTCAACATTGAGAAGGTGATGGAGAAAAAAAAGATAAATAATTATTAACCGCGAACAATAAAGCGTGAAGAGGCTTATAGGATTTCTGTTGTGTCCATGTGGCCATTGCACTTGCATTTTACAATCAATTTGAACTAATCACAGATTCCCATTTATGATCTTATATTCAGAATTGTGAATTTTCTGCTATAGACCTATGATTTTTCTTCTTAATTTTGTAAACTTTTTAGTTAAATCCAACCGCTCTTGTTAGAACCATTGTTATACTACTGTAAAACCTCAGTTAGTAGCACCATACTACTATTTAGAGTCATATCTCCAAGACGATGTTAATATTTTGGGACATTTCACTATTAAACCCATGCTTACTATATCTACTCGTCAACAATTCGAAAATTATTTTCATTGAAACTATTTATTAATACTAATTTTGAGAAACATACTACTATTAGAGACATTATTATGGACCATGTAACTATTCAGAATTAGAGTTCTGACACCATACAACTAAGTACGATCATTATTATTAGTTGTCTATTAGGAATCATACCACTAATTTGGTTTTTATGATATTCATTCATATATACTTATACTTGTTTCAATTCATTGATGCGCAGTCATTTGTAGGCAGTTTACTGGTTCAATATTATTACTAACTATTTATCACAGAACCAACCTTACTGAGTTTTTTTTCTTCTGCTCATTCTAATCCCTTTACTAAGCTATTCCTAGAGTATTATTTTTGCTTTAAAGTGTTACTATTTTGAACGTATGAGAAATCGTTAGATTTGTTAGCCGCAAAAACTCCTTGAGAAAATATTAGTTCTAAAGTAATGTGCTGGATGGTAGCACAACCAACCTACGCTATGTCACTCTTATGACTAAAAATCTAATCTTTTAGTA
Organism: Holacanthella duospinosa; assembly: GCA_002738285.1. Taxonomy (NCBI): domain Eukaryota; kingdom Metazoa; phylum Arthropoda; class Collembola; order Poduromorpha; family Neanuridae; genus Holacanthella; species Holacanthella duospinosa. The sequence goes on from NIPM01000057.1 coordinate 334,273, forward strand.
ACACTTTGTAGAATCTCTCTATAAGTAGGCAACTTTGTTTCTTAATTCATCTTTGTAACAATTTTATACTTTTAGTAGTTCCATTTACTCAATCCGTTGCACATTTTGATTATACTCCATTGCTTCTTCAGATTTGCCAGTTAGATGGTTAAATCCCGTAGTTAAAATTTTTATCATGATTTTTTTATAGGTTTTTTATAAAAACCTAAAAAATTATACCAACTACTTTAGCTAACTAGTTGCTATCCATTTTCGTTATTAAAAAAAGTTATGAAAATAAAAAGAAAATATGTTTAATTAATGACATTTGCCATTGGTCTATTCAACAGGAAAAGAAACAAATGTAAGAGTTTTTATCTGGGCATCACATAAACATGCTTTCAGTATATTTATGCTGCCTCAAATCAAGCTCACGCTCGTTTTTACGTGTATTTTTAAACACAACGTATCAGGTGTCAGTTAGTGTGGTTCTACTACTATTACATACATTACCTACTGAAAGTGAAAAGGGGTGACCTATTGATATTTATCTTACTTTGAGGGAAAATTTTATTTTTATTATAATACTTGTTTGTATCAGAATAATAATTTTCGACTCATAATTTTACAACCTGAAATGAAGGTTGAGTACACGAAGCCATTCTCATTGTTTCCCTTAAGGGAACTTCCCTTACCCATTGTTGTCATAAATGAATGAAACCTAAACCAAAGGTTCTCCTTTTCATTTTTGCTTCAGTGGATTTCTATCAGAAGGAAAGCCGACAATATCATTATAAACGATAGTGATACCGCGAACAGTTTGACATTATACTATATGATTTGAGCGCGTTTCACTGAAAATTATTACAGTTGAATGCAGAGGGAAAAAATAACCGAATCATAACCATGTTCAACTATTTTCTTTTGCTGAAATAATGAAAAGAGAAGAAAAATTGAGTCTAGAAAAGAGCGAAAAGGGAACAAAAAGGGTATAAGGGAAAGCGGCGTTTCCTATTGGTTAACAAAACTTAACTTAAGGGTAAAGACGGTTAGGACCTTTTGTACCAGTGGACACACTGATGGGAGTTGAGTATATTAAATCTTATTCATTACACACATACTAGTAATGTTGTTTACTTTTTCTTTGGTGGTGGTCAGTTCCATTGAACACTGGGCCTTAGGCATCCATAGATTACAAAAACAGAGTAGCTAAACAGACGAAAAAGATTTATGATATTTATTTAGCTCAGATAATACAAAAGTGAAGAAATCGCTCACGCTTGTATTCTTAAGAAAAATATCTATACTGAAATAAAAATTTTCAAGAATATTCAACAAATTTTTCATTTCATTTCTTAAATTTCCTGCCTTAATCCTGAGTAAACATAAGACCAACATGTCAAGGGATGACTTCAACAAAAATTCTATAAATTTAGAAAATAAGATGAATTTTATAATTTAAAAAAAATTCTCTCGTAAATTTAATCGTAATCAGCAGATTACGATTATAATTGTATCTAAAAATTATTCACGTTGAGAAGAATTATTTGCTCTTAAATTTCTCGTTATCAAACACAACTGCCAGATATGAAAGTATGAAATTTTGAAGCGGTTACTTATTTGCAAATTAGTCATTTTGATAAATTCTGAGTTGAATATCCTGGTCAACTAATTGCAGCGATAACCTTTTCGTTTTTTTCTAGAAAATAGTTGAATCACAATTTTCTGAAACTCTAAACATAACGCCTGATTAATATAAAAGTAGGTTGGCTAAAAATTTCAGAATTTTTGGTTTTATACATTACATTCGTAATAGTAATGTCGAATTCGAATATTTTTTTTTGTAAAATTCTGAAATTGTTAACATATATGACACACGACCACTGAGTAGAATGAAAATAAAACCCAATTTTTTATAGTTTGGTTTGATCCAATGCATTTAGCATGTGTGAATAATTCGTTATAAGACCAAAACAAACGGATATAAGACCTTGCTCTGGGCCTTGATAATTGTGTTCCCCAGCTCGTCATTAGACCCAATTATTTCATTATAAGACCAAAATTTCTTATTTAACGAGTTAGGTTGGGATTTGCTGGGAGGAAAACCTCTTACCAATTTCACTTTTGGTACCNATTAGACCCAATTATTTCATTATAAGACCAAAATTTCTTATTTAACGAGTTAGGTTGGGATTTGCTGGGAGGAAAACCTCTTACCAATTTCACTCATTCCTGATAGGCCGTTTTTTTGTTAAAAATTTGCGTATTGTAATTAATTATAGTGAACAACTTATTTTGATGCGGGTTTTTTCAACAAGGTCCACTTCTCAAAATTTGATCAAGTTCAATGAAAGTACCACCGCACCGTACAATTTTTATAAGAACCAATGGGTTTTATATCCGTTATAAGACCACCACGCTTATAAGACCTAAATTTGTCGTTGCAAAATAGGAAGTCTTATTTCCGTTGACTACTTAATTTTATTTGATGAATGAAGTTAATGTAAAATTATTCTTGTGGTTTATGGATACTGTACTCGAAGATAACTTCCAGAATATGAGAGTTTTCTTTCTCTTTAAATCTTTAAAATAAAAATTTGTGAACAAATTGTTGAGTTAATTAGGTACAAAGGAAGTGCAAAGAAATTGAAGACTCCTTGACTAATGTCAGAAGGGTAACAAAGAATGTGGCTATCTTAATTACAATAGTTGGATTGGGTACATTTGGTCTTGCACATTTTTTCAGTTGGTAAGACAAACTCCAATTTCCTTAGTTAATTGTAACTGTGTAACAAGAAAGAAGGCAGTGCCAATCAACATGAAGCAAAATAACAATTGCCTTAAGAAGTAGCACATGGTACTTAACACAAAGTAGGGGGATCATGTTCTATTATTGTTATCTGTAAAATATTTAGATACAAAGAGGATATTGAATATATCGTGTCCGTCCATCCGTTATTAAACTTGGGCTTTCATCTATAATACCCTGTTGACTTAAAGTTTACAAATTTGGTTCATTTACTTGATTCGTTGCNAAGTAGCACATGGTACTTAACACAAAGTAGGGGGATCATGTTCTATTATTGTTATCTGTAAAATATTTAGATACTAAGAGGATATTGAATATATCGTGTCCGTCCATCCGTTATTAAACTTGGGCTTTCATCTATAATACCCCGTTGACTCATTTTACAAATTTGGTTCATTTACTTGATTCGTTACTATAAACAGCCAATACAGCAAACCTCAGATAAGCTTCATCCCGAGAAATCGGAATAGTTGGTTCTTGATAGCCGAAATTGGGTTTAAGCAAATACGGATTTCTTACTCTTACCCAAAGTTGATATAATAACTTTGCTTCATATGCTTCATATGGTAGTTATTGAGCAGTTTAAAACAACCAATTTATTTTTGCCTTAAGCTATGTCAAATTTTAAGATTTTCAAAAATATTCAAAAGAAAAGTTTTATTAATTTTTTATAGGGAAAATATTGAATTTCCTAATAAAAATTTATGATCGTTTGATGTTCGTGTCAATTGTAGTATAAAATATGAAATTTTCCTACTGGCACCGAAAAAAAAAGCATTCTGTTTAACCGAGTTCGGCTTACCATTAATGCTTCTACACGTGTTCCAAATTTCCGGGTGTGAGTAACCGAGATCGGTTAATTTTAGATTTAAATAATGATTTTTAAGATTTACAATAACTGGTGGTTCATCCATCAAATTAACTCTGTTTGTTACTGTAAACAATACAAAAAGAATTTTTTACTTAGGAATTATCTTCTATCACAAAAAAGTTGCTGTTGTAATTATATATTTCTGTTTGGCGTTATTAAAAGATAAAAGAAGCATTTATTTGAGCTACACTCTATAATGTAAATTTTTATCAACGTTAGCTCCTACTAGCACCCAAAAGTATTCTTGACATGATAGCATTATTTGGCTTCAAATATAATACAAGGCCACCGATGGCTTCATTACCGGTGACAACTTGATCAGCTATTGTGAGAATTACTTCCTAGCCCCATACAGCTAACGTTTTTAAATATTTTTGACGGGTTACTCGTGGCATTTACACCATAGTCACAAAAAGTTGGTTACCTACTGTATCTACAGAATAGTTGCTTACATGACTTTAACCATCTTAAGGTTTACGGCACGATGTACAAAAATTATTTCAGTTGTTATTTTTACAAAACGAATATAATTATTGATAGGTGCGTCTTAAGGTGTAACCTGATAAAACTTGATGTTTTCTTGTTGTCAAAAACCTTTGCCCTGTGTTTTTAAATGCCGCAGCAGTCATCGTTGTTTCGACGAATACCTTAACAGTAACAAATAACGGTACCTCAGTTATGAGCATTTCAACAATGTCTAACGCTGTTATGCTCACATATGATGCTATTGTCATTAATGCCATAGCTGTTACCAACTTATAACTCAGCTGGAAAAAGTTGATGCATCAGCTACCAACAGTTGAATTCATGCGTATAAGTTCCATGGAATATCAAAACTACTTGTGCTTTCAATGGTTTTGTCTACGGTTGATTCTATTGTTGCTACGGTTTATTATTATTATCATTGTTGGTTTTATTGTAGTAATGGACAAGCAAAATAAAGAAAAATCATTTTTCTCGAACCCGCCTGCTGTGTTAGGTTCTTTCCCTAAATCTTCGGGTGTTTCCTTTCTGTCAGGAAACCTAGAACCCGCAGCTCAGACGCCGACGATTTGTCTGGAAAGCACTAGACTATGTGGAGTCTTCCTACTTTTTATTAATGGAATTCACATACATCTCACACCACAAAATCTCCAGTTAGTGAGGATTACAAACTGAGAAAATGTAGGTTTAACCAACCGCAACGTGTTTTTGAACATGTATGCTTGTTTTCTTTTATTTCAATTAAGTAAAGCCTTTCAACTTATGACAAACAGGATGTAGCTAAATGATGCCAACTGGCATCTGGTGCAACTTTTTGACGCTTGAACTGGAATATTTTATCTTACATTCACCACACAACAAACAACCTGTTATTAAGTACTACTATCACAAAAAACACTTATAATAAGCTACAAAAGTTAATTTGCGACATGCTTATACGATTCTCGCTATTGACTCTGTCAGGCCTTACACGTTGCGAAATGTTGTTGCGGTCCGTGCAAGCAAAATTGGCTAACCCTGACAGTATCAATGTAACAAATTGCAAAAGAAAACGATGCTGTATGGTTTGTATAATTTTAATTATCTCACTTTTTAGACCAAAATGAAAACCTGCCGAGTTGTAATTTCGCTCGAAATGCTAACCACGATAATTGTTCAATTTAACTTCCAATGTTTTAACTATTTTCAAAAAATAATAAATAATAACAATAATAATAGCAACTGTTTAAACTCCCGTAGACTAACCATAATCATCAAATCACATATAGGGAAGATATCAAAGAGAATGAAACATGCGGTGTCAATAGTTGATATCAGAGTTAGCAACTATTGTAATTGAGGTATCAACAATCAGGGAAAATATTTGTAAAGTTACTTATAGTAACTACTGCACAAAATAAGCTAATTTTTATTTAAAATTCTTCACAAACAGCACAAGTTGCTATTAAAGTAAATGGATAAGCTACAGACAGACAGACAGACATGACAACTACAATACACTGCTTTTGTTAGTCTATTGTATTTTATTTTATGAATTTTAAATTAACAATACTATGACCTTTCAGCTTATTTTGTATGTGAAATTTGTATAGTTATTTTTACTTCAGTAAATATTCTGCAATTTTGCGATCAATACTTGATAAACATGTTGCTGATTCTTTGTTATATATTTTATATATTTTAACCGTTGAATACAATTATTTATTTTCTCGTTATTTCCAGGTCATATAAAATCAATGGTAGAAGTATTGGCGTCAACAAATTTGTGTTGTAAAATTTAAATTGTACGTCTATAACTGAATATTGGCCTGGAGACTTTTTCTGTCATCTTCCCGTATCCCTTTTCAACTAAATCCTTAAACCCAACGTCAATTGTTTACATTGACTACACTAACGACAGTTACTGGGGATACGGGAATGGACAATAGAAGGACTCTATTGTTTACTTTCCAACAAAAGGAAGCTAGACGGAGGGATTCCTTCCAACAAAGACAAAAACTCAAGAACCAAAACTTTTCAATCAACTTTGTCTAAACTGTTTGATTTTCTTCTTAAAACAGTTGTCTTTTTCTCACGAGTTTATCCCCTCAACTTTTCATTTTATATCCGGAGGTACAAGTTTTACTTGAATGAAGTTGTATACCCTCAAGAACTTTCCCAACATTTCAGTCAAATCAAAAACCTATATGATAACTCTCATTTTCATAATAACTGTCATATCCATAAAGATAAATCTGTAACCACTTGTCTGAATATCATACGCGAGTTGAACTTGAGCTTACATCTTCTCTATTCATCTCAAAAAATTTAAATTTTAGAAATAGCCAAATGCAACATTGCGCTAAAAATATTTTTAATAGACTTCAACTGAATTTTTTTACTGTATGCCAAAATGGGTTCAGATATATCTTACTATAATTGCAACCAAGCAATCTTATTTATTTGATATGGTAGGTGCTGCCAAATCAATAATGTTTTCAATTTGGCTTTTGTATAATACGTTAAGCAAAAAGTTTGTATAATTTCAATAAAGCTGAATATCACTTGTTTACCTATACCTTAATAGATTATGATAAAGTAGCAGATATAGCATTTTGTACTGAACCTACTGTTTCAATAATGATAGACAAAGAAAGTACAAGTTTATAATTTCAGCCAATCAAAATTGAATATTCAATTTACTTCAATCTAATTAACTCGTTTTAAATACAGATTCCATTAAGATCACCACAAATACACCAAAAATCCTATATTTGGCTCGGTTTATAAAATACTGTCTACAAATATCATTTTGGACGGTTTATATAATTAAAAAGCTAGTTAATTTACGCTAAACCAATGTTGGCTAAGTTGAATATGTTCTACCAAAAAATAAGAAAATTTTACCAATTAAGATATACTATATACTGCTGAATAAGAGCCCAGGACACTGTACAAATTTGACATTTGGTCATTTTAGTAGATAAGATTTAATTAATTTTAATTCCAACTGAATCACTCCTAATAAAAATTTGTGTTTTTAAATTTCCCACTTGATTTGTTTCGTGGTGTAAACCCAAATGTTTTCTACTAAAANCATTTTGGACGGTTTATATAATTAAAAAGCTAGTTAATTTACGCTAAACCAATGTTGGCTAAGTTGAATATGTTCTACCAAAAAATAAGAAAATTTTACCAATTAAGATATACTATATACTGCTGAATAAGAGCCCAGGACACTGTACAAATTTGACATTTGGTCATTTTAGTAGATAAGATTTAATTAATTTTAATTCCAACTGAATCACTCCTAATAAAAATTTGTATTTTCAAATTTCCCACTTGATTTGTTTCGTGGTGTAAACCCAAATGTTTTCTACTAAAAACCCCAGCCACTATTTGAAACCGGCTGGTACTAGAGAGCGCTCACTATTCAAAATAGCTGATATTGGAAACAATCCGCAAATGAAAAGTGGCCTTAATTAGGAAATCTAAGGTAGCTATCTAAAATGAAACTTCACATAATTGAATTATAAAATAAATCTATAAATTATACTAATAACCGTGAAGTAAACCTAAGAAACCTAACATATTCTCTAAATTTTTCGCCCATATTGGATGCTAACATGAAACTATATGCATACATACATACTATACGTAAATAAACTTATATAATGGTTTCACTACCTCACGTAACTAGCAACAAACGACCTCAACTGCATCAACCATCTCAAATACCTCACTATACCTGTAAAGTTTATTCTGCGGGTGGCCATAAGGTTGTTAGGCTATAACAATCTGCTATTTTTTTAATATTTTTAAATATTTTAATACATCATCAAAAACACATCACTCATACAGATATCTTAAAGAACAGTAAACTAAATAAATAATTGAGATGAAAGCTAGATATTTCATACAGTGAAAATAATAACAAAATAGTCCTGAAGACCACACAAAGTAGGTGCGAAAGTGTCACACTTTATTTAATTTTAATTAATGTTTTTGCTATTTAATTTATATTATATGTCAAGGCAGCTGACTCGTCTGCAGACTTCTGCCACAAACGTGCAGTTTTAAATTTAAGTAAAAAAAAACTTTGAATGGAGATAGCTACTTATTAAAGATTCATATGTAATTTGTCGTTGGTTAGTTATAATAAAATGTTTGTTCTTAATAGCACTTGGGGATGATTTAATTAGTAACTCTAATTATTTTTAATTAACCTTCTCGACATATAGTTTTTGAGTCAAAGGCACATGCCACTGTGGTAAAGGAATTAACACTCATCAACACTTTTTAATTGCATTTATAACCCGCTGTTCATAAGTTATCCTGCGGCTTCATCAGAGTTTCTCACCAACTCAATTCATTCTAGTTTCACCAACTTCTTGACAATGAAGCTGTACTACATCGTTTCAATTTTTTTGTTGGCGTTAGTCGCTATTGGAGAATCTGTTCCTGGGCGGAAGAGGACTCCTGACATCGAAGGTTACCCGATGAGAATTGAACGAAAAACTAAAAAAGTTGAAGAAGATCCATTGGCTAAATGGTCACGCCATTCTGTCACTCCGAACAGTTGGAGTCTTGGTGCATCGTTGCCAAAACCAAAAACAAATAAGCCAAAATCCACAAAGCCTGAACCAAAAATAAAGCCGGAACCAACCACAGCGGAACCTGAGGTTCACCGAGCGAGCGAGGAGTTATTCGTCCCGGTTGATGAGTATTCCCTAGACAGACCACTACTTAATAACAAGCTAATGGGACTACGTAACTAACCAATAATCATACATATGATAATTTGTTACAAAGTTACTCAGAATGCTGGTCAGTTTAAACTTGTCAAATTTAATGTCTAATCAATGTATTGTTTACTTATGCATCTTTATACTATACCTCCTAATGTTTATAAACATAGAGGAAAGTATTTAATTTTAAAGACTCCAATCTTCTTTCTTAAAATATTTCCAATAAATGTAAGCTGAAAACTTAAACATTGTTGCCAAACTTGTCTAAATTTGTAGTAAAAATAAATTAATAAAGTCTTGTAGAAAGTCGATGTAAGATTTAACGTTGGCAACGTTGGTTTTTTGTGATGACTCCAATGCTCTTTCTTAAAATGTTCCTTTTAAATTTAAGCTGAAAACTTAAAACATTTTTGCCAAACTTGTCTAAATTTGTAGTAAAAACAATTAATAAAATCTTATAGAAAGTCAACGTCAGACTTAACATTGGCAGCGTTGGTTGGTTGTTCAGATGTGGTTAATTTTTATAAAATAGCCAAGACCATCTTGAAAAATGTTGAAGTGGACTATGATTCTATTGACCTTGAGTTTGACTCTAGAGGTCACTGAACTAAACAAGTGGTTTCAAAATGGTTATGTCCAATTTGTTTTGAATTTAGCACGAAATTAGTCACTTATGATTTAGCATGTTACATGTGACTCATACTTAGCGATTAATTTTTCATTCATGACTCGACTTTTGAGTCAGTATCAACTCTCGAAACATTTTTGCTTGACTCTGACTCACTGAAGCCGAAGAATAGTGTGGAGTCGAATCAGTGGGAGGCGTGATTTTGAGTCACTGCGTTGTGATGTTAAATGTTTGGATGACTCATTAGATGATTCGACTTTTGTATCCAAATCAAAATTTACATCGTCAAGGTCAAGACTTCTACTCACTAGAAATGAAGAGTAAAGAGATGGACTCAATGAATCAATGACAGATACAAGGTGCAAAATTGAGTCATGCAGGAAACTATTTTAATAAGATAAAATTTTACACTGGTTTTGACCTTTACTTTAACCCCGAACTTTTACCGCTAAATCAATATAGATAATATTAATGCACCAATTACATAGAGACTGTCAAACGAAAACAACACCACTGAAATTTTTAAGAAGAAACAAAAAATTGAACTATATATGCTATTTTAATTTAGAAGTAAGCAATTTGAATGATTTTTCTTAAAATTTAGCATAATTATTCATCCATGTATTGCTCAAAATTTGTTCCATGTTATTTCCGACAGTGCCAGGGTCTATATTAGAGTGTATGCTTCCAATTTTCCGCTGTATTTTCATCGCTAATCTTCATCTCAGATACACAGTTTCCAACTTTAAATACTTAAGACGCAAATGCACTTCATAAGATCTTGAAATCTCTAAAAAATTTTAATGTAAGTAATAGTTTTAAATATTGAGTTTGAGTGGTAAAATAGTCCTACTTCTTCCCGACGCCGATGTATGTGTCCTTTGTAAATGTTTGTTACCCTCATCTAAAGATGAAGAGCATAATTGTTACTTATTTTTGTTCTTTTTGTATTTTTGTGTTGTCAAACTGAGTCTTTTGAGTTCAACCATGAGTAACAATTGTTTTCCCATCCGACATCATACAATGACTCCTTGAGACTTTACCTATAAAAACGGTTAGGGATGTCGGTTGTTTTTAAGTTTATAGAAATTTTTTAATCCTATTTGTACCTGTCTCAAATTTTTATAAAATATTTTATAATTTTGTATTAAATTACACTTATTCTTATAAAATTTCATTTAAAAATTTTTCCAAAATTTCGATCAATTTTCAAGCTACCAGGTTTACGAATTTTGACTATAAATCCGAGAATTTTTCAACACCATCAGAATCCAGCAACTCATTTCAGAAAATCAAGTGCTACAGGTGTATCTATGCCGCACAAGAAAACAAAAGAAATTGATGTAGTCCAAAATTTTGCATTATTTTTCTAATTCTTTTAGAATAATGCAGCAACTAACAAATTGGAATCCTCAAAACACACACCATTAAAACATTTAATTTTTTTTCCAGCAATTATGTACAGCTTTGGACTTGTACAAATTTGTTATCGCATTTTGAGTAAATAGAGTGATGTTAATAATTTATAATCAAATAAAACATATCTTTCAAAAAATGTTTTTAAGCAACATTTCAGAATCAATGTCGGAACTCGACATTCGTCCATAAAACTATTTTTTAGTTGGAACGACTAATCGGATGGTTGTTCTAATATATTATACTTAAAATTGTTTAAATTTTTTACAGTTTTAAATAAATGAGTCCTTCCACATCGGTTCTAAAGTTTCAATTTAGTTTCACTTGACCCTTAATTTATAAAAATTTATAAAACTTTTGAAAAGTTTGTGAAAGCTTCGGAGTAAGTTAGGCGTGGGATTTTATACAACTGGTGTCCAAAAATTGGGAAACCATGCTCTTCATAAATTTTTTAGTACTTCCATTTTATAGTTATTGACGACATGAAACTCCCATTACCAAATTCAGTCACTAGAGATAGCAAAATGATTTTCGTTTCTCTACCAAATCCGCAAGTTTGAAAACTGTAAAAATGGCATAAGAATAATACAAATATCGGCAAATGGTCATATTTTTACTATCAACTAATAAGTTTCTATAGGTCCATATTTTTAATAATAATAATAATAAAATTTTTTCATAAACATTTTATCTATTAATCCATGTTTCTCATCTCGAATACTTCAATCAAGATACGAAACATGAGATCTTATCTTTTGTTTACATAAATCCTGATAACAAAAGGAGGCTTAAAAACACAAAAAGTGAAAACAAAAGGAGAATTTTATGGCTTTTCGTTTCATAGCATAACATTTAGTTTCGTCCAGCAAATCAGAGATGACTAAGAATGAACAGTTGTCTCCGGGTTGGTGTCTTAAGAGCTACAAACAATACAAATCTCAGCAGAAGAAATAACATTCTACACTGCCTTAAATAACCATTGGTCCAAAGGTACGGGGACCCAGGATACCTATTTTAGTGTTTGGTTTTAAAATTTGGAGAAATAATATGTCGTTCAAGAGGTCAATGTGGCAAGCTTTTTGCATTATGTCGAAAAGTTTTTAAGCTTAATTTTGCCACTAACGCACACCAAAGCAAACATTGGTGGTAGCTGCCGATTCGTCCAATTGACTGGAAATTTGGCAAAAATACCCCTTGTGCAATTCTAGCCTAAGTTTTATTCAGGCATTTTTTAAATCCATGCGTAGTTTGACTCCTAAGAACACTAAACTTAGCGTTAGCGGTATCTGTCGTTTGATTCTAGTGATATGCAGCGTAATGCGGGTTGATGACACTCACCACCATCTAGCGGTTTGCGAAATATAGAATTAAGAAACAGTGTATTTAAACATTCCTCACCTTTGCAGAGTGCAACAATTTCTAAATTTTTAGGTCAATTGGTCAAAATCTGATGTACTTTTAATGCTAAATTTGGTGGCCACTAACGAATAAACTATACATAAAGAATTAAAACAGCTTAGAATTGCATATGGAACATTTTAAGTCAAATTTCAAGCAATTAGACTTAATTGCAGATACTACTAATGCTAAACTTTGGTACCCCAAGCTAGGTTAAAATTTAAGCAAAGCATATTTTTGTCGGGATGTTAAAAGTATGGCACTTTAAACTACTGAACAACAATTTTTTACACAGATATTTAAACAAAACGACAAAATAAGTTTGCTGCCCCCCCCCTTCCCCCCTCCCAAATAATTACACAATTAACTACTCCCTACAACAATATGACTTTTGAAATTGGATTTTTCAAATTTTCTCATTACGCCTACATGAAACGTTAAGTGATGCATAGAGTCGACACTTTTTTGGATGACTAATTTCAGTTACATATTTAAGTTGAAGGTTTTGTTCTGGTTTAGATGATCTCAAACGCACAAAATACGAGTTTTTCTTGTTTTGGGTACATTTGTAGAAGGATCAATTGAAAGGGCCCGTATCACTCTCCCACTCCAAAAGAACAAAGAAAAAAGCCGAAAAAAGGCGAAATGAAAGAAAGGTTTCTTTTACCATTTTATCACCCCGCTCTTTTACGGAAGTCAGTACGTAAGGGTGAAATACGAAACTTGTCGGCAGGCGTTAATTAATACATTAAGGTTAACGTTAGGGATCAATTGACAAACACCAATTTATGTCATAACTCTCATTTAGACGACATATCCCATTTGTAGGTTCACACCATTGTGTTTAACAATGAAAACTACTTTCAAATAACAAATTTTATATCTAGTAAAAAAAGAGAAAATTTTTATTTGAAGGGCAACTCAATTGATTAAATAAATTGACATAGTTTTACAAATTTTGACGTAAGTTATAATTTCGTTCTTTTTGGGAGGAATATCCACACAATTTGAGTATGAGTAATGGTGTTATCTATCATCCTTGTACGTAGAGTAGATACATTGTATTCTATTTACACAGTGGAGCTTATAGAGCGTAAGATCATCCAAAGGATTAAAATTTTGTCATTACTGTTTACTTGTCATTTGCAGTGTAAAAGAGTCGTTTTATTTTTCTAAGTATTTAGTCGAAAAGTTACGATTCTGGCAAAATGACAACGGGAGGAAGAATCTCAAAATCAAGAAAAACAGCACAAGTAAACAGTTTGCAATGGACTCAGAGCCAAAACTAATGATTTTAGGTGTTTGTCACAAAATCATTTGTCATTACATAGTACTAAAAAACTACTAAATATTTTTAACTGAACTCAAATTCATACATTTCAGTTTAATTATGTCTACCTAGAACCTAAATAATCAAATTTACACTTACTAATACAGAATTATAGACTGTTCACACAATTTATTCCTTAACTTCAAAAAAAATTGAGCATTCGTTTATCAAGTTACAACTTGTTNGAGTAGATACATTGTATTCTATTTACACAGTGGAGCTTATAGAGCGTAAGATCATCCAAAGGATTAAAATTTTCTCATTACTGTTTACTTGTCATTTGCAGTGTAAAAGAGTCGTTTTATTTTTCTAAGTATTTAGTCGAGANATCATCCTTGTACGTAGAGTAGATACATTGTATTCTATTTACACAGTGGAGCTTATAGAGCGTAAGATCATCCAAAGGATTAAAATTTTCTCATTACTGTTTACTTGTCATTTGCAGTGTAAAAGAGTCGTTTTATTTTTCTAAGTATTTAGTCGAGAAGTTACGATTCTGGCAAAATGACAACGGGAGGAAGAATCTCAAAATCAAGAAAAACAGCACAAGTAAACAGTTTGCAATGGACTCAGAGCCAAAACTAATGATTTTAGGTGTTTGTCACAAAATCATTTGTCATTACATAGTACTAAAAAACTACTAAATATTTTTAACTGAACTCAAATTCATACACTTCAGTTTAATTATGTCTACCTAGAACCTAAATAATCAAATTCACACTTACTAATACAGAAGTATAGACTGTTCACACAATTTATTCCTTAACTTCAAAAAAAATTGAGCATTCGTTTATCAAGTTACAACTTGTTGGTATAAATTGTTAACTTTTTAGTTTTGATGAGCTAGTTATTCTAAATATTGAAATCTTTTTTTATACAAACATTTATAGCCGTCGGGCTGAAATTGATAGCACCGAATACCTCTTCGTGATTGGATCAGAATGCGTCCTTATAATTGGACCTTGAAATCCGCTCATTTTTTGAGCTTGTTTACATTTTTACAGAGAAATGGTATTTCAGGTATTAACAACTATTGCAGGCACATGCAATTACCGCCTTGTTTCAGTTTGCAGTTTAAGTGCGAGTTGCTACTTTTTTTTCTCATATAATTTGAGCTTTGCAGATGAGTCTATAGAGAAGTAATTTTTGACAAACAATGTTTGATTTATTTAAAACTCATTTGTAAATTCTGTTCCGTAATTCCGGTTTCCCTTTAGAAGGACAATGTAGTTAAAAGAGAATCCAATTTGACATAAAGTGACAAACACATGTTTCCATGTCGAACCTTAAGAAGTGCTCAAACATTCCATTTGGTTGTTATACTTTCACATCTTCCGTTGAACTAATGTATGGATAACTTGAAAGGTGACAAATTACTTACAATCTGTTTCAAGAAAGAAAACGACTGCGTTCATTGGACTAAAACTGATTTTTAGAAAACCCCTCCTATTTCCTTTTTCTTCATAAATGTTGTCTTTGACATTTGGAAAAACTGACTTGTTATCAGACATAGGAAATATATCTAAAAACACTATTGTTCTGAATCTTGAAAATCACCATGTTACTAATGTTGTCTTTGGGACTCAAGATGGAAAAAGTTTTGAATCAGACAGAATATGTGCGGAAAATATAACATTTCAAAGTTATATAAAACATAAAATATATCTGATTATTGTATATTCTTGTATTATATATCTGATTATATATTTTTGAGATANATGGATAACTTGAAAGGTGACAAATTACTTACAATCTGTTTCAAGAAAGAAAACGACTGCGTTCATTGGACTATAACTGATTTTTAGAAAACCCCTCCTATTTCCTTTTTCTTCATAAATGTTGTCTTTGACATTTGGAAAAACTGACTTGTTATCAGACATAGGAAACATATCTAAAAACACTATTGTTCTGAATCTTGAAAATCACCATGTTACTAATGTTGTCTTTGAGACTCAAGATGGAAAAAGTTTTGAATCAGACAGAATATGTGCGGAAAATATAACATTTCAAATTTATATAAAACATAAAATATATCTGATTATTGTATATTCTTGTATTATATATCTGATTATATATTTTTGAGATATATTTATATATTTTTTATTTAAATCAACTTACTTATTCGCATACAATCCGACACTATATCTTAGGGCATATGGAACATACTTTTGAACCCCGTTTACTTTGCTGCAGAAATCCAGGTGCCTTTGAATATGTCTCGTAAACTAGATTATTTTTTGTAAAGTATTTAGAATTTGAGAAGTATATTTAAAAAGTGAAATATAAGATTTATAAAAATCAAACCTCTATGATAAAAAAGGCAAAAGTTATGATTTTTTTTGCAAATTCAAGATTTTTGATACTTTTTGACACGATATAAACTAAGAAATTAATGTTTCAAAAGAACATCCAATATTATTCTTTTTCACTTGAAGTATTGTGTATCATATTCTATTTTTGAATACTAATTTTTGAAACTACTAGCATATTTGAAGATAAAAATTTAGTTTATGAGATAGATTTGACCCAAATTTATTAGGCACCTTTCACCAGCAGAATGGAATCAAAATTTTTTTCCCTATGCCTTATGATGTAATGTTGGACTATACATTTCCCAAGTGTTATATCTACGAGNGAATCAAAATTTTTTTCCCTATGCCTTATGATGTAATGTTGGACTATACATTTCCCAAGTGTTATATCTACGAGTAACTGGTGAAAAATGAAGCCATTTCATTCGAAAAAGTACGTGTTAAATTTAGAGTTAGCATAGTTCAAAAATTTTTATGACTTTTTTTGAAATTACAGTAGGTTGGTAGGAGGATGATATGTGAAGTGCTAGAAGCCGTTTGTCCTGCTGCATTATGGAGCAGTATTACTAAATATGTTGACATACTCTTTTTTGTAAGTAATTTACTTGCAATTAATCGAAGTATATTACATCGTCTATGTTTTTATATAGTTTAGTGATAACCACAATGAAATATTTTCATATTATAAACAAAAAGTCATTTGATGATGGATTGATGTATGTAAGATTACATACACCTTTTCGATTAATTTTTTGTTTCGATTGAAATACAAATTACATTGAAGCAAATACTCTGTGAAGGGCGGATCCAACAATATTGGATAAAATTTTCACCAAATATGCTCATGTTTATACTGTAGCCAATGTGACATACCTGAACTGTGTTATATCTGAAGACAATATTCACAAACTTCTCATGTTTGGAATCATTATTGAAACATTATACAGCTGAATGTGATACAAAGGGTCCATTCAGATTTCGAACACCTCATACACAGAGACCCCCTACTTTAGTGCCCTAGCCATAAAATGATTAAGTATTCCAGCAAGCAGTGCTTCGATTGAAAAAAGCTTGTAATCTTTGAGACGATTAGAAACAATCCTTACAGATGAAAATTTAGAAATTAATCCAAAGTTAGCTTTCAATCAGAGAAAGCAGGATGATGAAAGTGAGTCTGAAGTTGAGAGCGAAAATGATCAACAAACATAATATTAACCTGATTCTATACCTAATTTGTTATTGAATCTCATCGCATAAAATCGCATAAATTAAAATATCTAGCACATAATACCAAATTCTTAGCGCCTAATTCTGAGTGAAAAATCGTATAATTTGGTCAGCCTTGTTAATTAGTTACTGCTCATCGTCACATCTGTTTTGTTTTACAAAAATTTCTATGCTTGAAAATACGCAAGTAACTTCAGAATCAATATTTTTCTTTTATCCACAATTTATTCGACTTTTAAATGCAACTATCAGTTTCCACCTAGACCGAATGTTTTTACAAATACTTTCTATTAAAATTAGTAGCAATGAATACAAATAATATATTTGGTTGGTAACAATTAAGTTTTCTCACTTGTAACTAAGTTTTCTTACTAAAATATAGCGAACATGTTTGGGAACGTAGTTAAAAATTGTATTAAATAATCCCGAATAAGAAATTTTACGTGTAGTTAAAGCCGAACAAATGAAACAATTTTAATTCCTTTTTGAGCATTATCAAATCTTCGCAGATGTGTTTTACGTTGCCAGAAATTACAATTATCACAGAAATAACTTTAAAATTAAAACTAAAACTACATTTATTTAATTTTGAGTGAATTATTATTCTAAGTGTTGGGAAACCAACCCCCGGCCNATTAAAACTAAAACTACATTTATTTAATTTTGAGTGAATTATTATTCTAAGTGTTGGGAAACCAACCCCCGGCCTCACATCACATGGTGAACGGAATTGGACTTCCGTTCACCACTAACAACAACAACACACCTGCTGTGTTACCTTTCTTTCATTCAGTGTACCCTCCCTAGATATAGTTTTATTATTATTATTATTATTATTATTATTATTANATTAAAACTAAAACTACATTTATTTAATTTTGAGTGAATTATTATTCTAAGTGTTGGGAAACCAACCCCCGGCGTCACATCACATGGTGAACGGAATTGGACTTCCGTTCACCACTAACAACAACAACACACCTGCTGTGTTGTCTTCTTCTTACCTTTCTTTCATTCAGTGTACCCTCCCTAGATATAGTTTTATTATTATTATTATTATTATTATTATTATCATACCTATATATATATAACTTACCTATTGATGAGTCTATCCCTGTGGATAGACTCAGATGCATTTTGACCGTTGTAATAAACGGATCTCTCTCTCTCGACCATTTTGGTAAAAATTATATTTATTTAATTTTAATTATTTAATTGTTTTTTGCTGATTTTTGGTGAGCCTGATGACCTATCTCCACACAGGACAAGGATCAAGGGTCATCGAAGGACCTCATTCCCGACACGTGGCGACCAGTGGAGCTTGGCCACCACCACCATCATCAACTTTAAACATTCACCAAAGTACAAGTGGTGAGATGTTTTTTTTTTAATTTAAATTATTAAAAATTATTAGATTAATTATTAATTAAGCCTTTAGTAGGGCATAAGCAGCCGTAACGGCTTAGTTAGGGTAATTTTGAACCCGCCTACGCGCGTAAGGCAGTGCTGCCAAAATTTTTTAAAGGCTCAGGTCAGGTGAGGTCAAGTACCTCAAACGCGCGTAAATTAAGTCACTAACATGATGGCCCGATTGTTTTACAATCAGATGGCTTAAGTGTTAGTGATTTTAGCTATAAAATTACAGTTAAAAGCGCAGACCTGAAGCCACGCCTACTTTCAATAAATTTAACCAATCAGATGCCGACTTTTGGGCGATCGGTTTTTTAAGCGCGTAGGTCAAAGTAGGTTTCATTTAAAATATTATTTGGTAAAATTGTCCAGCATTAATTGGTCAAATTGACCAAAAGGACAATATTATTGATAAAGTGTAGGTTTTACGTTATATTCTGGACCTACGGTAAAAATAGTATGGCCTTTGGTCCGTTTTTACTAGAATAGGTCCAGAATACATGTTAATTTCCTACAGAATCATGTGTACATAAACCACGCCCACTTTCATACTTTTTAGCCAATCAGAATTGACTTTTTGGCAAATATATTTTTAGGGTGTATCAAATTTAAACGCACGTATGTGAACACTAATAGTACCCTAAAACCTCACAAATTAGGTGCTATTTGTACTTAAAGTGACATAATTGTAAGAATAGTACGGCCTAGTGTCACATCTTACTAATTATGTTCACAAATACTTAAAATTAATTCAATACCCTAAATACTCAATAATGAGCAGGAAGTAACATAAAGCGACTTGTTTGTAGGAATAGTACGGCCTAGTGTCAGTTCTTACGAATAAGGATTACAAGTGCTTAAATTAACTTGAAATACCCTAAAACCTTTTATTTAGTGGGTGTAATTTTTAGTTAATGTGAAATAATTGTAAGAATAGTACGGCCTAGTGTCACATCTTACTAATTATATTCACAAGTACATAAATTTAATTCCAAATACCATAAAACCTTACATATGAAGTGGGTAATTTGTTAATAAAGTTAGAATTCTAGAAAAATTTCTTTTTACAAAATTGGTCAAGTACCGTAAATCCTCAGATATTACGTGAAAATATTAATTTATTGTAAAAGTGAAACTTTTCAAATATTTTGGAATTGTGAACTAATGNGAAAATATTAATTTATTGTAAAAGTGAAACTTTTCAAATATTTTGGAATTGTGAACTAATGAGTGAACATTTATCCCCAAATCAGTCAAAAAAGATCCGACCAAGTTACTTAAACCCACCGGTTCTGGAAAATTTAAGGATAAAACGTTGAATAAAACCAACCCTATCCCATTCCAAACCAGAACAAGAAGTGGTCATAGTTTTTCATCTGCGTCTTCAGTGATTTCAGATACAATGGATCCCAGTGCTAACTCTGGTGATGAGGATTTTAATCCAAAAAATCATCCCAGTACTCGACATTTGTTCGAAGTTGAACCAAGTTTTTGCGCTGATGGTAAAATAACGGATCCTATATTTACCCTAAAAGTTCTATTAAGAACCCAACAGTTTACATCTCCTGTAACAGGGCAAAGTATATCACAAATAGATAGTATTCAAAACCAACTCACCCAANAACTCTGGTGATGAGGATTTTAATCCAAAAAATCATCCCAGTACTCGACATTTGTTCGAAGTTGAACCAAGTTCTTGCGCTGATGGTAAAATAACGGATCCTATATTTACCCTAAAAGTTCTTTTAAGAACCCAACAGTTTACACCTACTGTAACAGGGCAAAGTACATCACAAATGGATTGTATTCAAAACCAACTCACCCAATCGGATTTCAATAAACCGAGTGAGATTCTACAAATCATGCAGGAACAAATGGTTCAGATGCAAACCACGTTCCAAATGTCTATGACATTAATGCAAAACCAAATGCTGGAGCAACAAGCTCAATTTTACAAACAAATGGCTGAGATGAAACAATTTGTAACTTCTCAAATTCAAACTGTTACACAGTTGCCAAATTTTGCTCCAATCATACAACCTGTCATTGAACCATCTATAGTTCAAAATAACACCCAACCAAGTTCTCAAAATCCAACTGACACGATCAATTTGTTGGCTAATGCCCTCCAAAATATAAAAGTTACGCTGTCAATTCTACACTTTCAATCCCGCGCTTCAAACCAAAGCAGTCATCTGCTATTGCGTAAATTTTGGAAGTGGAGCGCTATTTTCGAGCCCAAGGGCACAAAGTGGATGAATTTTTATATTTAGTGAATTCAATTCTTCCCCAAGATGCCAAAGCATGGTTCGATCACCATCAGGCAGGATTTGAAACTTGGAAAGAATTTAAAGAAGGATTCATATATCGATACGACAGTTGGATAGATTCCAATGAGCGAATTAAATTGTTATATACAAGAGAACAGAAACCAAACGAATCGATTGAATTCTTCATATACGACATGGTTCGTTGTGCCAAACAATGTAACCCGAAGGAAAATATTGAAGATTCGGTTCAAAGAGCTCGGCTATCACTACATCCGTCGTTTCGCACACAATTAGGCACCACGATTTATACTACACCAGCAGATCTTTTTGAAGCGTGTAGAATCGTGCACCAGTGTCTAACGGCTGAAGATAAGTTTCACGGACGTCAGTCAAAACTCCCGCCACTCACAAATAGTGATCGGCAGAATGAGTATGACTTACAAAAGCAACCGTTCCAAAATAATGGTCGTAATAATAACGAAGAACCCAGACAGAATGATAATAATAGTCAGGAAAATAAACCATATAACAGATACTTTCGTAGTCGCTCTCATTTCTTTAGTGGCTTTGCCAGGCCCTTAATACCAGTATCAATGGTCTTAGGATCAACAGGAAGTCCAGAGAGCCAAAATCCACAGGTTTAGACAACAACCTTTTCAGAACAGTTCTTATCAACAAAAACCACCCAACACGGGCAACTCTAGTTGGGAATTTGACCAGAAGAATATGAGACATTATCAAAGTTTCTCAAATTCCGGTTCAAATAAACTCTCCGGAGGAGCTAGTAGCGGGAATTGGTCAGGCAGAGGATTTGGTGGAAATAAGGATAGATTTCCACCGAACNGAACAGTTCTTATCAACAAAAACCACCCAACACGGGCAACTCTAGTTGGGAATTTGACCAGAAGAATATGAGACATTATCAAAGTTTCTCAAATTCCGGTTCAAATAAACTCTCCGGAGGAGCTAGTAGCGGGAATTGGTCAGGCAGAGGATTTGGTGGAAATAAGGATAGATTTCCACCGAACAGGTCGCAATATCGACCACCTCAGGCCTTGAGTTCTGGATACAGGCAGTCTCAATGTATGAAATGTAGAGGCTATGGACATTCAGCTAACCGTTGTCCTACACAATCAGGTTTAGCAATGTCTACCTCTAGTGGATTGAATAAGTTCAATGACTCGAAAGTATATAGTCAAACAAATAGGAGGAGTCAAAGTTGGATACATATATCCCAGATTTAAACGATCAAGGGACAATTCGGTACTATCCCCATCCAATTGCTCCCAACTATCCAAAATCAAATACTTTGGGGTACCGACAATTTCAATAAAAGTTCAGAATTATAAATCTATGTCATTATTAGACTCAGGATGTACTTATTCTCTTGTAGAACTAGCGTTAATTCAGAAATTAAATGTGGTAGTCATTCCCATAAATCAAATTGTTCTTTCCGCTATAGATAATATGAGGACAAGTCCTATTGGTAAAGTTCAATTAACCATAGAAATGGGAAATAGACTATTTGAACATGAGTTTGTTATAGTTAACCAGTTACCGTTTCCGTGCATCATTGGATCAGATATTATTTGTTATCAAGGGATAGTAGCGGACCAAAGAGGTTGTGGTTATTGGTTTAGAAATGAACCTAAAGTTAAGTTCAATCTTCCAAATTCGACCAAACACAACCCAATTATGTTATCCACAACCATCCGAAAGGACAGTGCTAGTTGGCCTTCAGCGTCCGGCACTGAACCAAGTAGGACGATGTGTGATAAGGTCCAAACAGAAAATAAACAAAATTTGGACCCAGTTCAAGTTAAGGTACAAGAAATTTTGGGGAAATTTCCTACAGTTTCTCGTAGTGATGGTTCGTACGGGAGAACGACCATCACTATGCACGAAATTGAAGCGGATGGGAAACCACCTAGTGTCAAACCATATCGCTGTTCTCCAATAATAAATACTGAAATAAACCGTCAAGTTCAGGAATTAGTTAAAAACGGTATGTGTCATCAGTCAAGATCTTCATACGCAGCTCCAGTCGTAATGGATAAGAAGAAAACGGGTAAATGGAGAATGTGCTTCAATTATATTAAATTAAACGAGCAGACAAAAACCAATTCGGCTCCGATGGGAAGTACTCATAATATGCTCCGTCATATCCCATCAGGATATTGGTACTCAGTAATTGACTTACAATCAGGGTTTTGGCAGATTCCATTACACCCTGATAGTATTGAAAAATCTGCGTTCGTTACTCAAGACGGACACTATGAAATGCTAGTCATGCCTTTTGGACTGAAAAATGCTCCTAAGACATTTCAATATTTAATGAACACAGTTCTCCAAGGCCTGGATTCTTTTACCCGAGTGTACATAAATGATACTATCATTTTTTCTCGAAGTTTGGAGGAACACTTCCAACACATAGAGATTGTTCTTGATCGCCTTAGAACGGCAAATTTGACTATTAGTACGGCTAAATCGACTTTTGCAAAAAGAGAAGTTCAATTCCTCGGTCATATTGCCTCGAAAGAAGGGTTACGAAAAGACCCTGACAAAATTAAAGCAATTCAAGAATTCCCTAGACCAACCGATAAGAAAGGAATCATGAGATTCAACGGTATGTGTCAGTGGTACGCAAGTTTCATCCGTCATTACGCAAGTAAGATGGAGCCACTTTTCCGTTTACTTCGAAAAGA
This sequence comes from Holacanthella duospinosa, assembly GCA_002738285.1. NCBI lineage: Eukaryota > Metazoa > Arthropoda > Collembola > Poduromorpha > Neanuridae > Holacanthella > Holacanthella duospinosa. The sequence continues at coordinate 357,838 of NIPM01000057.1, forward strand.
GAATAAATTTAATTAGACTGAAGAGTAGGAAAATGCTTTCAGTCAGTTAAAACAAGATATTTGTGATACCGTGGTTTTACAAAATATCGACTATTCTCAACCTTTACTTATGAAATGTGACGCTAGTGAGTATGGATTGGGTGCAGTTCTCTGTCAAACCATTAACGGAGTAGAACGCCCAATTATGTTCGCTAGCAAAACTCTTAAACAATCGGAGAGATCCGCTCATATTTATGAGAAAGAGATTTATGCTATAATTTTTGGATATACAAAGTTCGCTGAGTTTATTAGACATCACGAATTTACAATTCAAACTGACAACCGAGCAGTGAGTTACTTCAAAAAGATGAAGGGTATGAAGGAAAAGTTGAACATCTGGGCTCAACAGATAGACTTTTGGAATGCTCATATTGTTTTCCGCCCTGGAATAGAGAACGTGGTTGCGGACGCGCTATCACGAGCTCCCATTCCTATTCAACCGGACGATATCAATATCGAAGACGATCATGACATCCAATACGTCCCAGTTGCAGCCTTAACGTTTACAACCCCATCTCTTAGAGATATAGCTCTTGCTCAAACTCAGGACAATAAAATCGTCCACATTAGAACCTCCCTGCAAAATAGTCCGAAGGAAACCGGACCTAAGGACTATAAATTGCAAGACGGAGTATTAATGAAATATATCAAACCATTCGATATGACACATGATAAATCAGGTACCTCAAACAGCAGTATTGTCTGTTTGAGAGGAAACCTTTGTCAAAAGTGTTTGGATTCAGGTGCAGTTAACACACCTTCACACACTTCACCCAATATGGGGTGCGTACGCATAAAAGAAAGAATGATTTTGGTACCAGTCATTCCCCAATCTATGAGGAGGGAAATACTGAAATTATTCCATGATTCTCCAGAAGCAGGCCATCAAGACTTCGGAGAAAATTAAAGTGAGATGTTTTTGGCCAAACATGAATAAAGATATTAGAGAATATGTGCACAGTTGTGTTACTTGTCAGAAAGTTAACCCAACCAATCAATTACCGTACGGATTGTTACAAAGTGTATCTCCACCATCGAAGGTGTTCGAGACTTTACACATAGACCTGATGGGTCCTTTTTCCGCCAGTTCTGGTGGAAGGCTTAATAGACACTTGCTAGTAATAGACGAGCTATCCAAATGGGTAGAATTACTTCCTATTAGAACTGCAACTGCCAAGAAAATTAAGCAAATTCTCGAGTCCCAAATTTTTTGTAGGTTTGGTACTCCGAAGAGAATAGTTAGTGATAACGGTACACAGTTCACTTCAAATCATATGAAGAACTTGTGTAAAGAGTTTAAAATCCACCACGCTTTTTTAAGCGCCTATCACCCACAGACAAATCAGTATGAGAGGGCAAATAGGAATATAAAGAAAATGCTACAGGCATTTGTGAACGATAACCACCATAGTTGGGATGAGCATTTGCACCATTTTGCATTGGCTCTAAGAACCTCAATAAATAGAGTTACTCAAGTTACGCCTTCTATTTTAAATCTTGGTAAGGAAATTCCACTTCCGTTCCATAGGAATCTGCAAGACTCTCCCACTGACATAACGTCAACAGACTATCAACGTTTAAGTGAACTTCCTGATAAGTTAAAATTAGTTATTGAGTTTGTTCGAAAAAACATAAGTGAATCTCAGGTGGAAAATAAGAAATATTACGATGAATCTCATAGAGACCATACTTTTAAGAGCGGTGATCTTATTCTTATACAAAACTAGTCACTCTCAAACCAAGAGGAAGGAATTATGTATAAGTTAAATCCNATTCTTATACAAAACTAGTCACTCTCAAACCAAGAGGAAGGAATTATGTATAAGTTAAATCCTCGGTTTGTTGGTCCATATGAGTTAGGAGATATAGTGACACCGGTTTCCTTTAAAATTCTAAATCTCCCAGCGAGAAAATACATTGGAAATCGTCACGTCAATCAGTTAAGAGTGTTTAATATTAGACAACCGGAAATTACTACACACGTACCACCAATTCTACTATCCAATCGAGATAGTGGAATAAATCCTCACGTTATGAACTTAAGACAAAACACCAGAGTGAACTACCGCACTCTGGCTGCCTTTAAGACCCCCTAGACGAAGAGTCAAAATGGACCACTTGTGAGACCTGGGGGTCTGGAGTGGTCCTGCCCGGTCTGTTACTTTGATCCTCCTATATATAATTCCCACAAAACGTGATTTTCACANATATAATTCCCACAAAACGTGATTTTCATATATTACACAGTGTTATAAGAGTCTCATAGTTTCTATATTGTTGTGTCTAGATGGCATTTTTACACGAGAAAGCTGGAAATTCCAAGAGTCGTAAAGCTGCAGATTATCGCGCCAAGTGCTCTTTGGCTGATGCGATATTTCCTAAAGGCTTTATGGACCATTGGAACGACCGTCGTAACTAATCGCTGGAGCTACTCAGAGCGGAAAACCGAACTCGCAATGAGTTGGATTTCATTGGCTCACTGAAAGGGGTCAACCAGCTAGCTGAGACAATCCAGAAATGGAGCATTTCTCCGGCGGCGTTGATCCCTCCAACCTTTGAGCCAAAAAACGAGCGGTCAACAACACGCTTAGTCTTTGTTCAAACCGCTCGAGCGATGGACTCAATGATCCAGGACTTGATTTCTCAAAAGGAAGTTGGGCTGGACATTGAGGTGTCACGGTCCCAGTTCATGACTTACTGGAACCGGCCTTTCATCTGTTTGATTCAGTTCTCCACCAACGACACTGATTACATCGTCGACCCTTTCGCGTTCCACAAGACTTGGAAAATCTTAAACAAGTTCTCCAAAATGACGAAATTTTGAAGATTGTTTACGATGGCCAACTGGAAGTCTCCATGTTCCAACTGTACCACAAGATCTTCCCAACTGCTGTCATTGATATGAAGCAGGTTTTTGAGACTTTTGTGGTAGTTGACTTCCCTGTTGACCAGCGAAAGAGGGATTTTACCACGGCGATGGCTCATTACTTTCCGAAATCTCACATCGACGAAGTTGGTCAACTAGCGGATTTCCGTTCCAGACCATTACGGCACGGAGACCGTCTAGTTGAGTATGCTCGCTCAGACTCCCATCTAGTCTTGAGGATGTGGCAACAACACCGGAAGTTGTGTGGCAGTAACCCATCTTCGGAGGAAGGTGTAGTGAGTTCGGAAAGGTGGTTAGCGGTTCAAAATCGGTCCAAATTTTTATGTCTTCAGTTGGTGCGAGTGGACAATCCATCAGTGGAAGTGCTGTTAAGTTCAGTGTCTTTTCCCGTCGAACTCCAGAAACTGTTTCCGAACCTTTTTGAGTTTCGTGACAATATGGCCAAGTTTGACGACGTCCCACCACACCTTATTTGTTCAGACTTGGATCTTTTTGAACTCACAAGGTTGCGACCCACTTATGAGCCTGAGTTCTTCAAAGTTCTGAACCATCAACTTAGTGCTCAGTTCAGACGGCAGAAGGGCGACATTTTCGCGATATTGAGTAGGTATCCTACCATCAAGACTTTGCCTGCCCCTTCTGGCCCGAAGAAGGCTCCACAGAGGAAATTTAGTTTTCCCAAAGTTCTCCCTCCAGTGACAGTGAGAGTGATGGAAGAACTAGATGAGTGGGACACTGAATCGGACGACGGGATGGATGTATATGGACCTAGGCCTGTGGATTCCATAGTTGGCCCTACAAGGTCCGTGGAACCACCCACAGTGCCTAGTGTTCCGAATGTTCCATCCACGGAGTCCGAGGAAGTTCTGCTTCTATATGCCGAGGAGGATTTGTTAGGTAGTTCTGAAGTAGAGGGTGAGTTGGGACAAATTCCATCGGAATTGGAAGGTCTCAGTGATTTGGACGAACACGAGGTAGAAGTGATTATTCCATCGCAACAGGTAGTGGAAGTACCTCAGATGGAAACCATCCAATTCACAGTGAACAATGAGTTATGTGTGCCCTCGACGTCAACTACACCTCCTACCAAACCTCCAATCAAGCCTCAAGCCAACATGCAATGTCACGTCAGAGCTTTCCTTGTGTTGTTTGTTTTGACTTGGACAATTTCCATGCCCGNTCAAGCCAACATGCAATGTCACGTCAGAGCTTTCCTTGTGTTGTTTGTTTTGACTTGGACAATTTCCATGCCCTGTTGGACAAAAAACGCTGTTGCTTTAGGACGACTGCACAGAAACAAGTACCTGGGGCCAGAGCCAGGATGTTGGCCAACAAGGCTGAAGCCTGGCGGAGGTACCCAGAGTACTTCCAGAATAAGACTCTCCGGAAGAAAGCTTCTTTGGCTGCCAAAAAGGCGAGGGAAAACAAGGACATCCACTAAGGATGAGTACGGGCAGTACTCTCAGCGCCCTCCTGGGGGAGGGAGGCTCCATTTTTTCAAGTAAGGATTTACTTGTCCTATCAGCACCCTCCTGGGGGAGGGGAGGCTCATTCCTTCAAGTACGATATACTTGTCCTCTCAGCACCCTCTTGGGAGAGGGAACTTCTACGTCCATAAGTACGGGCTGTACTTATTGCTTCAGCTCCCTCCTGGGGGAGGGGAGGCTTCTTGGGGGGGAGGATGGTGTGGTGAAGACCTTCACNCACAGCTGCTGCTGTGTTCTTCTTCTTCTTCTTCTTCCCTTTCCATTTCATTGCCCTCCCTATATATATTATTGTTATTGTTATTATTATTATATCATTTATATATATGTATATACTTACCTGTTGTAGTCTATCCTGATGGATAGACTAAGATTACATTTAACCGTTGAAATAAACGGGTGTCTTTCTCTCTCCGCCATTTTGGAAGGAATTAATAATTTATTTATTTATTATTAATTCCTTAATTAATTATTATTTTATGATCATTAATTCATTTTATTTGTTGATTTTTGGTAATTTGGTGACCCGAACTCCACAGGACCTGTACTAAGGACCNTCCTTCAAGTACGATATACTTGTCCTCTCAGCACCCTCTTGGGAGAGGGAACTTCTACGTCCATAAGTACGGGCTGTACTTATTGCTTCAGCTCTCTCCTGGGGGAGGGGAGGCTTCTTGGGGGGGAGGATGGTGTGGAGAAGACCTTCACCTTCATGTGATGAACGGGACTGGACCTCCCGCTCACCACACACAACAACAACACAGCTGCTGCTGTGTTCTTCTTCTTCTTCTTCTTCCCTTTCCATTTCATTGCCCTCCCTATATATATTATTATTATTGTTATTATTATTATATCATTTGGTAGATGTATATACTTACCTGTTGTAGTCTATCCTGATGGATAGACTAAGATTACATTTAACCGTTGAAATAAACGGATGTCTTTCTCTCTCCGCCATTTTGGAAGGAATTAATAATTTATTTATTTATTATTAATTCCTTAATTATTATTTTATAATCATTAATTCATTTTATTTGTTGATTTTTGGTAATTTGGTGACCCGAACTCCACAGGACCTGTACTAAGGACCCTTTAAGGATCCCAAATCCCTTCATATGATATGGAAAACGATCCGTTACAAATTGAATTTGCTAAAGTATTTTTTCTTCATTCATTGTAGAGATCATGTTGTTAGGATGAACTCCTGTTTTTCTTGCCGATTCGTCAATTTTCACGAATTTAGTCATTTATATTCCCAAAGTCTATATTATTTAAAAAATAAAAAAAAGTGAAATTTTTTTATTATCAAAATTTGATAAAAAATTGGAATAGTCACTATAGAATACACAGCAAAAGTATCTATTAGTCAATATTTACTAAATTTGTTAAAAACGCGCTAGAGAAGCTGCATCTGTCTTTGCAGCTTTGAATCTGGTATTGCACGCATCAGATCAGAAGAGCATGTTGCTAGTATCAAAAAACTCTATCGATTCGAATAATTGACATAACTTTTATAATATGTAATTTTAATTAAAAAAATATATATCAAATGCTATCNCATCAAAAAACTCTATCGATTCGAATAATTGATATAACTTTTATAATATGTAATTTTAATTAAAAAAATATATATCAAATGCTATCCGAAAGTCTATCATAAAATTTNAGAGAAGCTGCATCTGTCTTTGCAGCTTTGAATCTGGTATTGCACGCATCAGATCAGAAGAGCATGTTGCTAGTATCAAAAAACTCTATCGATTCGAATAATTGACATAACTTTTATAATATGTAATTTTAATTAAAAAAATATATATCAAATGCTATCCGAAAGTCTATCATAAAATTTGTGCATTTAAGTACTTTGGCAGGTGTTTTGTTGCTGGGTAATATTCGTGCTGGCACACTGAGTGCTTGTCGAGATGTAATAATTTTTCAAAATGTATATGCTAAAGTTGTCAAGTTTTATGACAAAGCTTCTTATATGAAGAATAAGCATGTATTTGATTAAATCAGAATAGAAAATACAGAACTATGAATTAAGAATCCTAAATCAGTTGCCATAAAGAGTGTTATTGATATGACAAGAAAGGAAAACATGCAATGAGAAGCCATATGCTCTTTTTCATAATTCAAATTATATACCTTTCCATTTCCTATTGTTCCGATGATATCAGATGGAAATAACAAAAATAAGTTGTGATTTCAAAGGATTCATCCTAAATTACTGTATTTTCATTGATCTCTCCATACCGCTTCATTCTGTTGTTGTATGAGACAGCGTTTGGTTTCGTCCACTTTNAAAAACAGCGTTTGGTTTCGTCCACTTTTATTTATGAGTTGAAAATTTCTATAAATTGAGATTACTAAATTTATTGCTAAAATTGCCAAGAATTTATCAATGTTGCTACTTTTAATAAATTTATTGTATTTCTATTTGGCTCATCAAACCTACATCTCTCTTTTTGCTTCTATCATGTCAAATATTCATTATTGGCTCTCAGCAAAAGGTAATTTTGACCTAAATCACCTTCAATTTAACATTGCTGCTAATTTTTAATTATTTATTGTGTCTCTTATGCTCTACAAATCTATGATTCTTTCCGTTTGCCTCTAACAAATAAAAAAACGAAATTTCGGGTCGTGTTTATTTTGACCTGCTTTTCTGTTATTTATAAATGTGGCTCAACCACTTGACCCACATTATCATAAATTGACACCTTGATAAATCCATAACTATCAAACTAAATTGATTTTTATCATTATTCCTCCACAACTGTCAAGACCACATCTAAAACATCCATTACTAGAAGAAAACAAATTAAAAATTTAACTCGGAATTTTTGAGAAATTAAAGTTTGAAGATTTGTGAAATTCATGGGGGGATCAAAGTATTAATACACAAGATTTTTTAAATACTATCAAAATTAATATTGCTTTATAAAAATACTTTCAGTTATGTTGAATATGATTAAATGACACAAATTATTTTCCCGATTCCAAATTTAAAAATGTCAACGAGACTGAGAAGTTTACACGGTGGCGGCAGCGGATAATTTTTCTGAATTCATTTTGTCACATAAACACTCAGAAAAAAATAATAAGGCGGAGAAAAACTAATAATTTTATTAAGTTAAAAATCATACTTACAAAAAGTTAAGTACGAAATCTTAGCTGATCATGCTCATCAAATATTACCTGATCATTTCATCCAAATTGTACAGTTTATTTGAACGTATAAACCAGTGTATAAAATTTGATTAAAGCTAATAGATTTTTGATGGTAAGAGTAACTGTTAGGTTTGTATGCTGCGCAATTTCAATTTATAAAAGGCAGTTCTACAGTTCAATGTTTGAGGATAGCACAAACAAACCCACGATTTGTCACTCATGAACATAAAACCGACTTATTTAAATGAGACTGTAAATTTCATGAACTTTTACTAAAAGTATATTGCTATAATACTTGTTATACTATACTCATTTCATTTATACTTCCACTTTCACTATTTTCTATATTCCATTATTCAACTATTTCAAATATATCCTACCCATTAAAACTGTCAATAATTCAATCTTTAGCTATATGTTAGTTGGAATTATCAGTTTTTTTTATTCTATTGTTGAATGTATTTTGCAAAGTAGTATCTTTGTTTGATATGCAAATCCAATTAGTAAAAACTATGAATTCATAAGGATTTAAGTTAATAAAACTAGATGTGTAGTTTTCTTTACATGACATAAAAGAAGCAAACTAAAGTAGACAGACCAAAAAATGTGTGTAGTGATTTGAGGCGAATCCTTTGAAATCACTACACATTTCTGTTATTTCCATCTGATATGGTCGGAACAATAAGGAATGGATAGGTATATAATTTGAATTATGAAAAGGAGCATATGGCTTCTCATCGCATGTTTTTCTTTCTTGTCATATCAGTAACACTTTTTATGGTAGCTGATTAGGATACGTAATTCCTAGTTTTTTTTCTTTATTCTCATTTAATCAATTACATGATCATTAATTTACAATCATTCAAACACAAATTTTTTTGTTAGATTATAGATACAGAATAAATGTAAAATAAAAACTAAGCCAAAGATACTGACAAATTGTGCGGGTACAAGGAATAGGGCAATAACGCTTGGTTACAGTAATTATTTCCAAATTAGTAAGCAGCACACATCATTTTGGCAAAATGTCAAATAAAATTATACCATATGCTCATGCGCCGAGTTCACTGACCTTTATTTTTTTCCCTTCACATGATATTCTTATGTGAAAAGAAAACTAGTTTATTGATACAGTCTGGTGTTAGAACATGATCAGTAAAAATTAAACTAAAAAATCAGAACTTTCAAATTAAAATAAGAGGTAACTTGGGCTTGGTTTGCGGGATGGCGTGGTATAAATTTATAAAGATTTTGCAAAATTATTTGATGCTTCATTTGTTTAAGCAAACCATTACTTCTCAACAAATTCAAGCAACATAATAAGCATTTGAAAATTTTGCAGCGAGCTAACTAAATAAGATTTTTGAAAACACTAAAAAATTTAGGTATAATAGCTAGGAATTATGTCAATTAAATTAGTTACATATCGTAGATTACTGCCTTCAGGTAAGATTTAGGCATTTGTCACAGACACTCTGGGTTATTTTCCTTTATGTTCTTTTGTTAGGTTTAAATATACCGCAAAATATTTCAAAAACTTGCAATATTTAGACTTAAAAAGAGCATCAGCGACCGCTGCCTAAATTCAAATGACTTTTATGAATGATCAATCTATACTGTCGAACGGTTGTAGCCAAATGCCAGCGAGTTTTTAGAAATTGAAATCATACTATACAAATACTTTTCGCTCAACTAGCTTTTTCACTATAACTTACCGATAGTCTACCATCTCAAGTTAATCGAAAAGTCATCAGATTCAACTGTCGATATACTTTAAATCTATATATGTTGAGAGTTCTAATGATACACATCATGAATAGGTTTTGTATAAAGCAAATATATTAACCTTAATTATGCGACATTTGATCTTAATCTAAACAATTTATCTTATTTACGGGTTCTAATATAAAGAAACCAAATTATATTGACAATGATTGTTTGGTGTTTATCTAAATTGGCGGTCTGGAGGAGACCGCCTGTTGAAATCGAAAAATTTCTGTCAAAATTCTTGTTTCCATTCTGCTTATAACAAATCTGATCCATATACATTTTACCAGTTTAATTAAACACTCAGATTAGTCTATTGCTTAACAAATATACGTAACTTCGTATGGTTCTACCTTCACTGTAGATTCACAATAATGCCAACACGTGAACATACTTTGCGACAAACAATTTAGATAATTAACAAAATTTTTCATGATAATGGTAATCTGATTTTTCTGCCACCAAATTCATTCAGTCATTCCAGTTCCAAAAATACTGAAACACACAGTGATATTGGTAAAAATAAAGTTTTTAGGTTTTTAGGAGTGCTTAAGAAAGCTTCAGTGAAAAGTGAGAACACACCTCCATTAGTTTTTTTAATGTCGATGAATATTGGCGTACATTATTTATAGGCGTTTATATATTCAAGCTTTATAGCAAGGTCGGAAATTCTTTTTGCATATGAATCCTGAACAAAAGTTAAATATCTGAAAAGTGAAAAATATTTTCTTTAGAGAAATTCAATGTTATCTCCAAGGAGATGATGGCTTTAAAAATTTGGTTCCTCTATATTAAGCACCGTAGTTAAATTTAATTCTTCTGTTCCTACATTATCCAGTAATTTTTTTATATTTACTTTCCATAATATTTTACTCACATGTTCGAGAACAATCAAACATCGAACCATTAGGAATATTAGTCCAGTTAAGAGTTTTGCTGATTTAAAAAAATCTAGGTGAAAAAAGTTGAAACAAATTGACAGAAAAATTCCTTCATTGAAGCTGCTAATTTTTTGATTTTTTATAAAAAATCAAATTTCTGCCTTGAGATTTTATGTATAAACAGTGCTAACTGTATAAATAAAATTTATTAAACTGGAACTTAATTTTGACCCATACCTTCAAGTTTAATTTGTTATCATATCTCGTATGTTAATTTTTCACCACCTTTTGACGAACTATTTATCCCTAAATTTGGGGATCAGTGAGTGCTATCGGAAATAATCATATTTTCAGTTTCACTGATTGGAAATCTGTCTCAAAATTTTATGTTGGAGAGAAATTCTGAGACAGTATCTAGGAGGCACGGGATATCCCCGAACTTCATTAAAATACTTGATTTTTCAGGCATTTGAACTTTTTAACCAATGAACCTAAATTTATTACTTTAGAATATGACCTACTTTATGATTACTTTATATATAATATGATATACATTTCATGTTAGTGTACTAATAAGATTGATCCTAAAATTTTTTAATTAGCTTAATTAAGATTATTTTAGTATTTAGTATTTTAAGATATGTAGCATTTTAGCGACACATCTTAATTACAACTTTAAAGTCAGTTGTGCATTGTTCTTGGTATACATTGATAGTAATTTGTATATAAGAAATTTGTAAAAACATTTGGCTTGGGCGGAAACAGGCAGTTAAATTTGAGTAAAAATCTAACAAGTTTGAGATAATAAGAGAAACATTGATTCTGAAGAGTTATTCGTGTTTTAGGAGAGGGAGAAACGACAAGAAGAAGAGCAGATGTGCCGGTGAGAAGAAACCAATTAATCTTTTCCAACAGGAACCAATGACTTTCAGTTCTATTCATATCAGTCTCTTGACTAAAAAATCTTACTTGAAAAAGAGTCATGAAAATATTTGTACTGTGTTAGCTATTGATTTCACACGTAAGCGTTCAAATATGCATCACTCCACTTATTAGTTTTTATACAGCAAGTTTTTAGTTTCGAGGTTCAAACTTTTCTTTTCGACGTTTGAACTTTTTCTCTCAAATTTGAATTTTATGATGCGACTTTCAAACTTTTCTTTTCGAGGTTTGAACTTTTTCTCTCAAATTTGAGTTTTATGATGCGACTACTGTAAATATTGAACTTCGCTTAAACCTATCTCGGTTAACCTGAACTCTCGGTTATGACGAACGCGTTAGCGCAAACACGATAAATATATCATGTGTGTTTTACATCGGTCAAGACAAAGTTCGGTTAACACAAACCAAACATACCGGTCGCTCATGATTCGGCTTATTGGAGGTTTACTCTAAGTCTAACATGTACTTTCGGTACAAATTCTTACAGTTTGAAATTTAAAAATATTGAACTAAACGTTCTTTAGCTAACATGTAAGGTTAACGTTAACATGTTAAGCGAAACTCAGTCTTGTTTGCTTAAGCACGATTAAGCTGAACCTCGGGGTTGTTAGAGGGCTCTTACATAATATATTTGCAAATGCATAAAAGCCAAAAAAAAATTTTACTAAAGTTAGAATTTAAATAGATTTTTAATTATTTCATTCTTATGAGTAACAAGGTTCAAACTTTTGACTCGGTTGGAGGTTCGAATCCAGTCAAAGTTTGTATATTCATATTCATCTCCACTTCTTGTTTTTTTTTCAGAATTTCAGAATCTGCTTGTTAATTATAAATGGTTCAAATGTGAAAATTATTCTATAAATTTTTTTTTTTGGAAATTATTTATAAAGATTGTTTTAATAAACATTATTATTTGTTAAACCTCGGAAATATTTTGAAATAAAAAGTATACATTTTTATACAAATGTTACATTTTATTTCAAGATTTGAAACATTGTGTTTTTACATATATTTCCTAGGTCTGATAACCAGTTACTTTTTCCCAATGTCAAAGACAACATTTATGAAGAGGAAGGATACAGGAGGGGTTTTCTTGAAATCAGTTTTAGTCCAATGAACATAGTCGTCTTCATTCTTGAAACAAATTGTAATTTGTCAACTTTCAGCTTATCTATACATTAGTTCAAGGGAAAATTTGAATGTATAGCAGGCAATGGAATGTTTGAGCTCTTCTCAGAGTTCGACATGGAAACATGTGTTTGTCACTTTTTGTCAAATTACATTCACTTTTCTCAATGTCCTTCTATTCTGAAACCGGAATTACGGAAGAGGGTTTTATAAGTTTTCATTTTATCTCAAATTTGGTTCAAAATAATCTCCTGTACCTATTGCCACGTGTTGAGTAAATTTCAAATTATCACAATAATTTGTAGCAGCTTGAGCTAAACCATGGACTGTATGAATTACAAGTGAAGAGTTTTAGTAATACGAAATGGAAACTGTTATGTTTAAAACAATAATAGCAATAGCAAAAAACATAAAAAACACTTAACTATGAATTCTGGCTTAGATTTAATTCCCCCAGATAAAAAGAAGTCTCCATTTGTTTTGTTGACCTTTCCCAAGCCTTTGACACAATGATGCACAGTATGTTGCCGAAAGTTTCTCAGAAAGTAGGGGTATCCACTAAATTCAAATATGTGTTCAAATTATTGATGAAAAACTTTCTTTTAAAATTGAAAACGAAAAGTCGTTTCCTTTCCTTTTCATTTTCATGTTTTTGTAAACGGAATCATTACTTTCCTTCCTTTTTGTTTTCAGTTTCGTTGAAAACGAGGAGGAAAGGAAAGGAAACAGGAAAAAAAATTTTGTAAAAATATACAAAAATTATAACAAAACCTAAATAACTAAAGTTTTATTGGGTTTTCGTGTGTATTAAGGTGCCGAACGAATAATACTTGGTATCAACTAATCATGTTGTGTGTACTCAATTTCGTTTTCGTTTACCTTTCCATTCCTTTTCGATTTTGGACTTAGATTCCGTTTTCGTTTTCAACCTTATGCTTTCCTTTCTTTTTCGTTTCCAGCAAAAAAAAACGAAAAGAAAGGAATTCTTTTTATTAATTCAAATACATTCACGAAAATACAGAAGCGAATATTTCCACTTTTTACGGTTTAACGGAAAGAATACAAATAATTAAGGGACTTCTTCAAGGTGAAATTGAACTGATTAATTCTTATTTTCTGAGATTTTACCCACAAAAGTTTTTATACAGCATTTGCACAAAATTCTTTTAACTAGTTCATTCAAAACTTCCTACTATCCTATTATATCATTATACTGTATCAATACAATTCATTCATACAATATTATGCAATGAACCACAAAATTATATCAAAAATTCACAAGTTGTAACTACTAAAAGTGTTAATTTTAATGCACAAGGTAAAAATCCAATATCATTGGATAGTAAAATATTAGTAAAATTTTTAGAATCCTCTTGCTAAAAAGCCAGCAAATAAAATTTAGCTGTTGATTTGAGTGGGTTATACATGAATTTTAAAATTGTTTCATGAGAAAATGAAGCAATATTTTTGGTAAGTTGTTATTTAGTTACAAACCGTCATACCTTACTGACTTAATACTTTAAAATTCTACTTCCACGACAATCTCAACGTTAGGCTACCTTGTTTGAANTGAAGCAATATTTTTGGTAAGTTGTTATTTAGTTACAAATCGTCATACCTTACTGACTTAATACTTTAAAATTCTACTTCCACGACAATCTCAACGTTAGGCTACCTTGTTTGAAGCCGAACTATCATAGTAGATATGGTAGATAGATATGTATAGACTTTATTTTTAGTCGTTTTTCAGTATGTAATGAAAAATGATTTTGTGACAAACTCCTAAAATCATTAGTTTTGGCTCTTAGTCCATTTCAAATTGTTTACTTGTGCTGTTTTTCATGACTTTGAGAATCTTCCCCCGTTGTCATTTTGCCAGAATCGTAACTCCTCGACTAAATACTTAGAAAAATAAAATGACTCTTTTACACTGCAAAAAAACCAAGTAAACAGTAATAAGTTTGAGAAGACAAAATCTTAATTCTTCGGATAATCTTGCGCTCTAGAAGCTCCACTGTGTAAATAAAACACAATGTATCTACCTATATACAAGGGTGATAGATAACACCATCACTCATACTCAAATTGTGTGCATATTCCTCCCAAAGACAACGAAATTATACCAACTTAAGTCAAAATTTTTAAAACCTTGTCAATTTATTTACTCAATTGAGTTGCTCTTCAAATAAAATTTTTCTCTTTTTTACTAATATGATATAAAAATTTGTAGTTTTCAAAGTACTTTTCATTGTTGAACACAATGGTGTGAACCTACAACTGGGTTATGTCGTCTAAATAAGAGTTATGACATAAATTGCTGTTTGTGAATTGATCCCTAACATTAACCTTGATGTATTAATTAACGCCTGGCGACAAGTTCGTATTTCACCTGTACGTACTGACTTCCGTAAAAGAGCGGGGTGATAAAATGGTAAAAGAAACCTTTCTCTTATTTCGCTTTTTTTTCTTCCTTTGGAGTGGGTGAGTGATATGGGCGCTTTCAATTAGTCCCTACAACAAATGTACCCTAAACAAAAAAAACTCATATGTTTTCTCTTTCAGATCATCGAAACCAGAACAAAATCTTCCAACTAAAATATATAACTGAAATTACTCCAAATTATAACCAAAATAGTGTCAACTTTACGCATCAGTTAATATTTCATGTATGCAAAATAAGAAAATTTAAAAAAACGATTTTAAAACCCAATTGTTGTAGGGAACAGTTATTTATATAATACTTTGAGATTATGACTTGGCAAGTATTTTATGGCTAATTTGGACTACAGATTATATAATTGAATAATGAATATTAATTTCTCTCTGAGATTTGAATATTGTTTGTAGTTTTAAGAAACCAACCTGCATATAAGAGTTTGTTCTTACTGTTACCCTTGATATGACATAATATACTAAATGTTATTGTATCAAATATAAAACTTTAATTTTTTGTATCCTGAAGGTTTCATTTGTTTCTAGAGTTTATGCAAACAGTAGAAGTATAATCCAATTTTTTCCTGTTCTTGATTATGCGAGTGTCCAGAAACTACTTCATCATGAAAATGACCATTTTTCCACCACTCCTAGTTCATCTCTCTTTATTTTATATTTACACATAAAGATTGAATTCAACTACACTTTATGACAATTTGCCACTACAACCGCTTCAGCAATAATTATTATCTTGAGATGTAACTGAAAGTTAATTATCTAAAATTCTTAGTTACAATAATTATGCAAATAAAGCTCTTATTAAACATAATCTTCAACGACCGGAAATGGTAAAATTTAGTATCGCTGGAAATCATAGCAGCCGAATGCCAGTTTTGCGATGCAAACCTTAGCCTCTACCATATGACCGACGACAGTCCACATTTCGTACTTAGCAGGTATAAATTTATTCGAGAGTTTTACAAGTTTATACTGGTTTACAAGTTTTCACTATCATGAAAAATACTTGTATTTTTAAAAGCAACTGTATATTGTATTTAATTTTAAAATTTTTCAACTTTACCATAAAACTATAAGCACTAACTTGACTATGCAAAAACTGTTGACTTCATTAATCGATACGCTCTAAAGATAAATTTTTGTATAAATAAATTCGATCAATAGTTTATACCATCACAAATACCTTTGGTGGTAAAAATTCAATAGTTGAGATTTGCTGAACCATAGGCCACTGCAATGAGGTTATACGTTAAATTTTTCAATCACTGGCATCATAAACATTTGGTTGACACCCTACAAGCCTATAGGATTGTTGAGTTTCAATAGTTGAAAGTTGGTGACTAGTAAAAGATCTATATCCCAACCTGGGACAAAATTTTGCGCAACTTAAAGTTATATTTGTGCAAATTTTCTGCGTCACTTTCTGTGATACGGTCAGTTCTTCCACTTGGTTACATGAAGTTAAAATTATAGAATAATAAGTTAGAGTTTTCTTTTCCAAATGTTTATGGGATCAGTATACATTATAGAGAAAATTCACTTTCCATCACCTGGTATCAAGGTTTGCAAATTTGTGGCTTTGGCAGAGAAATACAAGTGATTTGCTTTGTGTAATGATTGAGTTTGGTAATGGGACTTTCATGTCTTCAACAGTTGCAGAATATAAATACTTAGCGTTTCATGCAGAGCACGGTTTCCTAATTTTTGTGCAGAGGGACACCAGTTGCACAAAATCTCACGCCTAAATTTCAATTTATCCTTCAACTTTTCAAAAATTTCACAAATTTTTTACAAAGTAAGGGTCAAGTGGAAGGAAATTGAAACTTTACTTAGATCTCCTATTTGTGAAGAACTATTCCTGTAAAATTATTAAAAAATGTTAATGGATCATTGATTAGGACCTAATCAAATGTACGCAGATATGCTCCATAGGAACAACAATTTAATATTATTCACACGGTAGATGGTTTTTGTTCAGGATAATAAAGAATTTCATTCAACCTCTTGTTTCTAATAAAATTTAACATGTACAAACACTTTGTGGAAAAATGCTTGAAGATTACATAAGGATTAATAATATTATTATTATTTAGTTATAAAAATAGCTGTATAAAAAGAAAAAGTTTAAAATAGAACGAAGTGAGAGGCCTCTAATTTTTTTCAAAAATAAGAAAATTATACTAATCAAATTTTTTCAAAGACCATTTTTTTGATGTTATTACAAGATAAATTTTTTTTTATATTAAAATGACTTTTTTTAACTTGAATGTAAATGAAACACTTTAAATGAACAGAAGTCAAAGATAAAATATTTCTTCAAAATGTTTTCCCGGAGGTAGAGTACCCAGAATGGACGCTGAGTTACCGCACTGTAACAACCTAACAACAATAAAAAATTTCATCACACAGCGCTACCAAAAAACTCCCATGTCAAACACCAAAATGAACAGACCTTATTAAGTGCAGCTTTCAAACAANCTATAAAGTGCAGCTTTCAAACAAATGGTCTCTATGCGCCCTGACAATTGCTGGATAATAATTATGAAAATAGAACAAAGTCATTGTTTATGACGAGATTTTTTTTTTTTTCAATTCAAACAAAATTTAAAAAATATGTAAAAATTATGAAGGGGTCTTGATGAATTGTCTGCAAGGAAAGGAAACGTTTTCTTTCTATATAAATAAAGGACATCCGCACCAAATTTCAGTGTATAAAAAGGACTTCAAGGAGTCATTTCTTGAACAATTATTATACATGGTTGCACTTGAAAGACTCTTTTTGTATGAACAGTAGTAATTCTGAAGCAAAGAAAAGAGTAATAGTTATGCTGTTAGTCCTTTGATAAGGGCAACAAACATTTATAAAGGATCTGTATCTTGGCATCGGGAATGAGCCTATCAATTCGACCACTTAAATCTCAATTGTTTAATTTCTATTATTCATATTGAAGATGGTTAAGTAGTCTCAAGAGCCTATGAAATACTCCTTGTCTCCATATCCCTAAATATGGTAATTATAGTATTTCTAAATGACTCATTATTATCCGTAGACTAACTTAGCAGTAGTAACATATTGTAATTGCCGTAGCTAGCAGTCCGGCATGTTTCACCCAATATGCCTCACTCCAAAAATTAAAAAATTTTACAAACTAAGATATTCCAACCTAAAAAAACTTCAGATAACCGAAAGTTAAATAAACCTAAAAACTACAATAATAAACGTTAAACAAATAAAACATTTCTTAAAATGTTTAACTAATGCTTAGTGTAGACGATATTGCACGTAACTCATATTGGGTTCTACGANTAACAACAATAAAAAATTTCATCACACAGCGCTACCAAAAAACTCCCATGTCAAACACCAAAATGAACAGACCTTATTAAGTGCAGCTTTCAAACAAATGGTCTCTATGCGCCCTGACAATTGCTAGATAATAATTATGAAAATAGAACAAAGTCATTGTTTATGACGAGATTTTTTTTTATTTCAATTCAAACAAAATTTAAAAAATATGTAAAAATTATGAGGGGGTCTTGATGAATTGTCTGCATGAAAAGGAAACGTTTTCTTTCTATATAAATAAAGGACATCCGCATCAAATTTCAGTGTATAAAAAGGACTTCAAGGAGTCATTTCTTGAACAATTATTATACATGGTTGCACTTGAAAGACTCGTTTTGTATGAACAGTAGTAATTCTGAAGCAAAGAAAAGAGTAATAGTTATGCTGTTAGTCCTTTGATAAGGGCAACAAACATTTATAAAGGATCTGTATCTTGGCATCGGGAATGAGCCTATCAATTCGACCACTTAAATCTCAATTGTTTAATTTCTATTATTCATATTGAAGATGGTTAAGTAGTCTCAAGAGCCTATGAAATACTCCTTGTCTCCATATCCCTAAATATGGTAATTATAGTATTTCTAAATGACTCATTATTATCCGTAGACTAACTTAGCAGTAGTAACGTATTGTAATTGCCGTACCTAGCAGTCCGGCATATTTCACCCAATATGCCTCACCCCAAAAATTAAAAAATTTTACAAACTAAGATATTCCAACCTAAAAACACTTCAGATAACCGAAAGTTAAATAAACCTAAAAACTACAATAATAAACGTTAAACAAACAAAACATTTCTTAAAATGTTTAACTAATGCTTAGTGTAGACGATATTGCACGTAACTCATATTGGGTTCTACGAATCCGCCAACCATCCCTAGCGATTTAATATATAAACTATCACCTATCAGATTTTAATAATATCTAACCCAAAGCCCTTGTTACCCTTTCAATTAAAGTGAAACTTCGTAAATCGTTAAAAAATATAATAAAAAATTTTACTAGTAAAGTGAACTGAAGTTTTTTTACATTATAAACGTGAGTAATAATCAAATGCTGAAAACATTAAGTAAATAGTACTATTTATGATTAACTCTCATAAGTAAGATCGGAAATATTGTGATAGTTTAGCTTACCTTTTTCGCTAAACCGCTCACTTCCCTATCAGTCCTTCTTCGAAAATCAATCAAAAACTTTCTTAATGTTTAAAACAAAAATAATTAAACAAAAAAACTTTAACTTAAAAACTTTAAGTTAAAAGAAAACAACTCAAAACTAACTTTCGAATTGGAGCTTCTTCCGCTCCAATTCCTATTCCGTATTTGACCGATTACTGACGAACAAAAACAACTGACAAAAACTTCTACAAAAAACTCTACTAAAAACANGACAAAAACTTCTACAAAAAACTCTACTAAAAACACCCAGATTGCTTGGTGCAATTTAAGAATAAACTTTATTTATCAACAATTAACGTTATTGTTAACAAAAAACTCTTCCAGCCCGGACTGATCGGCGTTCCATCCCAGTGAAACTGGGAAGGAATACTGGACGACTGGTAACTCAAACACATAGAGACACCCATATTTGTACTAGGGATCGTACATAAGGGCGAACCACAAAGTAACGATCACTAAGAAAAAAAATCATAATAATAGAAAATTCTGTTTCATAATACCTAATTATGAATAAAAATCTTAACTGTAGAATAAAAATAACAAATAACTGAAAAGGTGTGCAAATTCTTATGGACTATTTTTGCATTCGTCACAATACGTATACAATATTAAACAAAGTTTAGTATCATTTGTATTAAAAGTGACTTCATGGTATTGGTTCAAGTAAGCATGATATGAGAAGTCACATTTAATGCAAAATTTTAGCTAACACTAACTGGTAAATTACAATCATGATTCAATACCATCAATACGATACCAAAACTAATTACACAGTAAAGGCTCAAATAAATTTTTGATCTCCTTGTGAAGTAAGACTTACTTTATTCTTGACTTCTTCGGAAACAAAAAATCGTAATTTTAGGAGACTTTTTGTAAATTTAGGAAACCGAGTACTATAAAAATTATGTGTTAACTGGGGGGATGCTGCATCTATTTTAGGAACTTTGCCTTCAGAAAGAGTACTGGATGTGGTTAATTACTTATAATCCTACCAAAATAGTTATAAATTATATAATAGTTACAATTTTTAATTAAAATAAAACATTATCAGAATATTTTTTATGTAAAATAAAATTATATCAAGGAGAAAAAATATTTACTCACCCATTGTAACGCTTTCAATTCAATCCGCAAATGTTGTTAGCAATAAAGTTTTCAAGTAAAATTTTATTATTTCTAATAAGATTTATGACAAATGTTAAAGGAATAATATTTAAGTTGTCGCTAAGAAATTTGAAAGAACATTTAAATAAANTAAAATTATATCAAGGAGAAAAAATATTTACTCACCCATTGTAACGCTTTCAATTCAATCCGCAAATGTTGTTCGCAATAAAGTTTTCAAGTAAAATTTTATTATTTCTACTAAGATTTATGACAAATGTTAAAGGAATAATATTTAAGTTGTCGCTAAGAAATTTGAAAGAACATTTAAATAAANTAAGATTTATGACAAATGTTAAAGGAATAATATTTAAGTTGTCGCTAAGAAATTTGAAAGAACATTTAAATAAAAGTTATGAATGAATTAGTGAGAGTATTTTAGAACTTATAAGAACATATAAAGAGTATGTTGACAAAGATAAAATGAATAAAAATAACGCCAATTGGGCGTTTTTAGACTTATTAATTGTAAAATTAGAAAAATAAATACTAGTTTTATAATTCTGTGGTGACAAGTTGTCAAATACCAGGATTTTGAGGCTTTTTGTGACGGATTGTCCTATGAAATAGTCTAGTTTTTGCCGAGTGTGTTTAGTTTGTTATTCAGGAGTGGTCTGTCTAGGGAATAATCGTCAACCGGATTGACAGACTCTTTTGGTGTATCCGTCGACTGTTCTGGCTGTGGTTCAGGGTTTGGCTCTGGTTCTGGTTCTGGTTCTGGTACTGGCTCTGGCTCTGGTTCTGGTTCTGGTTCTGGNGGTTCAGGGTTTGGCTCTGGTTCTGGTTCTGGTTCTGGTACTGGCTCTGGCTCTGGTTCTGGTTCTGGTTCTGGCTCTGGCTCTGGCTCTGGTTCTGGTTCTGGTTCTGGTTCTGGTTCTGGTTCTGGTTCTGGTTCTGGTTCTGGTTCTGGTTCTGGCTGCGGCTGTGGCTCTGGTTCCGGCACTACTGGTTTTGGTGTAGGTTTCGGTTTTGGTTTTGATCTTGATGCAGTAAAATCACTAAGCCAATTGGCGGGATTGAATGTGTCGACTGACCAAGTCATCGGATTCCATGTTTCTTCAACTTTCTTTGTTTTTCGTGTAACTCTNGTTCAGGGTTTGGCTCTGGTTCTGGTTCTGGTTCTGGTACTGGCTCTGGCTCTGGTTCTGGTTCTGGTTCTGGTTCTGGCTCTGGCTCTGGCTCTGGTTCTGGTTCTGGTTCTGGTTCTGGTTCTGGTTCTGGCTGCGGCTGTGGCTCTGGTTCTGGCTGTGGCTCTGGCTCTGGTTCCGGCACTACTGGTTTTGGTGTAGGTTTCGGTTTTGGTTTTGATCTTGATGCAGTAAAATCACTAAGCCAATTGGCTGNTGTAGGTTTCGGTTTTGGTTTTGATCTTGATGCAGTAAAATCACTAAGCCAATTGGCTGGATTGAATGTGTCGACTGACCAAGTCATCGGATTCCATGTTTCTTCAACTTTCTTTGTTTTTCGTGTAACTCTGTTCTCAAAATCACCATCGAAATCTGTCAGACTTCTCATCTGCACAGGAACTGATTCCCCAATAGCAAACAACGCCAAGAGAAAAATGGGAACGATGTAGTAGAGTTTCATCTTCAAAAAAATGTTGTAACCGGAATGAAAAATTTTCTATGAGAAATTGTATTAAAGCCACATGATAACTGAAAAACATCTCATTATAAATATAATTGAAAAAGCTGTTAATGAATGTTAATTATTTATCAGAATCAAAATTACATCCGACTCAACCGAATACATTTGGTGACTGGAAGGTTAATTAAAAAGAATCATAATTACTAATTAAATCAATTTCATCGGTTATTGTAAAAAATAATTTAATAAAGCTGACCAATGTCAAGTTGAAGGATTATGTGTAATACGAAAACATTTCCATTCAATTTTTTTTTTAACTGAAGCTTCAAGGTTATGAACAAAGTGTGAAGGCGAGTTCATTGCCTTTGTATATCATTTAAATTAACTAGCAAAACCATCAATTACAAATTAAAATTAAATAAAGTGATATTAATGACTTTAATTCATTCAAAATTTCTTAGTATCTTAAAATTTACCCAAAGGCATTTCGAAGTTATTTGAAAAATTTGAAGCCTTTCAACAAAATTTTTATGAGGATAAAGCTGTTAAAAGCTCTTCCAGCACGTATCCATCATATGTTAATGAAAAGTGGCACAAATGTGACCATAAATACTGTACACAACGTAACTTAAGCCCCATTCCGGGGCATCGCTTTGTATAACCTGCAGAGGTCACCGAAGATCAACTAATGGAACTAGTGTTTATGAGCAAGCGCAATATCAATACCAAGCACACTCCACGCTGTTTCTAACCACGTATGCAATTTTGCGATTTAGAATACTCTGCGACTTTCAGAAGTCTTTAACAGTCTAATCGTAAATGTTTTAGTCTAGCTGAGCAATTTTTAAGATTACGTGGTCTACCACCAAATGGTATAAGTTCTCTTTATATTTCTAAGAAATAATGCACCATGGTTTGATGGAGCAATTGTTCGTGATTATTTAAACTAATTCAGATATTTTGTTGAAATCATTTCAAAAAGTCCCAAATAATCATATTCATTTACCGTGGTCACAATTTTGACATAGACAGTAACTTAAGTCGTAACCGATGTTCATAAAAAATTCAATCAAAAATTATATTTTAATTACGCACAATCAGATAATTCCCTTCATCACTGATTCATTGTTGGAGGAATACACGAAAATTGATATCATTCCTGATTTACTAGATCGAGCAATCATCGAGGTAGTTTAGTTTCAAGTTTGTACCTACTTGGCGACATCCGTATCTTCTAGGTTATAAGAGGAAAATTAATATAAATAAGTGAAGTAGATGTCAAAGTGTCCTAACAATACTATGGTACATTAAAATAATGATATTCCAACTATTGACATTTGCTGAACAACAGAGAAAACATTTGTTGCCTTAGAAAGCAATGAAGACCAGATTTAAATAGACAATGCAAAGAGTTTTCCAACGACATGGCACATGTCTTAAGGCATGTGATTCCAATGTTTGACATCTGGTTATCCCTGGAGGTCACAATACACGCCAAACTAGGCTTGCAAACAAGCCGAGCCAGCTCGGGAGCTAAACGAGCGAGTCAAGTTTGAGCCGAGTTGAGCTGAGATAATTCAACTCATTTGTAAATGGACGAGCCACGAGCCGAGCTTAGCTGGAGTATTGGTTAACTCGAGTAACGGGAATAACTCGTGAGCTAGCTCGCTAAATTTTTAAGTAAATTACTAAAATTTACTATTATATTGTGTGAAAAATAACCTTTTAACTTTGTCAAAAGGATAACGCCATTAGTTTTGCCATTTAGTTAATTGTTTTATAGACAATATGTCAACTCATTGACTTTTGTTACTTTGGCTTGAATCTATGTTACAGATCAAGGCATTTTTGGCTCAGTTTGTACAAAAAATTATTGAATTTCATTAATTTAAATAATGTCAGTAACTGTTGCCTAACCTGTTCATCATTTTTTAATTTTGTTTACTAGAGCAAAGCTAGACGTACAATTGCTTTCAACCGATTGTTTTCTTGTAAAAGTTTTATTCACCAAATGGTGAATAGAACGTCTACGTAGGACATGTGGCAATCTCGAATATCGTTGTATATTCCCCATAGTCTACTTTTGTAACCACAACGTCGAAGTAGAAAATAATTGTCGAATATAACTAAACTATGACTCACGAGTCGGCTCGCGAGCTGCTCGTGTGAGTTGAGAAATGAGCCGAGCTGAGCTGATATTTCCCAACTCATGCGAGCCGTGAGCCGAGCTGAGTTGAAATTTTAGCGACCTGAGCCGACCCAACAAAAAACTCGGCTCGTTTGCATGCCTACGCCAAACCACAAAATTTTTTACAGAATTAAAACAAAATAGAGTTTCCTCTAACAATGTACCGATTGCAGCTTGTCTTGTGCACCGATTGCAATCTGGTCTTTCTTCTCGCGCTGAAACACTTGACGGATAATTCTTGAAGAATTAAATTTTGTTGTTTCAATGAAAATCTGCTTAGTTTTCGCCAACCCTAGTTGAACTAAGGTTGGCAACATTTTAGGTAATACACGGTCTCTCGACAGAACTTCGGAATGGACCTGAAGTTAGCTAGGATGCATGAATTGAATGAATTTTATATAACTGTTTGGGCTTAATTAAACAAAACTACGTTTTTTGCTAGTCAAGTTAAATAAGGCAGTACAAGGATTCTAATTCAAACAGGTTTGCAAAACAAACCACAGTTGTTATCACGTGCGTATAAATAGCCAATTCCATTAGTTGACTTTTTGTGACCTCTGCAAGTCAAATAGATGACCAGGGTTGAGAATTTATGCTACCTTGCATAAAATACCTGTCTACATTTGTGAAAATTTTCATTGACATTAGATTAATGCCCGCTGAATATGGTTATTGTTGCTGCTTCTTTGTAGGTCAACTATTTGTTATTGCTACGAGTTGGACCATACAATTTTTGACATAATTTGAAGACAAAACTTTAGTTTGCTCATAATCCATCCTTACAAAATTCAGAAAATTCGGTTCTAAAAGTTTCCCTTTATGCTTTTAACAATTACCATGCAACTGGCACCGTGTAACTAATAACACAGTTAACTGAAAATTTCAAATTCTCTTTCATATATGTCATGTTGCCATTCGTACTTTTTCTATGAATTCTAACTCAATTTCACGCATAATACTGGGTTTAAATAGCTTTTTTGAGAGCGATGCGATGCGACGCGTTACTATTTTTCAACGTTCGGTATGGATGTAAATGTTAGCGAGTAATAAGTGCATTCCAATATCATTTTGCGATGCGATAGTCATTTGTATTGATAATTTCCAATTCTGCTTCAATAAACAAAATCAGCTTACTATCGGAAAATGTTGTGGAACAAAAAGTAAAGTAGTCGGTATATTTCTACACTCAATCATGGTTCTCCTTATTTCACAGGAAAGATTTTAACTTATACTTATTATTCTCCCCGGGGATTAGAGCATTGCTTGGCTTCTTGTGAGATTACGAGTCTCTTCACATCTACGGCGATACAGAATCCTCCCTACAGGACTGTTGAACAGAAAAGAGTTTGGAAGAAAACAGGACAAGCAGGCGGAAGGATACAAAATAATTCTCATTGAGAGAGAGGACAGAATTTGAGAGTGTGTAGAGATTTTCTCTCAAAAGTTGCACTCTACGCTTTTCCAACTCGAGCGTTGCATCGCAAATATCTGGCATGGCCAAAAATGAGCGTTGTCACGATAGCGTCAAGAAAACATATAAACTTTTTCTTTCGCTCCTTATCGCAAACCTATGCAAATTCAAAAGTGATAGAATTTTTGAGTGAAAACCATCAACATTACAAAAAAGCAATCGAAACCTAGGAAAAGCGTTCTCCTAGTGGTCTGGTTTACCGTACAACCTCCAATGCAAACCACCACTAACTGTCGGTTTGAGAAGATGGAAATTCACATTTTCAATGCAGAATTTTGTTAAATTTATTATAATTTTGAAACAGAAATTGCTCTCCATATTTGAAAACTCTGTCTATTTTTGCTAAAAATACTGACGTTATAAACCAGTCGATAAATTCATATGCAGATCTTGTAAGTGTTATTGAAATTATAGCCAGTTATAGTTGGACCAATGTTGGAATATACATGGTAAAAGATGCTATTCAAAATTTGTCACACATTTTATGTGTGATTTTATGTTGGGGCAATTATCTGTCTGAGGAGAATAGAGAAGTTAGCTCAATGTGATATTCAGACAAGTGGTTACAGATTTGCTTCCATGAGTATGAAAATAATTATGAAAATAAGTATATTTCTTGTTGATTTGAGTGATAGGTTGGTAAAGTTCTTAAGAGTGTATAACTTCATCCGAGTAAAACTTATAGTCCCCTGGGTGAAGAATAGAAAATTCAGTGCATAAACTCGTGAGAAAAGGACAACTGTTTTAAGAAGAAAATCAAACAGTTTAGACAAAGTTGATTGAAAAGTTTTGGTTCTTGAGTTTTTCTCCTTGTTTGAAATATCCCCGGCTGTCTCCTTGTTATTATACAGCGGAAAAGTACCTAAAAATTGAACTACAATAGGGTATACTTGGAACAATGAGCTTCCGGGTGTACACGATACATACAAAATCATGTCGATAAAAATTATTTCTAAAAATCCTTTTTGTGTATAATTTTTTTTTTTTTTTAATTTTTTTTGTTATCAAAGGTTTACAAATCTCACCTATAAAAATTCTGCTACAATCGACTGCAGCCACAAATTCTTATTCTGCGAATTAGCCGCCATAACTTTTGTACCCTAATTTCGGGTATATAAATTCGGCGCAGTATCTTCGTTGCCATATTTTCGTACGCTGTATTTTCCAAAGGTGCATCTTCATGCGGTCATAGGGAAGCAATATGAAAACTTATGCGTCAATTGCATCTGTAAAATTTGTTGTCGCTACTCTAATTGCATATAGCCTAAGTATTTTTTAGAACATTTGTTTCCTCAGTTTGCTTATAATATAGAATGCAACACTTTGCTGTTGAGTAAACAACAGTTTTTCGTGTTGTCAATTCCCGTATTTAAGTAAGTATCGTTGGTATAGTTAATGTAAACAATTGACGTTGGATTTACAACTAAACTGAAAAGGGATAAAGGAGGATTACAGAAAAAGTCTGTAGACAAATTTAGAAGTATAAACGCATCATTTGAATTTATGAAAACTATTTTTAGTGCTACTATTTTTTTATACCGACTATAACCTAACCGATTTAAACGTTCAGCTAATGAAGTGTTGATAGAATAGATACTGGAAATAAGATCACAATTTGACTATATATTTAAGAAAATCAATTAAAAGTTTCAGAAAAACTTGAAATAAGAATTAGCTAAGAGAGGTCACACCAGAGTAAACGAAATTGAACTATTATGGTTTATAGTAATTCAAAATTTATAAAAAGAAATATTAGCCGTAGAATTTGTTAGGAATAGTAAGGTATTATAACCATTGTATCTGTCTGTCTCACCTGGAACATTGTGCTATTTATAGTACATAAATCTCCACAAATAGTTCCATGTCTGTATTCATCACTTGGAGTATTAAACAGAATATGCGATTGTTGATGAAGGCAAACACAATTTTTTTTCGAACTTAAGATGAAAATGAGTATTGATGTGTTGTTTCGAATATTTTGCCAATAAGAATCTGACTTGCCTTGAATCTCAAAAATCATCCATTATTAGTTCTAATATAATGGTCAACAAAACTCAAAACGATGTCAAAAGTGAATTCACAGCAGAAATGAAAAATCAAATGTTAGACATGGAGTGGAAAAAGACTTAATTTAATCTTGACGTGTTCGGATGGAAAAAATTTTGATAATGAAATAATTAGATGTGGAATGACATTTAAGATTTTTGTAAATTTTTACTAATTTAGAAAATGCCCGCATCCATCCATTAGGAAAAATATTTGTCAAAACTAAAGTTGACCAGGTTGAATGAGAAAAATTAGGTTTGAATGTAAAATTACATCAGGATTTTGGAAATTTTCCAAATTTAAGAATCCAGGCAGAATGATGAAACCGTATTAGAAACACTGATAATTTTTTTAAATTTTCTGACATAATTACACACCCATTCAGGATTTATAACATCAAAATTGGACAAAGTTTAGTTTCTAACACGGTGCCAAATTGATATTTCCTAAATTAGGAAAAGTTCCAATATCCAGGTACAATTTTACATCTAAACCTAATTTTTCCCATCCAAATTGGTCAACTATAGTATTTGACAAATATTTTGCTAATGTTTAGCTTCGGGTATTTCCTAAATTGGCAAAAATAAAAAATACAATTGTCATTTCACATCCCGTTTATTTCATTACCATAATATTTGTCATTTTTTTTCACTTCATAATCGATTACGCCCTTGAACTTTGTTAAAGTTCAAAGGGAAAAATGTCTTGGAGAATATTTTCCTAGAAAAACAGAAACCGTAAAAGTTTTAACAGTTTCTATTGAATTTGTTTAGTTCACTAGTATCAAACTGACTTGTTCTGAGAATTAAATTTTAGCCTGATTAATTGATTTCTGAAACTTTTAACAGAAATTCTCTCTAGTATTCAAGAAGTGTCAGCGCTTAATGCAAATGTAAAAAATGAGTTATCGCAAAAACTTAGTGATTGGAAGCATAGGTTAGGTTACTTATTGAAAGGGTTAAACTACATTAAAAATTACTAACAGGTAAACTTCCACAGAGCAATTCATATTTGAGGTAATTCTGTAAAATTAAGAACATGTTTCAGTTTTGCTGTACCACACAATTTCTAATTAACTTAGATGATTCTTAATCATTGTGGTTCATTGTGGAGATGCTTTCCCTCTTGTCATGCAAACTCGTGATCAAGAATTTCCAGGTTGCTTGTAAAAGTAAAAAACAGGAATCCTCAACTGTCCAAAATATGCATAAGATTCCAGTTGGAGTCATTCAGGTTTATCCTATTTATCATAAGTTGGAGTGACTTTTCCTAATTGAAATGAGCGAAAACAAGCTAACATTTTCGAGTACACTCTGTGTATGGTTAAGCCTACATTTTCTCAGCTTGTAATTCTTAGTAACTGGAGATGTTCTGACGTGATGTGAATGTGAGTTGTATTAAAAAAAAAGTAGGAAGGCTCCATGGCGTCTCTAGTGCTTCCCAGACACTTGGGCGTCTAAGGCGAAGGATCTTTGGATTTCCTGACAGAAAGAAAACAACCAAACCAGAAATTTAGGGAAGGAACCATACCCAGCAGGCGGGTTTGAGGAGAATGACTCTTCTTTATTTCCCCTGTCCATTACTACTATAAAACTAATAATAATAATAAACTGTTCCGACGGTGGAACCATCCACATACATTGAATATAAGTGGTTGATCAGTGTTGCTGGGGAAACCGAAAAAAGTAAAGTAACGACTAGGTTACTGTTGTTGCCATTGAGTATAAACTGTCAATACCTAGGGCTGTAATGCAATTATAACCACAAATAATAATATATTGACTGTGATAAAGCATCTAGCTGTAATTTCAGTTTATGTAATCAATCAAAACTTATTGTCATAGCAAGAACAATTTTTGAAAGATTAAATGTTATAATGTGAATATAACTGTTGAACATAATAAACTTCCACGTGAATATCTGCCTGTCGTAATGGACTACTGACATATATATTGAAGTAAGTGCAAGCAGCCATAGCTGCTGTTCTATGATAAGTAGTGATAAAAAATTTCCTTTCGTTTTCGATTGGAAACTAAAAGGATACGACAGCATCAGGTTGAAAACAAAATGTAACTCCTAAAACGTTTAAAAGAAACGCATGGAAACGAAAACGATATTTTTTTGTAAATTTTTTTGAAAATCAGTGTAGTATGTCAAATTGCTTTATTCCCTGACAGATATTAAGTTCCCATTGACTCACGCTTTTATCTATTTTGTTTTACTCAAAGTGATGACTCAGTGACTCCACTATTCTCGTTGAATTTATACTAACTAAATATCATATCAAAAGATTCGTAATTTTATCTATACCTTCTTATGCAAGACCAAGAGTTATGTGACTCATAAGTCACTCAACAACTCCAGATTTAATAAATATGTTAGATTTCAACATAAAATATATAATATTTTATATTTATAAATATAAATAATATAATATAATTCCCATAATCATGACTGTGTCACAGTCACATGAGCAGTGCACAGATTCATGTTGGTGACTCTAATTTCCGGTTTTATTCGCAAACATGATGTGTAAGAGTCACCGAGTCTGATTCAATGAGGACCCAACTACAAACGAAAACTCATTAATATCCAAGATATTTAAGTTTTATTATTATTTTTGTATATTTTTAACAAAATCCTTGTCCGATATTCTTTATATTTTCTGTTAAACTTAAAACGAAAAGGAAACAAAACGAATGGATGCATTTTTATATTTATGAAAACAGAAAGGGAAAAATCGGTTTTTTGTTTTTGGTTTTAAAGAAATTGTTTCATCGCTGTGTATGCAGCAATCAACAAAATGTTTATAGGATTCTAATCGTNTTTTTGGTTTTAAAGAAATTGTTTCATCGCTGTGTATGCAGCAATCAACAAAATGTTTATAGGATTCTAATCGTTCATTGAATATCTTAAAACTATTATATGTACTCTTCATCGTTATTGTTATTGTTGCTACATCAATTTTGACGAATACAACCATAATTTACTAGTTATATAAAATAAAGTTGCAATTTTCTGAAATGACATCTAAATTTGTGAGCCGTAATGGACAAACAGATAGGCTGACATGATTTTATCAATATCCTGTTACTTCTTAAGTAGTCTACGAATAGTAATAATAAAACATGATCCTCTACTTTGTGTTAAGTACCATGTGTTTCTTTCTAAGGCAACTGTTATTTTGCTTCATGCTGATTGGCATGGTCTTCTTTCTTCTTCTAAAGGAGCTATACAGTTAGAACTTAACTGGGGAAAATAGAAGTTGTCCTACTAACTAGAAGAAGCACAAGAACAAATCTCTCCATTCCAATTGTGTAATTAAGATAATTGCATTCTTGGTTTTCTTCCGAAATTATTACAACAATGTTGAATTTCTTGCTTTGTACCTATCTACTGAACAATATATGCACAAAAAATGTTTAACTTTGAACATTTCTTACTGCATTACTCTTTCGTCAAGTAATTTATTATTTCNATATATGCACAAAAAATGTTTAACTTTGAACATTTCTTACTGCATTACTCTTTCGTCAAGTAATTTATTATTTCATGAAGCAGTCACTCAGTGCTCCGGACATATAGCATTCGATATCGAATGCAACTCGGTACCGAAATCCAACTATATCGTATGAGATCGAGTTCAATTTACTTCTACGAGAAATATACGAGTGCTCTGCGAATGGCTAGCTGGGGTAAAATCCAAACCAGTGATTTACTTTTCTCCAAGGTGTCAGATAGCTAATAATAAGAATAGTGTTTCTCATGTGTTTTATTTGTAGGTCAGTTGTTTGTAAGTTGAGCATTCAATCACGTAACCACGTATAATCACGAATCACGAAATTACACTTCGTTTTTATACTTACCTAAATGACGGAATTTTATCATAAAATTCCGTGATTTTCATGATTAATTTTTTGCAGCTAGAATTATTTATTCGGGAACTTATTTCCATATTATTGGAAAGACATTTTTAATATAGTTTAATTATACCATGTTTGCGTGTTGCTTATGCCTGTTGTGCGTTTATCTTCATATTTACTGACGGCAAAGTTGCCTGTTATGTTTTGCTTCTAACAACCAACAATGCTGTACAATTTGTTGTGTTCACACTAAAAATGAAGAATTTTTAGTTACTCTTTTGCAATAATTTTGCAATGGTGACAAGAATTGTTGTCCCTTTTTCCCGCCAATATTTTATATTCGCGTCCATAACTCCACCATCTCACAATGAATGATCTTGCAATTTGGTGTCAGCATCTCTACTAGAATGACCTATTTTGTATCTAAAGTGCATTAAATTTGAGTCAAGGGAAGTNATATATGCACAAAAAATGTTTAACTTTGAACATTTCTTACTGCATTACTCTTTCGTCAAGTAATTTATTATTTACTGTATTCATGAAGCAGTCACTCAGTGCTCCGGACATATAGCATTCGATATCGAATGCAACTCGGTACCGAAATCCATCNATATCGAATGCAACTCGGTACCGAAATCCAACTATATCGTATGAGATCGAGTTCAATTTACTTCTACGAGAAATATACGAGTGCTCTGCGAATGGCTAGCTGGGGTAAAATCCAAACCAGTGATTTACTTTTCTCCAAGGTGTCAGATAGCTAATAATAAGAATAGTGTTTCTCATGTGTTTTATTTGTAGGTCAGTTGTTTGTAAGTTGAGCATTCAATCACGTAACCACGTATAATCACGAATCACAAAATTACACTTCGTTTTTATACTTACCTAAATAACGGAATTTTATCATAAAATTCCGTGATTTTCATGATTAATTTTTTGCAGCTAGAATTATTTATTCGGGAACTTATTTCCATATTATTGGAAAGACATTTTTAATATAGTTTAATTATACCATGTTTGCGTGTTGCTTATGCCTGTTGTGCGTTTATCTTCATATTTACTGACGGCAAAGTTGCCTCTTATGTTTTGCTTCTAACAACCAACAATGCTGTACAATTTGTTGTGTTCACACTAAAAATGAAGAATTTCTAGTTACTCTTTTGCAATAATTTTGCAATGATGACAAGAATTGTTGTACCTTTTTCCCGCCAATATTTTATATTCGCGCCCATAACTCCACCATCTCACAATGAATGATCTTGAAATTTGGTGTCAGCATCTCTACTAGAATGACCTATTTTGTATCTAAAGTGCATTAAATTTGAGTCAAGGGAAGTGGATTTCCAAACAGAATGGTCAGGTGGATGCAAAAGTTATTGCAGAAGTGTATTATTTTGCATTTAAAGAAGCTAAAATTAAGTCGCTTAAAGTATGTTTTTCCAACAATCCGTCTTATCTGACAGTCTTCTACTGGAAACGCAAATGTTTTAAATTTATTTTTTATTTGTGGCTCTAAGAGTAATTGGAAGTCGAATATTCAAAGTAACGTTTGAAATTTTTTTTTTCGATATTCTTAAATCTTACGGTGACAGTACACTCATTATGCCTATTAGATTTAGGTTATTGCATACAATGCCTGATTTCTAATGAATTTGGTCTACTGAATGCAAGCACGAAGACTTCTATCTGAATCACGAAAAATCACGTTACTAACGTTATAGATCCAAATTCCATCACTCAAATCAAGTGACTGGATAGTGAACCCTGATTGAATGTCAGATATATAAGTGTCGATAGATATATTTTCTTATTTTGCAGGCTTGATNCTGATTTCTAATGAATTTGGTCTACTGAATGCAAGCACGAAGACTTCTATCTGAATCACGAAAAATCACGTTAATAACGTTATAGATCCAAATTCCATCACTCAAATCAAGTGATTGGATAGTGAACCCTGATTGAATGTCAGATATATAAGTGTCGATAGATATATTTTCTTATTTTGCAGGCTTGATNTGGATAGTGAACCCTGATTGAATGTCAGATATATAAGTGTCGATAGATATATTTTCTTATTTTGCAGGCTTGATTGGTGGAGTTTGACAAAAAAAAAAGTTTCAGAATTATTTCTGTTAATACACTGGATAGACTTTATGCAAATTATATTATTTCCCAAACCATGGTTTTTGTAAAGAAAATTTGTCGTCTGCTATTGTAAACTAGAATTGTTCAAGTAGTAAACATTTTTTTAGCTTTTGCTTCTAAATGCATTTTTAACAGAATCCAGGTTTGGTATAGCTCTTTGACATAGTCACACTTTGTTTTCTCAGGATGAAAAACAGGAAGTTCGGAAAAGTTGGACCAAAAATTTGTTCACTATCCTTGAAATTTATGTCATTGCTATACAGAATTATTGAGAATGGAAGTGAAGGATTTCCTCACTTTCGCTTCATCTGAGTTACACAAATACCATAAATCCTTTCGCCTATTTAGCTTCTGTTTTTATAATTTTTGGAAATGGAAGGCCCATTTTGTTTGAAGGAATTGACCACCACCAACGGAAAGGTAAACAACATTAGTGTGTATAATAATAATGAATGAGGTTTAATAGACTCAACCGCAAGCAGTGTGTGTCCACGGATAACAATGGGAGTCTTAAACCTCTTTACCTTTAACTTAGGTTTAGTTAACCAATAGGAAACGCCGATTTTCGTCATGACCTTTTGTTTTCTTCTCCGCTCTTTTCTGGACTCAATTTCCTCGTTTTCTCATTTTATCCGCGAATAGTGTAGTTGAGAATGGTTACAATTCCGTTTATTCGTCTGCCTGCTGTANTCGTTTTCTCATTTTATCCGCGAATAGTGTAGTTGAGAATGGTTACAATTCCGTTTATTCGTCTGCCTGCTGTCAATTGTAAAAAATTTTAAGTGAAACCGCTCAAGAGGGTGTCACAATCCTTGCTTTTAAGGCCATATCTCATTTATGGCTCAATCCAAAATCGTTTGAATTTGAATTTGATGGTTAAAACTTCTGATTGGAAAAACGTGTACAATGCGGAAAAATTTTTATGAGCATAAGTAGTTACTTTGTCCCCATACTCTCCTCGGTGGAAAAAAAATCTTATAGTGGATAATGTTTCCGTTTTTTATGTAGAAAAAATGTATTTTTCTATCAAATTGAGTTTTTGTACAGTATGTTCCACATAAATGTTTAGTGAACCTAAACAAAACTGCCTCAAGTGAAGGAATATAACCCAAGCAGTAAAAATGTGATGTCTTTTTTGGTAAGACACAAATTCAGTAGATGTTAGTCTGTTTTTGAATATTCCACAACAAATGCAATCGTTATTTAAGATAATTTGTCTACACTTGAGTNTCGTTTTCTCATTTTATCCGCGAATAGTGTAGTTGAGAATGGTTACAATTCCGTTTATTCGTCTGCCTGCTGTAGAAAAAATGTATTTTTCTATCAAATTGAGTTTTTGTACAGTATGTTCCACATAAATGTTTAGTGAACCTAAACAAAACTGCCTCAAATGAAGGAATATAACCCAAGCAGTAAAAATGTGATGTTTTTTTTGGTAAGACACAAATTCATTAGATGTTAGTCTGTTTTTGAATATTCCACAACAAATGCAATCGTTATTTAAGATAATTTGTCTACACTTGAGTTTAGGCTAAGTAAATCTTAAAGTAGAATATATTGTATAATGTAAAATTGAAAAATAGAGAAGCAGATGCAAAAAATTATGTCTAGGTCATTAGGATCAAAGCCTCAAAGTTATAATTTATTGCACAGCCAATTATTTGAACATAATAAATTTGCGACACTAAATTAAAGCAAGATTAAAATTAATTTTTCAAGCGTCGAGTTGTCTTTTCCTCATGAAATCCTTTAAAATGGTGCATTTTAGGCTCACAATTTTCATTTTTTAAAGTAAAACAGATAAATTGACGAAGAGAAGTCCAATTTCATATAGAATTTATTTATTTCGCAATTTAATGAGCTTGTCTTTGAGTCATGAGCCAATGAGCCATGACTCACCAGCATTCTTGAGCTGGCTCTGCTTCAAAAATACTAGATGAGCCAAAAAATCAAAACTATTTAGCCAGCTCATGAGTCAGACCCACCCAAAATACTTCATCTCAGAGTCGATAATATGTTATGGCGCTCAACTTATCAAGATGCCGTATCGAAAAATGTACGTTCCACAGTGCAGTCACCTATCAAAATCAAGTTTGCGCTGCTTGAATTCGAAA
The DNA here is from genome assembly GCA_002738285.1 of Holacanthella duospinosa. Classification (NCBI taxonomy): domain Eukaryota; kingdom Metazoa; phylum Arthropoda; class Collembola; order Poduromorpha; family Neanuridae; genus Holacanthella; species Holacanthella duospinosa. Next base: position 393,687 of record NIPM01000057.1, read on the forward strand.
ATTTTAGTGCGCTTCCTATGATTTAAATGAACATCCTAAAAGTTTAAGTATTTGTGCACAATTTTTACTTTTGATTTTGATATAAAAATAAAAAATAGATTTAGTTGACTACTCTAAGAAATCAATTATTGCCATGTATTTACTGTTTGGAAATGTCACTTATTTAGTTAATAATTTAACTGGATAAACAATTATTCAGTTTCAATTACATTAAACTGTTCGCGAAGACACTACCGTTTCCAACTATATTTTATTTATAACTTTTAGTAGAATCCTCTACTGAAGGAAAAGTGAAAAAGAGAACCCCGGTTAGGATTTCATTCATTTCTAACAACAATGGACTATATAGTTGAAGTTCCCTTTAGGGGAACAATGAAAAAGGATTCAACCACACTGAACCTTCGTTTCTCTGTTATGAAACTTTGAGTCGAAAACAGACCTTTGATACTTAGAAATAAGTATTGTAATAATTATTTGTATACTTCTTATGTCTGAAGGGTTATAAATGAAAAAAAATGGTGGTGGCATGGGGTCTTCTAGAGGTTTCTCATTAAACTCTTTCCTATTGTTTCTTTTCTCCATCACTTTCTCAATGTTGACAGAAAACCTTTTACTTCTCTTTAAATGGCTCATTTATATATTTATGTCAAGAAAATCAACAAATGGAGACATGACGGATCAAATAAACCGACATAGAGTAGAAAGACCGACTCAATTTACCTAAGCAACAATAGTATCAGGATAAGGACTGTGTTCATTGGAGGTGATAATGATGACGAGTTTTATCAGCTTATAAACATATTGAGGAAATGTAAGTTTTTTTAAGAAATTCAGTTAAGACTTTAAAAAGAGTTTAAATTTGAAAAAAAAAACGACAAATAAAGGNCGAGTTTTATCAGCTTATAAACATATTGAGGAAATGTAAGTTTTTTTAAGAAATTCAGTTAAGACTTTAAAAAGTGTTTAAATTTGAAAAAAAAAAACGACAAATAAAAGCTAAAAACTAAGCTTAAAATAAAAGTATTATAACCTAGAAACATAAAAACCTAACTGGAAGTACTAAATAAGGATTTTAGTTTGAATAACTCATCACCCTACTGCAATAATCGTGTTGAAAATTTTGAAATATGATCCAAATTAAAAAACTTTTAATGAGTCAAAAAACATAAAAATTTGACGTTAAAATAAGCAAAAAAAATTCAAAGTCGACAAACTTAAGGTTTAAGATTTTATATCTTAAAAAATTTTGTCGACAAAAATTAAAAAAAATTTTTTTTGCTTTTTCTCCTTTAATCAGCAAGTTTGGTATGAATAGCGCAAATAAGGAATCTCCGCTTCCAACCAACTAGGTTCCTTCGTTTAAAAATTTTAACTACTTATCCTCATATTGATTATGAGTGANAAATTCAAAGTCGACAAACTTAAGGTTTAAGATTTTATATCTTAAAAAATTTTGTCGACAAAAATTAAAAAAAAATTTTTTTGCTTTTTCTCCTTTAATCAGCAAGTTTGGTATGAATAGCACAAATAAGGAATCTCCGCTTCCAACCAACTAGGTTCCTTCGTTTAAAAATTTTAACTACTTATCCTCATATTGATTATGAGTGAGTTATTCTAAAGTATTCAAAAAGTGACAAATTAGATTTGGCGGTTCAATTGATGTTGTCGGAGATTTTAAAACAGGTAAATTTATACCCAGGTAGAGTTTACGTTTTATTCTGATTGAGGTCTGTTATCAGTGGAATAGAAATGCCGCCGTAGCACAACATTTGTCTCTCCTAGTGGCAAAATCATGTAAGTTTTTATAGTAAGCTTCTCCCAGAACAAATATTGGTTAAAAAATACCTAAGCCGCCTTTCATCTCCAGTCGTTTACAATTTGATAACATTTATTGATGGATGAATTTTGCAAAAAAAAAAATTATGATGAAATTGAACCTAGCCACATGAGCAAAGGAGACAAAGTGTACAAGAAGGGATTTATACTAATAAAAGAATTATTAGAAAACTTTATTGCAATTACAGAGCCGTTTGTTTAATTTTATGTCAAAAGTAGAGCTAATTTAATATTTCTAATTTAGACTCACTTTTTGATACTTACCAACTTGTAAAAAAAATTTTTCCATTAAAAATGAAACTCGTTATTATTTTCAATTTNTCACTTTTTGATACTTACCAACTTGTAAAAAAAATTTTTCCATTAAAAATGAAACTCGTTATTATTTTCAATTTCGCTTGCAGGCCAACGTCATCAATTTCTTTTTTTTTGCAAGAAATGTCAATATATGAACATAAATCTTATTGGTGAAGAAATTCCGCATTATCATAATGTTTATCAAAATTACAATATTCAAATGGGCAATGATTTCTTGATGTTCTAATTGTGACCAAACAATGTTGAAATGAGAAACATTTTGTCAAAATNCACTTTTTGATACTTACCAACTTGTAAAAAAAATTTTTCCATTAAAAATGAAACTCGTTATTATTTTCAATTTTGCTTCCAGGCCAACTTCATCAATTTCTTTTTTTTTTTGCAAGAAATGTCAATATATGAACATAAATCTTATTGGTGAAGAAATTAAGCATTATCATAATGTTTATCAAAATTACAATACTCAAATGGGCAATGATTTCTTGATGTTCTAATTGTGACCAAACAATGTTGAAATGAGAAACATTTTGTCAAAATTATGTGCCAACGTAAAGATTTTATTAACCCATTATTTTTCGATTGCCCTTTTCAAAGATTTAGTTCAAAATTATTAAGTTGCTAAACTCAATTCCAGTACTTTGGAACGTTTTACTAAATTTATAACTCGATTTAACCATTAGATAATTTATTACTGTAGACAATACATTTGTAAGACTGGTTTTGGAGTTTTTACGTCCACTATCACAATAGCCACAAACAGGACGAAACACAAAGGGAATTTTTAATCAAGTAACAATTAAGCTTGGTTTATACTTTGGCTTCTCTAGGCGTCGTGGGGGCAAACATGGGATAGACGAATTTGTCTTATTTGCTTTGGAAAAATACATATGACAGCTTAGACGATGTGTTTGTGATGCACAGACGTTTTATACACTAAATGGCAAATACTTTTATTCATAGTGAAAGTCTTTAAGTAAACATGCTTGCAGAAAAAGTCGAGTGAATCAATTGTCTGATCACATACTTTGAGCTCAAAGTCAAACGTATTTGCGCGCANCTTGCAGAAAAAGTCGAGTGAATCAATTGTCTGATCACATACTTTGAGCTCAAAGTCAAACGTATTTGCGCGCCAAAGAATTGCTTCAACCAATTTTTGAGCTTGATTTTCACTCATTAATTTTCATCATCATCAATGTGAAACTTGTTCAATTATTTTTCTAGAATCAAATAATTAAGACTTCTTATTCATCGTTTTTCCCCCGTTCGAAGCTCAATAAGTTCACTGAATTGCTTATCACGCGCCTGTTNAGACTTCTTATTCATCGTTTTTCCCCCGTTCGAAGCTCAATAAGTTCACTGAATTGCTTATCACGCGCCTGTTAGCATAGTTTGTAAACATCTTCTGCGAAACCAGTAAATATATTATTTTCAAAATTAAAATTTTATAATTAAAAATACTGGCCTAGTATGACCCAATCGATTTTTAAGTGAGATAATGTTTCCGCAAAAAGAATTGAATAGTATACCTTTTTGTATTATTCTGAACAAAATTTTTCAAATTTGTAAGANCTTGCAGAAAAAGTCGAGTGAATCAATTGTCTGATCACATACTTTGAGCTCAAAGTCAAACGTATTTGCGCGCAAAGAATTGCTTCAACCAATTTTTGAAATNCAAAGTCAAACGTATTTGCGCGCAAAGAATTGCTTCAACCAATTTTTGAAATTGATTTTCACTCATTAATTTTCATCATCATCAATGTGAAACTTGTTCAATTATTTTTCTAGAATCAAATAATTAAGACTTCTTATTCATCGTTTTTCCCCCGTCCGAAGCTCAATAAGTTCACTGAATTGCTTATCACGCGCCTGTCAGCATAGTTTGTAAATATCTTCTGCGAAACCAGTAAATATATTATTTTCAAAATTAAAATTTTATAATTAAAAATACTGGCCTAGTATGAACCAATCGATTTTTAAGTGAGAAAATGTTTCCGCAAAAAGAATTGAATAGTATACCTTTTTGTATTATTCTGAACAAAATTTTTCAAATTTGTAAGATAAAGTGCAGGTATCTAAAACCCTTACACAATATTTACATAAAGTCACATATTTGGGATGAAAAAACTTTATGCATGTATAGAAATATTAGCCTTCTAGTGTATTCTCACAATTCAAAGAGTCCTGAAGTATAAACCCAGCTTTAAATATTCTAGTTCTAGAAAAGTCTCGATTTATTAGCGGAATTCCATTGGAAACTTTGTGGAAATATTCCATGTGGTACGAAAGCACTCCCAATGCCTATGGATCCTCGAACACTCTGATTACTGCTGCCACTGTTCCCATGACTACAATTCGCCTGTTTCACTAAATTTTGTTTTTTCTTCGTCCCTAGACTAGTCCCAATTTGTCTAATTTTCCCTACATTTCCTATGCTTTCTTCCGTTAAACTAATCCCAATCAGCCTCTCAATAGAGAATCCAGCGCTGTTGTCTTTAGTCCCCGATTTTGCTACAGGAGGCGTAGTGCGCAACTCACTATCAGATGAAATTTCCGTTTCTTCTTGACTGATTTCGTTTCCAGCAAATGGACTGTCTCTGTTTCCTTCTCGTTGTATAGCATTGATGAAATCGGGTTCAGTTCTGTGCGATGAACTATAAGAGGAACCACCAACTGGACTCCGTGGCCTATGAGTGAGGAACTGTGGTAGCATCCCAGACGCAGGGTTGAGAAATGGATACTGATCCAATCCAGAAGTATGTGGAATTGTGTTCAATAGTCCTGGGGGTGGAAAGGGTGGGCAGAATTGGGGATGGTGAGGTAATGAACCCCCTGGGTGGGCAGAGGATGCCAACATAGCCGCGGCTGCTGCATGATGAAAGAAATCCGCTACGCCTGCGTGATGTACATGAGCTGGATGAAGATGATGGTGGTGGTGGTGACCGGGTCGTTTGTATCGTTTTCTTCTTCGAAGGAATGAGCCATTGTCGAACATATCCTCTGCGAGAGGGTCTAGTGTCCAGTAGTTGCCTTTCCCAGGGTTTCCAGGTTCCCGTGGAATCTTAATGAAGCAATCATTGAGACTGAGATTATGTCGAATGGAATTCTGCCAAGCAGGAAACTTATCTCGGTAGTATGGAAAGCGATTCATGATGAACTCACATATACCAGAAAGAGTAAGTTTTTTGTGGGGTGACTGAAGAATGGACATGGTAATAAGGGCGATGTAAGAGTAGGGAGGTTTGACTATGGTGGAGTTTGAGGAGGTACTGGGCTTTTTTCCTCCTGATCCACCACTCCCGCCGTGATTGGTGGCGGAAGGAGAATGAAGATCTTCTTTGGAACCATGGGATTGAGATCCGGGTGAATGGTCACATTCGTCATCATGGACGTGGTTGACATGACTATGGGGGTTTAATATGGAAACGGAAAGTGGCACATGGTCTCCTACCAACCTTATATCTTCTCCATCTGAAATGGTTCAAAACAACAATTTTATTCAAATTTGTAGCAGTATCAAGATATTTGTTGTCAACGAAGGTTAAATCATGAAATTGTAACTATTTTTAATGTGAGAAATGGGTATTTACTTCAGCGGTTCATTTTTAGTTGTTACTCTAAGGAAACTGAAGTACTTTTACCGTTTTCTCAGTCAGATTAAAGTTTCAGCTTTGAGATTGGCTAATGCTAATAGATTTAAATTTCCGAATTTAAAACGAAATATCAAAAGACAAATTATTTGTGGTGTACTTTTCTGTTAGAATTACAATAATGTCATACAGGGTGTCAATGACATCCTGTATGAAATTTTATTATATCAAAATTTATTAAAATACTCTGTATTTGGGATGGAGAACTTTATTGGAACGAAGTATTAAACGAGCTTAACACAATTAATGTTACAAAATTCCAATTTTCTTTACAAATTTTTTCAAAAAATATGTACAACCTATGTCTGATGTATGTCTGATGATGATGAATTTATGTAATTTTTTAAATATTTGGAAACTTTACTGATAAACTCAAAACTGCTCAAAAAAAAAAATTCTTTTGTTAATTTGATGTTCATTCTCATTATTTCCTTTTAATTATTTTGTACAATTTTTCTACCTTACCCCACCCTCTAATGAATATTACCTGCACTATAATCTTAAAGTCATTAAAATTTTTCTAAAAAAAAAGTAAAACTTATCAAAAGATCTTGTGAGAAACGAATGTTTGAATATTAAACCCGCGGGTTTAATTATCATAAATACAGTAAACAAGAAATAAGGTATTTTAGAGAAATAACAAATTATAATCAACAAATACTGACTCATCACGTCGAAATGCCTCATTATTCTAATGAAATCATATTCTAATGTTGAATACAATTTGATTCGTTTACTACATGATTTTGATGGTTTTAGATAATGTAGATTAACTGAATAATTAATTTTTCAAATTTTGAATTTCCTTGAGTCATCCGTCTCTCTATCAAACCTAAGCAGGCAACAAATTTCAGAAGCTCAATAATAAGTTTTTTAATTAATAAATGTTAAGCCAATTTAGAAACATCAATTTATGTTATTGTGCATATAATTTAAAATTTTTAAATTCTGATGAAATATTTTCAAAATTTTCAAAAGTTTTTGAATGAAATAAATTTCAAAAGTTTTCAAAATTTAGAAAGAATGCGTAGAAAATAAGTTGTTGCTGTAATTACATTGCAACTTATTCCTCAAGATTGGACGAAATTTTTGGGTAAAGTTGAGTTAGTGAAGAGTTTAGTGAAACCGGATTTTCTCCATAAATATTAATTCCTATAACGTACCCGTTTTGGGTTCATTACAAACGCTTAATATAATAATTCAAAATAATTTTGAAGTTTAGTGAACCCNAACTTATTCCTCAAGATTGGACGAAATTTTTGGGTAAAGTTGAGTTAGTGAAGAGTTTAGTGAAACCGGATTTAACGTACCCGTTTTGGGTTCATTACAAACGCTTAATATAATAATTCAAAATAATTTTGAAGTTTAGTGAACCCNTAACGTACCCGTTTTGGGTTCATTACAAACGCTTAATATAATAATTCAAAATAATTTTGAAGTTTAGTGAACCCTAACCTATTTGAGTGAAATTTTTTTTTGTAGACTTATAGTAGATCGTTGATCATGAATATGAAAAAAATTTTTTGACAGGATATGTAAATATTGACAGGAATTTTTCAAATTAAAACGAAAATTTTATTTAATATTCCAGTAGTGATGGAACATTTTATTTGAATTATAATTAAACTCAAAATCCAAATCCCCTTGTTCCCTAGCCTTCAACTTAAAAAATTAATAACCTATTAAAACTTAATAACTTAAGAACATCCAAATCATAACCTAATGTAACTAAAACTAACCTAACATTACAATACTAAACCTAAAACCTACCCTAACCTAACATAACTTAACCTAATCATCACAGAAATTACGCTCAGAAACCAAGTAAAACCAAAAGAAATTCTCAAATTAAAAAGAGAAAGTATAAAAATTAAAAAAATTTCTAACTTTTTTTCTTGTCATTTCCGGTTAAACGTTTTTTTAGATTCGAGATCAGCGACTTAATATTAGTCTATCAAACAAGTTTCATCCAAATTGGACTGGGTTCACTATAAAGATTATAAAATTTGTGATAAAATTACTTATTCACTCATTTTAGATCAATTTTTTAAGATTGAAATTTAATAACTCCTCCTCTTTAATCAAAAATTAATAAGGATTGGTTGAATTTATAATCAAATTCACTAATCTCTCCAACGGAGATAGACTTGAGAAAACTAAAAATTAGGGAAATTTTTTGCTCAATCCTAGTTTTTAGTTATAAATGTCAATTAGACACAATTTTTGCCAAATTTCACATTTAATTTCACATTTCACAAATTTAGACAAATCGTTTAGAAGGTCGATGTTTTGGTCACATTTCGTATATTTAATCATTATGATTCAAAAGCTTTGTATAGAGGGACACAAAAACGATGAATTTTGAACAACTCCTTCAAATAAAATTATTTTATTTTATACTTAATTTTATAAAAAATTTATACACAATAAAATTTTTTACTCGAACTTTATTCACACTGAATCCAAATATATAGAATTTGGTTACCTGAATGTGTGGTTGAGACATTGACAATGTCATCATCAGACTCTACGTTTATGTCCGAGTCAGAGTCTCCTTGATCTACCAAGTGAGACCCTCGTAAATCCAATGGACTGTAACCATGTTCACACTTTTCAACAACTACTGTCGAATACATCATCACTCTTGTATCCAAAGGTACAAAAAGTCCAAAAAGTTTGTCAAAAATGGTCCCAAAGAGTTTAATAAATTAATTGACATAGTAACTAAAAAGTCCAAATTCACACTACCTAGCGACACTTTCACCCTCTCTGGGTGAGTTTTCTCCAACATCCGTTCCAGTGCATTGGAGATGTGTTACTGGGACATAATCTTTCTCCGGTGATTGTCCCAGGTTTTTTTTTGAGAGGTGAAGTTGGTTCAAATGGACCAACTGGTCCTCTGTTGCGTAGTGAAGAAATAATATTGTGATTCGAAGCTAGGAGTTATTTCATGAGAGACTCCACGGATTGGTTGAAATTTGTGGAATAGGGGTGGGACTCAAAGCAACTCTTGGGGTTCAGACCCAGACCCACCTTTCTCTCCACAGAAGCCAATTCCCACAACGACACAAAAACAGGATCCATAATCTACCAAATCATCAGCTCCGACTCACAAAAAAAACATCACGCCTAATACTTAAACATACACAGAAGATCTCAAATCTGTATGCTTGATCCTCTCAATCAGTCTATATACAAGCTTCATAAATCTACAGAACTTCAAAAAAAATTTATTTTTCACAAGGAATTTGACCTGGTTTTTAGAGAAAGTGAAATTCATGCGGATATAAAACCGTGGTAACGTTTGTAAAAGACGAATATGAGCATGTAATTAACCGTAGAACCACTCGTAGACTAAACCGTAACCAGATGTGTACTGTGGCACCTATAGTGCTAACGGAGTTTACGCTATTAGACAGTAGCAACCGTAGAACCATCTGTATACTAAATTATATCGTGTAATCGTAAGTAATATTATGTTTTAGGTGGTTGTTAGTATGGAAACTGAGTGTTGGTATAAAAGCAATAGGTTGCATGCTGTTGTTGCATAATTCAGAAGAATTTGTGGGAAATTAATTAGTTTGAACTTAAGTACAACTGTAGTTGACAAAACCGTAGGTAGCTAAAATACATTGTTTGCATACTGGTTGCTAGGTTGTTATGCACTGGTGGACAGTGGTAACCAATTTCCTGTGTCAAGAGTCCATGGAAGGTTCATACAGTATAATAAAATCAATCAGATTTCGACAGTTATACAGACAGGCTTTTATATATTATTAATACTAGGAAGTATAATTTTCTAGAATACAATCATAGAATACAATACTATACAGGGCGTTTAATCTTTTTTTGCACCCTCTTTCTCCAATTTCATCGTAGCTCCTTCCAACCCAAGCTGCTGCCAGCAAAAGAGTGTGAAAAAATGACGTCATGCTTTCTAGGGTGCAAAAAAATATTACACACCCTTTATATGCTATATATGGAAAACTATAATTTTCTGAAATTACGTAAAATGCAATAGTAGACGGACATAAGACGCATCTCTTTTGACGCGAAAGTTTTTAGAAGTTATAACCGCGGTGGCTTTATAACCCATCAGAACATCTTGACCCTATGACCCACACACATCACAACAACGTCTTATGACCAAGTTGGTCATATATCCGTCGACTACAATATAAGCAAGGCTTCGACATTCTGGAGAGAGCGATAGACAGGCAGACAAAGCGAATCCAATGTCCTCTTTCTCCGAATGTTGTAATATTTTGATTTCTAATTTGTGAGTTTTTCCACCTTTTGAACACTTAATAAAGCCGATTACAAATCAAGTCTATTTTCTCTTTCATTAAATTAAAACAATGAACTAATTTCCATTTGCAAACAATAAACAACAGACACTTTAATTTATAACATTCAACCCGATGTGTATAAGTTCACGTTGAAGTACCAGGCCGTAGCTGAGTCTAAATCTTGTACGATCAAGAGAAAGCAAAACTATAAAGTCGCTCGAATCCCTAACACCCTACGAACACCTCTCGAGTAAGCCGAAAATGGTGCAACCGATCTTCGTCCCAGTCTATGTATCGGACCGGAAACAAATACCTTACCCCACGTTCTCAGTTCCAGAATGATAATTTAGCATAAACTTACTTGCCCAACACTATTCGATGGATTGGAATGGATTGTTCGCATCAAGTCTCAAAAACGTTCCAAAAAGTGCGTCCTTTTAGTCCGCCTTATCACCTTAGGAAACGCGACTTATCCTTTGGCCATACAAAACAAATTGACCATATGTCTCCCAAAACACTTTCTGGATGACCTTTTATGATATCTAACAAAAAATAAACCATTTTAAACTAAACTCATTACATTTTGACAATCAATTAGAGTGAGTTTACGTAGAAAACTTTAAATTAATAAAAATATAACTCATCCCATTATAATTCCCTACAATGTAAGTGAGCGCGTGCGCGTAAAACATAAACAAACTGATCTCTTTTAAATATTCTGAGACTCAGATAGTAAATACAAGGCTCTAAACCATACCAACTTGCTGTTTCAGGTTGTTCGTTTAATAATTTTGATTCTAAATTGGAGACTGATTATCCTCTTGTGACAACCTGAACAAATCTTGAAAAGCTATTACTTCAAAGTGTGTGGTGTGGCGGTGAAATTTAATAAGGGTGGATTAGTCAAGGATAGTCCAACAAATTTTCCTTCCTAAAACAGGAAGAGACGGATTTGTGACATTCTATAAGAACGTGACGCTTGACTCAAGAAATACGAACTTCCTACTTCACATCACATATTTAAAAAAATATTGTTTATACTATAATACTTTGAAGACTTAGAAAAGAGATTATAATTCCTCGTATTTATTTAAGGCTTCGAATGGCTGCAATTTTTCTTGGAATTTTTCTTGGCTGCAATTGGACCTTATTTCTGTCATAAGGTCCAAGCGAAACTTTAAGGGAAACATCATATAATTAAATAAAAGTGTTAAAAGGGCAAAACTACTATATTTTAGAGGCATGTTAACTTAAAATACTGCTGTTTGACTTGGAATATTTTTTTACACAATTCACATATACTCTATATAAAAACCCAACTGGGTCTTATAAAAAGTTATAAAACCACCATGTATATAAGACTCAGATTTATTGTTACAAAACGTTGGTGTTATAATTGTCGACTACTGTGTTACCTGAAAAATAGTTCAGGACAATAGTATTAATATGATGTTACTTTTCACAACCGTCAACGAGGTTTCATGGTAATTGGATTTTCCGCAAGATGATGGTAAAGATTAGACCACACTTCTACATTCAATTTTCCGTTTTGTAAATTTGATCCCAACATTTTGTAAGTTGTCCAGAAGGTCAAACTAAGCAACTTGTGTCACTACACCGATAAAATAGGTATATTTTAATCATGCATTATATTATAATTGTGCGAAATCTGTTATTATCCGAAATCAATGATTAATTGGTGGAGATATACGTGATTCTTGGAATCACTCCCAAGCAGCTAGATCGAGCGGTCATTGAGAAAATTAAGTTTGAAGTTAGGACTACTTAATCATTTAGCTAACCGGTCATGGTTTGACTGGTCATTAGCATGTATTCTATTAGTAAAGTTCTGCAAACCAACACTACTTGAGTGCGTTGAATCATTCAATTTAGTAATGATCATCTTACAATTTCATCATTGATGGTGATTATAGCTTTCGGTTAAAATGATGCAAACGGAACAGTAGAGAAATGAGACCTATCTCCAAAATGATTTAATTCCTAAAAGTCTAAAATGTAAAAACAACTGGTTATTTTGAAATATTTCCCCAGATTTACTGTAAACACGAATGGACAGGAGGCTTTGGTTGGGAATGAATTGATTGTGCAGACGGTTGTTTCAGTTGTGACGTGACCCTCTTCAGTAGGGTGCAGTACATATGCTGAAAAAATAACTTCGTGTCAGGAAATATTTTTATAATACAAACAAATCCTACTTAAAACCAAAAAAAAACGAATGACTTTTCCACAACTGAAAATCTTCGAGTTTGTGATGATCCAACAACGAAAGGGCTTAATCCTCACATATTTGACATTTAGTATAAAAGAATGTATAATATCCCAGCATAAGTTGAATGTTTATGAGATGATCAAAATATTTCATCCAATTTGTTTTTAACAAATTCCAAAGCTTGAGATCAGTTAAAGCAACAATTATTAACTGAGAATAGGGAGCTGGAGGGGTTTGTAACATTTCTTTGTCCGTCTGCAGTACGGACGCAATATCTATGATTAGCTATATTCGGATACTTTGTCCAATTGAAATGGTGGTCTACACAGTTCAATATTTAGTAAAAAACATTGTATGATTGTATCAAAAATCGATTGGTACTGAAATTCAAAAACGCTTTTTTAGTTCATTTGATGTAACTTAGTTTTAAATGAGACATTTCACGTCTGGTTTTAGACACTATCTAATTGTTGCTCTAATGTGTGTATAAATAGCTTAACCTCGTCATCTTCTACAAGTGTATTTGACTCTGAAATTATACTTTCTGTTAAAGCAAGTATTTCTCATTGGTGCACAGTATAAATAAGAAAAATAAAGTAAAATACTTGACGTAAGGAGCAATTAGAAATAGATGAAAGAAGCGAAAAGAGACACCTAGAAATAGCATTACACGGCAAAGTTAGGTTCAAAATTACTCTATGATGAGAACTAACTAGAAATACTAAAACATTTGTATTCTTACTTAGATATTGTTTTTGAAGTTCGCGGTTTCTACGGGTTGCTACCCATTTTTATAAATATAAACCAGATCAGAGAAAAGAAAATTTTTTTTTAAACTGTAACAAAACTTCTTCTGAAATTTGCTAAAATTTTCAGTTTTTAAAACATCAAGATATAAAAGCATAATTCAAATTGAGGCTTTACTGTTCCCCGTGTCAATGATGAATATGAAGATTTAGTTGTTAGTTGACAGACGGTTGAGTCAGTATACGCTCAACACGCGTTGTAAGTGAAATCAGTCAATCTGCATTCCTCATCAACTTCATGAGTAAGAAAAACATTTGTAAATCTGACTCAAAATCCTATCAAAATGTAAGAATGTATTCTAAGAAATGTATCTGTGAAGATGAAGAGACACACCCACATTCAATGTATTAGATTTACTTATAGCACAAACCCCACCCATTCCATCAACTCCAAATACTAAAGTTGACTTTAGCCCGGTGAAATGAGTTTTTGGAACCTCATGTCAGCGTTATTGTAACTAGTGTTTACTCAAGCCAATTCGATTTCATGAAAAAGAGGTTGGGACTTACACAACGCATCCTCAAATAACTACAAGTCCCTAAAGATTCAAGTACAAAAGGGAAGCCAAGTGAATGTAGGATCTCACCTGAACATCTTATAGTTGCTTTAGACACTATATGAAATTCAATGTTTTGTTTTAAAAAAATAGTAGTTTGATCTAACTGGACCATACTCTCCCACTTTATCCTCAAAATTCACGATTTTCCAACAAACATCCTTGCCTTTGAGTAAAATTTGTCTCACAGTGCATTGGAGAAAATGCTCTCGAACGCAATCTGTTGGCAGACAATTCTCACATCTACCATTCCCCCTTACTTTCCCATATGAATAACAAATTATTTCAAAAGAATATATCAAAAAATTTATTTATTTTTGTTGTGCAACTTATACAGTGAAGTACTTCAGTTAAGTAATTTGTAGTACCCGATTTTTGTTATGCAAAATATGTGCCAGAGTTAATATGCGCTAAACATTTAACACAATATTTTAGTTTTCTTAAAGCTAGTTGCACCATTTTCGGTTAGTTAACCATTAACCGTCGGTAAGATGATCAACTATTTCCAACCTCAAAGTTAATTATTTGATGATCGATCGATCAAGCGGCTAGGGAGTGATTGCAAGTGTCAAGTATTTCTCTGCCAATTAATCAGTGTTTAAAGTTAATTCCCTGATTTTGCTCGATTAAAATATAATTAATGATTAATTTTCCTCTAACCAATGGTTACGACTGATCGACCATGATGCAACTAACCATTAGACTTTTAGTTGAGGTCTATTGATACATTTTTAGGTTTACTTTATCTGTCATATGTCGTTTCATTTTTGGTTGTTTTAAGTGTTTTACTCAAAATTTCACCGTTTGGGTGTGTTGCCGTATTAGTTTGACAGATATTGGGTGGAACCAAGTAATTTGTACGTTTGGTGAGAGAGAGTTTAATCAATAATGATTTGGCAAAAGAAATAGGGTCCCTTTACCAAAATGTTACAAATAAACTCTATTCCAAGTGATGGCAATTTGTATACCTTGAGTTATGTGACATCCTACAAAGTCAAGGATTTAGAGTGAAAGTAAAGGATTCTATTTGTGTGAAGTGAAAGAACAAGATTACTTTTTCTATTCTCTCGTTTCCTTCAATTCAAAGGATGAACGTTGATTAAGTGTCAAAGTGAAAGAAGAGAATTGAGGAGAGTTGAAACAGTCGAGGAGTTTTGTGATTGGATTAATCTCAACATTTTACTGTCGTCAGAAACACAAAAATTGACATTTCTCACTTTTTCGAGACTCAAATTTAATCAGAATCTTTAGTTTCTCTTCCTTTTTCACTCTCTCAGACACTTTGGATTAAAATAAAGTTTGAGCGAAAAGAAAAAAAATTCTTTTTATTTAGACAACTTTGAACTTAAATTTTATTTTATTCGAGCCGTTCACCCCATATAGTTGAACTACTCTACAGGGTGCGAGAAAAGTCGATGGAGCATGGAGAAAGGTTTCCCATCCCAACGNCCCATATAGTTGAACTACTCTACAGGGTGCGAGAAAAGTCGATGGAGCATGGAGAAAGGTTTCCCATCCCAACGAAACCTCTAAATGATGATCCCACTGAATATTTAGAGTGTTGCACCACGCGCTAATGGGAATGAAATGAATTCAAACCTGTGTATTCTTGATCCCAACCGAATCCAGAATCCAGAGATTTGAAAATAAGAAGTGATGGTAGGTTGATGGTCAATCAAACAATGAATCAATATGTGCGTGTGTGAGATTAGCGTCAGACCAGAAAATAAAGGAGCTAAAATATTTTGGCGCGTAAATGTCTAGCGGGAATTTGAGCGAAGAAGAGTGGATTGAGGGACGAACACGACGCGTTCTTTTTTCTCTCGTCTTTTACTAGCAATACTCTCTCCATGCTCCATCGACTTTTCTCGCACCCTGTAGAAAACAAAACGCGTCGTGTTCGTCCCTCAATCCACTCTCCTTCGCTCAAATTCCCTCCAGATATTTGCACGTCCAAATATTTTATTAGGTTCTGAATACCGTAATATTAACATTTTTTTTTCATTTGGTTTGAATTCGTTTCATTCGCATTAGCGCGTGGTGCAACACTCTATTTATTCAAAGTGGGATTATTATTTAAGAGTTTGGTTGGGATGGGAAACCTTTGTCCTTGCTCCATCGACTTTTCTAGCACCCTGTATATAATAAATCATGTTTCAATTTGAGACAGCATACTACTAAAGTTTCTACTTTTGTCAAACTATGTAATATTAAATTTCAGTTTTTGGCGTTTACACCAATGAATAAAAAATTTCAATTGAAAATTATTCCATTGATACCTAGATATATCGTTATCGTAAAAATAATAACTGAAATAAAATCGTAAAAATAAAAATTGCTTTTCTTAATTTCGAAATCCAAAAGTTGTATATACAGGGTCATTTATCTTTTCTTGAACCATTTTTCTCCACTCATTGTAACTCCTTCCAATAGATGTTGACCCTACCAATAAAAATGAAAAAGAGAAATAAAATAATACAATTGAAGACTCTAGTGGAAAAAAAGTGACTTTCAGATTTGTTGATTTTGAAAATCGATAAACTTCGGTTTCCATGATTGGGCAGTGAAACACAACTGATTCAAAATTGATTAAGCCCGTTTCGTACTTTTTACAAAACCAGCTTTTCAGATAAATAATCTTGAAAAAGCTTCAAAAATTATTCTATTACTTTTTTATTTCGTTGTCATTGCGTTTTCCACCCGTTGTTAAAAAAAAGGTTTTTCTGAAAAAAATAATACATACTTTTTCATTTCATTACGAACTCCGATAGTCGTGTGAAGATGAACCGTTTCTACTTTATTTGGAAAATGGTAAGGAAAAAGTCGAAAAAAGTATTTATTGATCACCTAATTCAGAGTAAGTTGTGACAACTTTATAAAAAAGAAAACACGACGATTTGAAAAAGCATGTATTTGGCGTTAATAAACCAAATCATATAAAATATAGCCTACAATATTTTTCTGAAATCCATTTTTTCTTTAAACTCAACTTGAAGTAATTACACACAGTACTGAGATAATGATGAATGAAACAGTGTAGAGATGAGATGAAACAGTAATCCCGTTTTCCCGCAAATTATTTCAAATACTCTTCCACTATTGAATATTTTATAACAACAGTCATCAAGTTTTTACTGTTATTTTGTGATGAAGATATTTGATCAATTTTTTGGTCAATAAGTATTGCGTTAATGTGTGTGCTAAAGTAACATAAGTCAAGTTGATATCAAGTTATCACAAATCAGATAAGTTCAACTCAGCACAAGTTAAAACTTCCGTCACAATACTTCGACTAAGATCAAGGTCATTTGTTCATCCAACACGATCTTCACTACATCATCATTTCTAATGGCAAGTTAAAATGACTTTCCCGTCATTTACGACCAAATTTACGACCCGATTGGTGTAAAACGACCGGCTTCTACAAGACTGCTAAATGGAGAATAATTTGAGAAAAGACGAAAAAGAATTTCTGAATCCTCAACTTGCACCAACAATGATGATTCCCAGTTGCATCGATTTCTGCTTTCTCCCGTCTACATACCAAAATATTTTGTTTTCTCTCTTATGCATAGAGACGACAAAAGTAAATGAAAATTTGTGTGAAAATACAAAANACCAAAATATTTTGTTTTCTCTCTTATGCATAGAGACGACAAAAGTAAATGAAAATTTGTGTGAAAATACAAAAGGAGCCTCTACATTCTTATTCCTCTGAAGAGAAAAGTAAAGAATTCCATTCCAAAATTCCTAGTCGTTTTTCATATTATTGAAGAAAGTGAAAAGTCTAAAGACAGAGACAACGTGACACGAAAAAATTTGTCATCAAGTAAAAATATTATTATTTCCATCCTTTATTTCCAGGGAAGCCATAATGCCTCTTGGTCATAATAAAAACGAACACAATAGACCTTATAGTCAAATATTTTTGAGTCATTATGAAATTTCTCATATCACTTCTTTTCTCTTTTTTCGTTTCATTACACGTGTAATTCTACACGGTCTCGCACAAATGAAAACCAGGCATCACATCAACTTGAGTCCTCGGAAGTGGAAATTGAGGACTACTTGACCAACTGTGTTTTTTTGAAAACGAGCCACGTGTTCCTCTCTTCATAACTTTCATTGTGACCTCATATGAACAAGTAGGTCTGCAACAATGAATGTCAAATTGGAATGAATCTGGTGTACAAGTGGTTAGGAGAGGATTAAGTCTCAANGTAGGTCTGCAACAATGAATGTCAAATTGGAATGAATCTGGTGTACAAGTGGTTAGGAGAGGATTAAGTCTCAACAACGTTTCTTCGGCTTCGGATGTTCGGTTCCGTCGATACGTGTGTCTCCGGTGTATGGCTGATGTAGAGAAGAGTGAAAAGTGTTTTAACAGCAGTCAAGAGACCCTATGCTGAGCCCTTCAAGCTCTCAATCAATATCATTTTACTAAATACCTGTTCATACACTTCAAACATATAATTCTCTATGAAAAAGAGATAAATCACATATGGTCGACAATGCTTAAATATTTTTAGTGCGTTAGGTGTGTAAGGTAATAATTTTTTATATAATTATATTGTATAATTTTTTACCAATATTTATAATTATAGTGTTTCATCGGTTTCTAGTTATTTTATCAATTTGAGCTGTCTGTCAAAGCACTTTTTTGACTCTGATGATCTATTGTTTGTCAGAGGTTGTTTGAATTTATACCTATATTGTTGTCTTCATACGTTTACGTTCGATTGTAAGGTAAATGCTCTAATAGCTTTTATAGCTGGGTTCAGTACAATTATGTTTATTTATTTTATTATCGTTACATAAGAATTTATACATAATGATTATCATGGACTTAGTAATTAAAATCTTACACCAGGAGGATTGGTCATGGATTTCCTCATTTGCTTAGTACTAGAGATTGTTTCATTCCTTAGGACAGTAGCTAACTTTTGACCAATTACCAAGTAATCTACTGTACAGTGGGGCCAGAAATGTTTGGCAAAGAAAAATTCTACCTTATTGTTCTAAACTTTTACCTAAACGTAACCAAATGGAGGGTCTGACCTTGACGCAGAAATGGACGGTAAAAATCAAGCTGTTGGAAGATACTTATAGTTCTCAGGTTAAGTCTCCCTCTCTCTCTTGTAACATACCTTGGATAAATTATTGGGTGTATAACTATATTTTCTAGTTTCGCCCGTTTTAAACAATTCGCCTATATTACATCTNAGTTTCGCCCGTTTTAAACAATTCGCCTATATTACATCTCTGCAAATTGATATTTTTCTTGTATGTAACCTGTAGAAAGATTTTCATTAAATAAAAAATTAGAATTGGTGTGTTAGGTTGTCTTGTGGTTCCTATCGTCTCATTTCTCTATAATTGTCAAAATTGATCGCCCCTACTAATAAGTTAAAGTTCTTTTGTTCTCAATAAGTTAACAAACACATCCTTATCCACTAAATTTGTCAATCTGGTACCTCTGTACGTAATGATTGGTTTGTAAGGCACAGTCTGTTGCACAAAACTAATAGAACTTCAATTTCNTCTGGTACCTCTGTACGTAATGATTGGTTTGTAAGGCACAGTCTGTTGCACAAAACTAATAGAACTTCAATTTCGGGATGAATTCATCCAATAAATGAGATTCGATAAGTTTTATGCAACAGATTGTAGCTGGTTCCGATTACATATGATGTTTAGAATTCATGGCTGCTAGTTCTTATGCAGATTTGAAGGTTGTCATCCGCTACTACAGTAGCTTTTTTTGTATTTTGCCTCCTGTTTCTCCTGCATGGTTTGTCGTTCACCACTGCTGCCATCTGTTGTTACCTGATCATTGGTTCTCTAGTTTATTTTAATATTGATGCATTGAAATTGATATGCAAATATTGTATTTGTTGGACATGCAAATTTTCGATGAGATTTGACTTTATGTTTTTTAGAAAATCTTTTGTTTCATTTGCTTTATATGCTTAAATTTTGATGACATTCCTTATTGTACCGTAGGAAAATTGATGGGTTGGTTTTTTTCGAAGATGAAACGATGCGTAAATTATAGTTGCGTTTTTTAGTTTCAAAAATTTTCGGTCGCTTCGTCTCAGTGTCTAGTGAAAAACAAAATCCGAGAAAAAGCGGAGCTAAACATAAACTGCTAAGCATTTTTATGTTTCAATTTAGCTCAAGATGTTTACAAATAAAAAGACTTCAAATACTTCAAACAGAACTGGACTCATATGATTAGTAAAAAAAANGCTCAAGATGTTTACAAATAAAAAGACTTCAAATACTTCAAACAGAACTGGACTCATATGATTAGTAAAAAAATTTTTGGAATCTCGTTGCAAAATAATTACTTTTCAAAATTCTGGATTAAGGGTTATAGAATAATTGGAAAACCGGATTGAGTTTGGCTTTTGATTACATTGTCGTNAGCTCAAGATGTTTACAAATAAAAAGACTTCAAATACTTCAAACAGAACTGGACTCATATGATTAGTAAAAAAAATTTTGGAATCTCGTTGCAAAATAA
This sequence comes from Holacanthella duospinosa, assembly GCA_002738285.1. NCBI lineage: Eukaryota > Metazoa > Arthropoda > Collembola > Poduromorpha > Neanuridae > Holacanthella > Holacanthella duospinosa. The sequence continues at coordinate 413,896 of NIPM01000057.1, forward strand.
TTACTTTTCAAAATTCTGGATTAAGGGTTATAGAATAATTGGAAAACCGGATTGAGTTTGGCTTTTGATTGCATTGTCTTNCTTTTCAAAATTCTGGATTAAGGGTTATAGAATAATTGGAAAACCGGATTGAGTTTGGCTTTTGATTACATTGTCGTAGTATCCTCTGGAAAATAATTTCATGATTAGTTTGTTAGATGACAATTTTAGATGAAACAATCGGAAAAATATGACATACGAAAATATTATATTTGCAATACTTTAATGCGATCTAAATATACATAATTTTGAATATGATACAAATTAGTCGAACAATATTCAATGCTTTGGATATATTAATAATGAAATTTTTTTTTTAGTCTGTTAATTCATTTGATAATTTGACTCAACAATGATTTGGTTAATGTACTGTATTCATAATTTAGTTGAATAATGTTTTCTAACAACTCATAGAGTTATACTTGACTTACTTATTTAATCCTACATCTCACATCTTATAATACTTATAATCTTACATCCATGTATAATATGGTTACCATTTTTAGTAATTTTGCGTCTTTCCTTGAGATACTAGTATTTCTATNCATAATTTTGAATATGATACAAATTAGTCGAACAATATTCAATGCTTTGGATATATTAATAATGAAATTTTTTTATTAGTCTGTTAATTCATTTGATAATTTGACTCAACAATGATTTGGTTAATGTACTGTATTCATAATTTAGTTGAATAATGTTTTCTAACAACTCATAAAGTTATACTTGACTTACTTATTTAATCCTACATCTCACATCTTATAATACTTATAATCTTACATCCATGTATAATACGGTTACCATTTTTAGTAATTTTGCGTCTTTCCTTGAGATACTAGTATTTCTATTCTTGTATAGATTGTGATTTTTTGAAGAAAGTGAATGAAGGATTTCCATCTCTTGTCATCATGTTCCTCTTGAATAGTCCATCCTTCTCTTTCATCTTCCAGAGAATAAAATGTAAGCATTATTCCAGACTCAACGCAAACACTTTACTTTGGATGAAATGGAGATTTTATACTTCCATGTTCCTTCTCCAACCAGAATTGAATTAAATTCCCAACTCGTCTCATGGCTGAGTGAGCTGAGTGTAGTTATACTACTGGTATTAGTAAACTCGTGTGTAATGTGATCAACGAAACATCCAACCTCATCAGTCTCATCATCATGCTCAAACTCATCCTCATCTTCTGCAGCTCTATCAGGACGAAAAGCTACTCTATTGGGATCTTCCGTGTGGGCACGACTAAAGGATGTGGAAGAAAACTTGTTTTAGCAAATATTTCATTGGGCCAATTCCCGCAATTGTATAGAACGCTTCATAGTACTGTAGGACTATGAAACTATGAGATTAATACAACTATGAAACGTGACTCATTTTGGAGGTCTCTGATTGGTTGAAAAAACTATGAGGCTCCCACTAGTTCTAATCTACTCAGAGGCATGTATAAATGTCATAGTCCCTCAATTCAATCCTCTCCACTCAAACTCAAGAGAAACAAATTATGTTTGAGAGGAGTTGTGGAGATGAGAACACATTTTCTCAACTGTGTAGTGACTTTATGAACNGATGGGAACACATTTTCTCAACTGTGTAGTGACTTTATGAACACAGGCTAGTTGTCCCCTTGATAATCTTCCTTACACATTTCGGTGAGGAATAGACAGCTGTTAATTCTAGCACAACTTTTCTATCATTTTCGTTCCCGTAAATTTTCTATAATCGCAAAGTACTATGAATCTTAATACTATCAGGCGCTCTATCCAATTACGGGAATTGGCCCATTGTTTGTTCAAAAAAAAATAATTTTTTTTTCACTGTTTTCCATTTATTCACGAATCGTGAGTTTCAGCACCTCAATTAGGTTCGGCCTGATAAGCGCAACCTAGTCTGGCAAAACCCTGGAAATGTCATGCTTCCTGAAAAAATTCAAAAATTGCGAAATCAATTTTGTATTTTGCAAAAAAAAATAGTTTTCAAAAATTTCGACATAGGGAACATAATCAAGTGAGTTTGCTTCAAAATTAAAGTGAATAATTAATTTTTTAGAAAACAATAAAACTCAACTCTATAATGTGAAATCCGTGACTTTTCTATAGAATTTATTTANAATTAATTTTTTAGAAAACAATAAAACTCAACTCTATAATGTGAAATCCGTGACTTTTCTATAGAATTTATTTTAGAAACAAAAACTGGTGAACCATTGCAACAGAGAGTGTTTAAAAAATGGTAAAGTGTTTTCTGTGAAACATGAGCCGGGGTATATTCAAAACCATTCGTCCTGCTNAATTAATTTTTTAGAAAACAATAAAACTCAACTCTATAATGTGAAATCCGTGACTTTTCTATAGAATTTATTTAGAAACAAAAACTGGTGAACCATTGCAACAGAGTGTTTAAAAAATGGTAAAGTGTTTTCTGTGAAACATGAGCCGGGGTATATTCAAAACCATTCGTCCTGCTTGCCGTTCATCAATATTGTAACATTGTTGTTGAAATATTTCGTTCAAGATACCGGATGGCTTATCTATAGTATCCCTTTAGCAATATGCTATAATCTATTCTTAAATTCATATGTGATAGTGAAAAGGGAATTCAAATGAATGCTCCCTTAATCACGGATTTTTTCAACTTTATCTCTTAACTCTCTCCTACTCCAAATGTTTAACGACCACCTCAATCCCATTCAATTTTATACATAAAGCACTATAACTATATCTAAACTAGGACATTTATTCTCTTTCCAATCACGTGATTTTCGTGTTGGAATTTGCGTAAATCATGTTAGCAACGTATTTTTTTGTGATTCAATAAAGTCGTCGTACTTGCATTCAGTCGACAAAGTTAATTAGAAATCAGGCATTCGTTGCAATAACCTAAATCTAATAGGCATAGTGAGCGTACTACCACCGTAAGCTTCAGGATATTGAACAAAGAAATTTTTCAAAAGTTTCTTTGAATATTCAAATTCCAATTACTATTAAAGCAAAAAATAGAAAATAAAACATAAAACTTTAAGCAATATAGGTTTAGCTACCTGGTGTAAAATAGTACAATTAATAGTACCTGGTGTACAATTCTGCAACTTTTTGTCATCACCTGATAATTCTTTTGAAAAATCCACTTTCCTTGATTTAAATTGAACATCATTCGTTGTGAGACGGCAGAGTTGTAGGCGCAAATGTAAAATATTGACGGGAGGTGCAATAATTTTTTTACCAGTTGGAGAAAATAGATATTTTTGCTATATTACTCGAAAGGCAAGATAGAATGTATTGGTAAAAGACTTCTTATGAACAGTGCAGTACTTAATTGATCTTCCGTTAGCGCTAGTTACTTCGTAAACTCGCTTTAACATTGACGTAGTCAATGTTTCACAAAGATTTACAAGAACTTTCTTCCAGGCATCTTCAATTGCATTTAAAATTCATCTGATGAGGCATATTATATGTTAAGTCTTAATTGTATTATTTTGTAAACTAATGGTCCGATCGCGATGGTGTGTTCATTAACCGATAGCCCATACATGCATCAAGTTCGCAGAACGGTATCCAAACGTTAATAATTTTGAATTCGTTTGCATATGCAGTACGCATTGTAGGTACGCAATGGACGTTTATTTACACAGTATGCGATATATTTGCACAACATTTTTACACAGACGTGAATATACGTCATGAAGGAATATATGTGCCACGTTTCGCAGTAAGAAATTTGTGTTCACAGGCATGAATACACGCAATACGTATTATACATGAGCACTGAGCATCTACATGCACAATAAGTATTGTACCTGCTTAGGGGACAATGACAATTTGCAGTTCATATTGTACTTGTGCAGTAGACTATTGTGCACGCAGTACGCATTTTATATTTCCGATGTGGAGGTTTACATTCATAGTACACTGTGTGTTTGTACCATGTACGTTTGCACAAGGTTTGTACTATGCACTGCATGCATGGCAATTAAATTCATAAATTTGGAAGTTAATTCTCACTCAATTTGACGGTTTAGCGTTGATTTTCTCAGCAATAGTAGTATGCGATGAATTTAACCAATGTATTTACTCAATTCTGCTAAAATACAGCTGTTACTCAAAATTTAAATAATTTATATAACTGTTTTTATTGTGACTCGGAAAATTGTACTATCAGCAATTTGAAGACGATCAATTTTTATTAGTTTTATACATCGGGAGTTGTCCACCAAATCTTCGAAATGTTCATGGAAAGAGATAGCCCAAAAACAAAGTAAAAAGGAAATGTAATTAACTCAGAGATAATTCAAAAAGTTTTCTTTTATTCTCTGCTCTCTCTCTCGGTAAAAAAATAATAATGAAAAGAACAAAGGGAACAAAATGTTTTATATCAACTAGCGTTTCAACAAAATTTTTTCATCATTTCAAATTTGACATGAATTTTAAAAACTTGTTACATGTTTCAATAAATCTTCTTTTGCTTCACCAAAGTTCCGCTTAACTTGATGTTTGGAAAATGACAATTACAGTAGTATAACTCATGTTACATTATGAATGAGACTAGCTTAATCCTTTTGCCTAAAGAAATTATCTTGAGTAACCAATCCAATATCATTAAGTCTCCATGCTCTAAATACACTATGTGACAAAATTTTAAAGGAAAATTTTTTACCAGTTTTATATCTTGAACGACTGGAAAGAGTTGCATAAAAGTGATATGTAAAGTAATAGAAATACTACGCAAGTACTTGTAAAAATGTTGCCAATGCATCAATTCTAGAAAATGTAAACAGAGGATATCCTCTAGTAACAAAGAGAAATATGAAGCTGCAAGAGTACATTTAATGTGACCACTAGTACTCTACAACTACTCAACTTCAATGGTTTCCAAAGTGTGAAAAAATGATAATATCGACCGTTTTCTATAGTCAATTTCTACCAACTTTTTATGTCGTTACATATTATGTCTTTGTAAAAGTGTGTGGTGAGATATTCGACCCTTGAGGATATCCACGTCCTCATCATCACTACTGCAGAGACAATAAGGATACATGCCATATAAGCTGTAATTCATGAAATGAAAATTTTATTGTGTATTCTAACGACTGAGAGATCAAAAGGTGCTCAGTTGAGCATGAAATCAGAACGAGTGAAATGTAAATAAAGCGAAAATGTTTACCACTCCCATCCAAACAGAGATGAGGAGAAGTGATTGAAATTCAAAGGGGAAAGTTGAGTGAGAANAAATGTTTACCACTCCCATCCAAACAGAGATGAGGAGAAGTGATTGAAATTCAAAGGGGAAAGTTGAGTGAGAAGAGAAAAATATTTATTGGAAAACAGAAATTCCTCACGCTGTGCCGCTTTCACTTCAAACTAACATAATCCACAACACCAGACACAAAACAATCACATTTATGTATTGTAAAAATTTAAGAACATTGTTCATTAAAGATGGAGAAACCTTTGCGTATCTAGCTGCGTGTGATGTGAGAATGCGCTGAAATTTGTGTATACTTTTTATTGGTTNGAGAAACCTTTGCGTATCTAGCTGCGTGTGATGTGAGAATGCGCTGAAATTTGTGTATACTTTTTATTGGTTCATATAGTTCAACTTTTGTCATTAGAGCGATAACATTTTATATGTAGGTTGTCCGCTATGCGGCATGAAATTAATATTAGTGATACCTACCGTTCTGTCGGATTTTACTTGAAATTTTGCAGAAACGTTGGTGATACTATTCTGTGCCCTGTTAATGGAAATTAAAATATTTGAATATGTATTATCCGTCGAAGGGGTGATAAATGGGCGTTACTAAACTGCGCACCTTCTATGCGCCTGCGCATCCTAATAGATGATCATTTTTGCACCTAAAAATAATTTTAGCGCAACCGTTCAACATTTCAGTTAGGTTAAAAAATGTGCATATATCAGGGTGCGCAGATGCGCAGTTTAGTAATACCTGTGATAAAGTTTACCGTTAGTGTAAATTAATAGTTAAAATTTTCTTCTATTTTACACTCTACGTTTCTCCCACAAATCACCTCCCAGTTCACTTCGCTCTCCTCCAATCATCTTGCTCGCTTCACTCTACATGATTAAATTAAGTTGAAAGTTTACAACAATAAGTTAAAGATTTCGTTTGCCAACCTTTTCTGGGCCCACTGTATATCTTGTTAATGAAATATACATATTCGCTTAGGAATAATCAAAATATTTTTGATTAATATATTCTTGTGCTATTTTGCACATTATTGTTGTGTTGAAATATTTTCATGCACAGAAGCAACAATCAATATATGAAATAGTAGAATGATTCAACCAAAATTAAATCCTCGGCTTTTTTAGCTATAAAGTAAACATTTTGGCTCTATTGTAACTAAAAATTTTCAATTTCTGAGGACTCTCATTTATTCTGGTTTGTACCTCAATTGATAAGAATCGTTGAAGTCTGGGTTTACAAAGTACATACTTTGTGGTTTTCACAATTTTGTAATGTATGCTCTACTACTTTGTAAAAACTTTGAATTGATGGTTAAGTGGTATTATATAGGAATCTGTATTTCTAATCCTTCTCAATTGCTTGTAGAAGAGTCTTGAGCAAAGTAAAGTTCCTATTTTATTTTATTGTACTATAATTGTATACATTTAGGATATTTCACATTTTCTATTGTATTCATTTGAACAAGCACTTAATCTAGTAGAATCTACATCTTCCCAAAAACTCGAACTGTTTAATTCGAACCAGTACCTCTACTTACATTAAATTAATTCAGATTTTGTACTATTTAGGAATGAAGAAAGGTCGATTGGAGTTTTTTTTAAAGAAATTAGACAAATAAATCGCAGTGTATGTAGGATAAAATTATATAAAAAAAGTGTCAAGTATGAGTAATTGTGAGTTTGCAGTTGATAAAATTGTAAACCAGAAGAGGTAGTTAGACGGGTCAACCCTAGGTTGTCCGTAGTGTTAGCAAACAGAAGTGAAAAGAAGCTATGAATAGAAAATGAGGACAAAAGAAGAATGNCTAGGTTGTCCGTAGTGTTAGCAAACAGAAGTGAAAAGAAGCTATGAATAGAAAATGAGGACAAAAGAAGAATGGCTCATGAGTTTTGGTGTAGAGCGTTTATAAAAGTACATAAACGATTCGTATTGAGATGATTGACAAAGTAGACCTTAGTTTTGACAAAGAACCAACTTTTTATTTTTTATTCTGAAGGGCTTAGAGCCTTTTGATTGGAGAGAATAGATGTCTGAGATTATAACATTATTATGAACTCTCTTGTAGAAAAGAGAGGAGATGGAGGCTAAACTAAATGTTATAAGAATCAACCCCTAACTAACATCAGCTCTCTAACAATACCCTCAACTCCCCAACAATAGGAATCAGAGCGTGAGTTTTTGTCCCGAATGAATATTTATTTGTTTATCCCATCTCATTTGGACTGACATATTGCATTCTCTGGATTTTAAATCATAAGACTCAGTGCAAACACAGGAGACATGAATCCAATCACTCTCATCCCAACTGTGGTTGGAGGTGGAGTCCCTTTTCAGCGGATTATTGAAAAACCCACGTGCTATTTTACAGATGTTTTCTTATAATTTCATCAACTCTTATAGTAATTTTTTTAACTCGTTCCAAAACTCGTTGAAGTAAACATATGACATATACCAATAATTTACTCGGGTTATATTTTACAATTACTAGCTATTTTTAGTACCTCATGTAACAATGCCAAGAATGTTTGACCTCGGACTAATGCAGTGGCTGTATGTATCCAAATTTGGTAAAACGGTAAATCCCAATGATGTTAGTTGATGGTTCATACAAATTTATCAAAAAATGAGTTTTTATTCCGCGATGATTACTTGTCAATACTCATGCAGCGATTGCAAAAATCCAAAATTGGCAAAACACTAAATCCTAATTATGTTAGTTGATCCATTCAAGTTTGACCAAACACAATACTTTTTGCCGGAAATTTTTTGTCGGGACTCAAGCAGCGGCTGCAATTGCGGCAGAACTATATTTACATTTCTTATGCTATTGTGCTAATACAGTGTGCTTTCACTTTTTCACATTGAGAAAAAATTTTTGATGCATTAAATTAAATGCACGAATTAACTGAGAACATGTAAATATTTGGCAAATTTCAATGAAAAACGTTGGATTTTGCGTTTCTTTCTTGCATGCCACAATACTTCGGCTTGGTTACATAGAGTTGAAATTTTAGAACAATTAGAGTATCAATTTGACATTCAATTATTGGCCTTCTTGATCTTCCTCTGAAAGAATGTGTTGTAAAGAATAGTTTCCGAGTTACGATTAGTACATACCGCGAGCTCATTTCTATTTTGAAAATGAAATTTTAGAGGCCATTTCTATTGTAAAAGCAACTACTTATTCACATGGTTTCTAGACGATTGAATGTGAATAGAATGATGTTGCTGGTAGCTATACATTTCATTCTTAAAATCCCAATTTCTCTTAAGTCGTTTGGGATCATTTTTATAAACTCCAAAATCCCAAAGCTGATTTGTGGACTACTGAAAGAGAAATAATAACCTGTGGGTTGGTCCGTCGGTCAAATGGTTTATACATGATTTGGACAATGGAAAGTGAAGAAAAGTAAACAAAGATTTTGAGGCAATAAGAATGTATTTAAGGATTTAAAATAGAAAACATCTAAACATTGGTAAATCTTTCACCAGATTCAACAAAATTGATGAAGTTTTATTTTTACCAACTCATACTCTCAGTATAATATTGTTCATTTAACTTCGGGATTGTAAATATGTTATTTTGAGTCATCATGTTTAGATTATATGCACATAAATCTAATTATTATCAATAGGAAGCTATGGCAAACTCCACAAAATGTGTAAAATTATAACTTATGAGGTAGATTGTTTCTATAAAAAAATATCGAACAAAGTTTGAAAGTATAGCTCCATTATAGATTGCCGGCAAAAAATAATGTTATGTGCACAAAATGTAATATAGCTACTGTAATTTGCAAAGTGTAGTTTCTTGGAAATGTATTTATCTGTATGTAATCTATAATTTGTAGCTCGAATTGCTGGAAGATATAATGCCTAATGTTTAATTAGTAAATTTTACGGTAGAAATTTGCCCACTTATATCTTTAAGTAAAAGTAAAGGTGGTACGTAATACATTCCGATACTGCCTAAACCATGTTCCTTATGCTGCACTAATTATAATTTTGCCATAATTCTTCAAAAGAAAAAATTATCAAATTTAACTTATGAATTTCTAAGATTATAATTCATATCAAATTGTACACTTTACAGTAGTTCCCTAATGTGACAATGCTCCATTCCCAATGTATAAAAGACTACAATAAATCAATCCAGAAAAAAAGTAAATATCAGCCGAGTACAATTCAGTGTTTCTATCATTGAATGGAATTTAATATTAAAAACATTGTAAATTTAAAAAAGAAACGATAATTTCGAAAATTTTCCTTCAAATATAGATATCCGAACAAATTTTGAGAATATTTTTTTATTAGTACTGTATTTAAAAGAAGCTGACGCAGGCATCAAAGCCTCCGTTAAACCGTTCAATTCGTTATTCATAATGGTGAATTGAATAGAAATGAGAGAGGTTCCTATGCGGCTTGTATTCTAAAGGATGATCCCTTTCCCCTACTTATTTGGAAACTTTTCATGAACCTTCGACTCATGAAACTTCATCCCTCGCCGGTGTTTATGCTAAATTAGACATAAATAGGCTAATACACTACTTAATTTACGTTATGGAACTTTAGAGCAAGTTTACCGTGAAATGATATTGTAGTTTGTAGTCGACTTTCTTTTTTTCTGTTCTACCTATTTTTGAAAATAAAACCAGTTTTACTACGAACAGTGTAGCTATGAAGGGTTTATGCGGTCACTGACCTATTCATCTGTCTGTCCATCTGTCTCACTGTCTGCTATCTACACCAATCTTATTTCACACATCAAAAATGTAGGCTGTTTACAATTCAACTGAATTCCCAATTGAAGCTTGTCGCATTGTATTGTTGCATTTCGCTATAATTACAACCAATTGAAGCTAGAGATAGGAGCCTTTAATTTCCTAAATACAAAATCAGTACTTGCTTTAGAGTAGGGTTTGTTTGTTTGAAAACAAATCGTTTTAATACATGTTTTAAAACAATGCAAAAAATTGTGTGGGAGATACAAAATTCTCTCAAGAATTTTGAAATTACGCAATTCATAAAAGTTCTACAGCATATTTTTTACACAGTTCTACAGCATATTAAGAACTAAGCTGTAATTTGAATGCAATTTTATTATTTTCTCATTCAATAATCAACGGCTTCTGTTTATAATATTTGAATTGACTATAGGGCAATTAAGTCAGAAATAATAAAGCTATAAACATTCCATAGAAGTTACAACAATGTTGAGTCTCGAAATTTGCCTGTTAGAGCGACCAATTATCCTTTATTAATAATATTTTGTAATATGCTCCAGAAAAAAATGGCAGGAATTTTCTGTTGTTGTAGCAGGATAGTTGCTACATATATACGGAACTTGTAATAACAAGATTTCACTGTAATAACACCAAAAATACTACATCTATAAAATCAGAGTCTGTTATAAGACGTAGTTTAAAACATAGTCATGTTTACATATAGATTTTTTAATTAATTTTTGCATAAATTTAATTTCGTTATACTACATTATATAAACTATTAGAGTATATGCTTGATTATGAGAGGATTAAATTAAATATTGACTAAAATTAACACAACCTGTGGTCACAAACCTGTCACCTACATGAAGCAATCCACTGGGATTGAAATACAATGTAAACTGGCAAAAATGTCAAGTGAGAAATAAGATTGATTATACAGTGTGTATTAGTAACGAATGAACGGGGATACCTACTCTAACCAACCCTCACCCAATCCCACCATCAGTTATGAGCAGTTTGATATTTAAATTTTTGATTCATTGTTATAATATTTAAGTCGAGCGGAAAAAGATGAAAATCATATTTTGTTTGATAACCGGTATAAGTATTAACTAGGAGTTTTGCGGATAGTATATCCGGCAGGTTTGCCGGATATCGGATATCCGGCGTTTTTTGATTGCCGGATATCGGATATCCGGCAGGCTTGCTTGATTAAGCTCATATTGCACATAATTTTTGACTCATTTCACGCGAACGTGCAGGAGTCAATTTTTAAAGTTTCTAATACATTTAATATATACTCCTATATAATAAATCTAAACAGAAAAACTAAAAATTTTCGGTGAACGCTTGTTGAATATCTCTTCCCAATCTGCTTATTTTCTACTTCGTCAGTCTTTCTCCCTTCCACGAACAATCTACTTTTTGCGAAGCTTTCCATCTTGGAAAGAAGAAAATAGCCTGAAATCTTATGATGATGTATTAAGATCAATGCTTGAAAACATCACGAATTCAAATCTGTCAGATTCCGCATGGGGACAATCCTCACTCCCCATTAAACAAGGTGGTCTTGGGATTAGACATGCTGTTGATATGGCGATTCCGTGATTCCTCTCCTCTTTCAACAGTGTAGAATTTCTCATTTCTGACTTGCTACCACAAAACATTCAAGTAGACCCATCAGTAAAAATTGCTGAAAAACTTTGGATCCTTAGAAACAATTCAAAAACCCCCGAAGGATGTAACCAAAAATTTCAAAAATCCTGGGAAGTTCCTCAGACTAATTACCTTTCTCAACATTTACTTTTAAACTGTTCTACCGATGAAGATCTGGCAAGAATGAAATCAGCCACTGTTCAAAAAACGGGTGCATGGCTTGAAGCTCCACCTTCTTTTCAACTAGGAACCTTATTAACAGATGAAGTTTTCAGAATTTCTTGCAGTCTTCGATTTGGTACTCTAATTTGTTACTCTAATTTTTGTTCCTGTGGTGTTGTTGTAGATGAACCAGGTCGACACGGTCTCTCTTGTAAACAAGAAAAAGGAAGGATCGAAAGACATGAAGGAATTAATGACATTATTCTAAGAGCCCTTCAATCTGCTGGATTTCTTTGCATCAGAGAACCTCCTGGCCTTTCAAGATCTGATGGAAAACACCCTGATGGGATGACTCTAGTTCCTTGGACAAGAGAAAAATCTTTGGTGTGGGATTTTACTTGCATTGACACCTATGTTCAATCATACATTTCTTCTACAAAAAAATGTTCCTGGTACAGGTGCCCTAATCGCCGAGTCTAGGAAAATACAAAAATACAGCTTTCTACATGAAAATAAGTTCCATTTTGTTCCGGTTGCTTTGGAATCATCTGGAGTTTGGGGACCTAAAGGACTCAGTTTGATGAAAAAAATCTGAAAATTCATTCAAATAGCCTCAGGTGAATCGTGCGCCACTAACTTCTTAATACAGAGAATAAGTCTAGCAATTCAGCGCGGAAATTCAGCGTCCATTTTGGGTACCCTTCCTCCTGGAAAACATTTTGATAAGTATTCTATCTATGATTTTCTTTTATTTGAAGTGTTTGTTTTACTTTCAATTTAATTTGGTATAGAAAATAAACATTATCATGTAAAAAAAAATAATAATAATAAATCTAATAAAATTATTGGTACATTTTTTTGGATTTCTGAAAAAATTGTATAGAAAATTATCCGCGCGGATAGTCTATCCGGCAGAGTTTTAGGCGCCGGATATCCGCAACACCTCTAGTATTAACTAATAATTTCTGTCTTTTGCGAATTAGTGATTGTTGAGTTTTCTTTGTTGTTTTTTGAGGCGTATTTATTCGAACCATGAGGCTTCCGCCAAATCTTTGTGCAATTATTATAAAATTCCATTACCGCTACCCAAACGAGTCATATCAGCAAATAATGGATGCTGCGAAATGTAAGGCAGGGGTTTTACGATCGAATGAATCATTGTTTGGGAATGGATTGGAGACACCTTGAACAAATGATTTATTAACGAGAGGTAATTTGGTAGACTTAATTTAAGATATTCATAAAATACGACAGTAACAAGAGAATGCGTGTAAGTGTGGAATGGAAAAGCGTTGGTTAAATTCGGATATATTCGTTCAGTGTATCATCCCTTCCTGTTAAGTCAATCCCGTAGCCAGATTTTTTGCCCATAACTGGTGGTGGAACTGGGTGAGGGTTGGTTAGAGTGGGTATCCTCGTTCATTCGTTACTAATACACACTGTATATAATTCAGCCTATGTGGCTATTTTATTTTAGTATAGAAATAAAAATTAAAACCCACAAAATTAAACCAGTTAATTACAACTCAGTGGGTACGAAAACGAAATACAAAATGGAAAAAAGCATAGCAAGTTAATAATTAAAAAAACGCATAAAAAGAGTATAGAATTGTGTACATAACTTTTATTTCCAAGTTTGGTTGATGTACTAATTACTTTGAATTCAGAAACCACAAGACTCTCACTTTATTAACAAGGAATCCTTCAAGTGTCGCTGTTTACTAAAGACAGTTTACATAAATCTTTAATAGTTATAAGTAGTTAAATATTCATCTAGTTTCAATTACCAAAATATTGGCGATAGTTTGGAAAGATTCAAAGCACCTTACATATAACTTTTCAAGGTATTTATGAGTTGTAGATAGTTTTGATAAATTGTTTTTAAGACGGAATAAAATTTTGCACTAATTTTTTCAGCAATTTTGGCAAAATATTTTAAGTTATTTGTGTGAACAAAAAGTAGAGTAGCTTTTCTACAATAATTATTATCTATGGGTCTCCTTATCTCACAGGAGCGATTTTAACCAAAATTTGTTATTGTCTTTGTTGTTGTACCTTGGCTACTGTGAGAGTACAAATACTCCTCACATCTAACCACTTGGGCTATACAGAATTTTTCCCACATTTGAAAACATTTGATTTAAAAAAAAAAAAAGGACTATTTAAAAAAAAGGTTTGTTTTATTTTATGTATTTAATAAAAAACACGGTTTTTAAAAATCTTGCTTTATAGTCAGTTTCGTTGTAGATGCAACCATTTTTATGTATACTGCCAAACTTATCTTTCGATTCTACTGTACGTGTTTTTCTATAATCCCAACCAAAATGTTGTGCTGATTCTGTGATAAGAGAAGCAGGTTTGTAACCAGTTAATTTTTGGTTGCGAATCTTAGCTTGTTTTCCATAACTCCAACCAAAAGTATTTGCTGTTACTAAGATTTTTTATCGATGCTAATATAATAAAGTTTTTCTTCATACAGATTAAAGTTTGTATTGATGCTACGGTTAGAGAACAAGGTATATGCTTTTTGCTTTCATTTAAATGTTAGATTGTTTTCAAACATTCTTTTTTATACGATTGTGACTAGATTTTTATCTTAAAACTGACTTGATGCTTCCACTCAATTTTTACTCTTAATATAAGCATATTTTCCTATTGCGTCAACCAAACTTTAGGTTGATTGAATGATTATTAAAGCAGTTATTTAATTTCCGCATCCACTTGTTTTCTCGGAGTTATTCTTTAGTATAACTTACTATTCAGAAATTGTTTTATCTTTTGTTACCAGATAAATGTTTGAATAACTCTAACCTGGCTTTCTTATAATCCCAAAAAATTTCTTCCCCGATTTTATTAACTTAATTAATTTAATTAATTAATTTTGTACATTATTATTGCCACCAGATTGCCATTGCTGCAACTCGGCATAAATCCATTGTCTCTAATCGGCTCTGCAAACTCCTTCCATTTCTTTCTATTATCAAATATTTCTCATTGGCACACAGCATAAACTTCTTTTGCACCTACACTTGCACGTTTCGCTATTTTTGTCTATTTTGCTCCGTAAACCTTTGTCTCATTCCATTTCATTCTGCTAAGTCAAGTACATCTTATTGCTTCACAACATATTGTAATTTGACACCTATAATTATTATGTTATTCTATTTCTATGCATCTATATTTGTTCTACAAATCTACAACTAGTTACATATGTTTTTATTATGTCAAGTATTCCGCATTGGTTCACAACATACTGTAAATTTACAACTAAATTTTCTACCAATTTACCATTGTTGCTATTTTCATATTTCCATTGTGCCTCTAATTGATTTTACAATTCTACCTCTATTTCAATTTTGTTTTGCTATATCAATTATAACTCATTGTTTCATAACTTACAGTAATTTTGCATCTGAAATTGTGGTACATAGAAATGAATAAAAGGATTATACTTTTATGTTTGTTGGTGCGAATGTGCTCTAGTCCTAAAATCAAGTAAATTATTGTAACCCGTTTTCCATGACATATGCAACAAATTAATTGTGGGAAATCTACCAATCACAAGTGTTATGTGTGTTAATATTCTAATTGTAGTCACTTTTAGTAAATGTATTTGTAATTGTCCTTTTGACCTCATGAGTCATAAACAAGCATCAATGGTTCAAAAAGTATGACTAAGAAGAGATAGCTACTTTCTACCATTCAAATTTTAAAATAAAGTCAGTTCGAAAACCACTGTCATTGTGAGTAGTTGCGTTTTTCTTACATTAATACTTCCTTATTTTCATGACGACAAAACTTACTCATATGTCTATTACGAAAGGTCTAAAAATTCTGTTTTTTTTGTTCACTACACAGTGAACGACGATGAGTCAGCTGTTACTGGTAAAATACTTTTGCCCGTTTGAAATGTTTATATCATTACAAAGATGTACCATGTACTGTACATGGATGTACATGAGGCACAAGGATGTATCCATGTGCCTCCTCGTAGGCCTGTTGCCAAATATGTGAATTGCAAATTTCTGATTCTCTATCTAATATAAAATTCAGAACATCTGTGTTGCACTATACGGATATTGCAACTTTTTGTCTTTGAATAGCATCCCAGAATTATGTATCTATGTTTTGCCGCCATTGGTGTAGCCAAACATTTTTTGTTTCTTCAACTTTAATGCCAAATAATTTTGTTCTTACAGAATTAATGCTAAACAATTTATGTTTCCTCTTAGTTTGTGAGAAAACAATTATCTTTTCTCACTTTTAGTATGAAGAAACTGGCCACTACAAACCTCTTTGCCTCTGTATAACTCCATGTGCATCCTATTAATTCTATATATTTCTATTTAGCTAAATATGTCTCCAAACATGTCTAAACACCTACGTAGTTCTATATGTCGTTAGTTTATGTCAAATATCAGGGTGTTGATGAAACTAAGTAGTCTACTCGTAAAAAGTCGGATGAACTATTCTGCGATATTTAACTACTAGATGCTAATAAGATAATCCTTAATCATTAAATGTCATCCTACAAACTAGTATCTGTTTTGTCTAGGTTGTTGTATAAACAAAATTTGCTTCCTCAACTTTAGTGACAAACATTTTCAGTTCTATCAAAAGTAATGCGAAATGATTAATTTTTCTTATTATTTTGAGAGAAGCAATTTGTGAATTCAGTGCGAAATGCCTCAAACCCATAAGCATGTGCATGTGATTTCATGTTATTTCTCGTAGCTCATTTTATCCTACCATTACAACCTATCGAAGCTACCCTAGGCGCATCCTCTGGTTGGGTCCAATATACCTTGGTTATCCCTTTGTTTAAGCCCATTTTGAGCCATTAGATATCAGAATTGTTTCAATTGCATGGTAATTGAAGTGATTGGTTTAGAACTCAAAAACATAAGACACATATTAAGATAATAGTTATATTTAATTTCAAAAATTACCTGAGAAAACATTTAAAGTTAAAACAAGTTGTTGGAGAGATTTATATTTAAATCCAAAATATGTGTAAGGATATTCCCGCTATTTCAGATTGTACAAAATTGATACGGCACAACGGTCCTGAATTTTCCGTTTTCTCATCAACAACCACCATTTTGACTGGCTTATACTTTTTGGTCCGAGAATAGCTCATGTCTTTCCCTCCTAGACAATAAAAAAATTAGAATCAGGGGAGTTGAGAGTTAAATTTGTTAGACTATTTCATGATACTTCATTATACAACAATAGAGTAAAGGATTAATTTAGGGATCTATCTGCCAGCGTCCTATGAGATTTATTTTCAATAACCTCTTCACACATCTGCCACTGGTCTAAATGGATGTATTTTAATTTGAAGACGCGTAACTGCTAATGTTGTTTTGCGTACACAAAATCTAATGAAATCCAAGTCCTGACTTACATTATTGTTGTAACTATAGTCTTGAGAGTAAAAAAAGTGTTTTTAATATATCTAGCGAACGGTGATAAAAAAGTTAGTTATAAGGTACAAAGTTAAAAAACTGGGTGTTCAAAATTTTTTGTTTTTGTGTTTATTAAGTTGAAGTTTTGAAAATGCAAACCCAATTACATCCCCAAGGTGTAGTTTTTCTTGAAATTTTGAGATTTAACATTGTTTTGATTTAAAAAAAAATTGGCCCAATTCCCGTAATTGTATAGAACGCTTCATAGTACTGTAAGACTATGAAATTATGAGATTAATATAACTATGAAACGTGACTCATTTTGGGGTCTCTGATTGGTTGAAAAAACTATGAGGCTCCCGCTAGTTCTAATCTACTCAGAGGCATGTATAAATGTCATAGTCCCTCAATGCAATCCTCTCCACTCAAACTCAAGAGAAACAAATTCTGTTTGAGAGGAGTTGTGGGGATGGGAACAGATTTCTCAACTCTGTAGTGACTTTATGAACAAAGGCTAGTTGTCCCCTTGATAATCTTCCTTACACATTTCGGTTAGGAATAGACAGCTGTTAATTCTAGCACAACTTTTCTATCATTTTCGTTCTCGTAAATTTTCTATAATCTCAAAGAACTATGAGTCTTAATACTATCAGGCGCTCTATACAATTACGGGAATTGGGCCATTGATTTTTCGATAGTAAAAAACTAATGTCATGTACGGTATCAATAGACTTGATTTGACTTCACAATGCAAGGTAGATAAACTAAAAATGATTATGAGTAAAAATAGTGGATTTATAAATCTTAGAATTCGGGAATGATGTTCATTTTTATCTGCCATTAGATTGATTCTTGACTGATTACTTTGAAAATTTGTGAAACCACAGAGAATGGAAACTTTAATGCTTCTACTAGACTTAAGAATGTCAAATTCTCATTCTCAAAATAAGAATCAGAATTAAGAATTAAGAATTAGAGGGCACTACTACACTTCGGAATTAGAATTGGCGAATTCTGAAATCTAAAATCCGAAGTCCTTGCCTACTTTCAGAATTGCCTACCATACTTAGGAATAAGTTGAGAATTCAATTCAAGTTCGAATTGTAACAAAAAGTTTGCGCGCCTGTCCCTTCTAACAAATTTTAGACCATTGCATTACATACGTGTAAATTTTTGAATGCATCATTTGATTTATGAACTCAGGCATTGAAAACTCGAACCTAATATTTCTGTAAAACCATTCTAATTTTCGGTACTTTTCCTGAAGCACTAAAGAGAAATAATTAGTACCTTTCCACCCAAGCGGAACCGTCAATTAATTAATGACATTAATCTATGAAAACAGATGAATAACTGCTAGCCATGGTGAGTAACGGTCAAAGAGGGCGCAAATATCTGGTGAGAATCGAAAGAAAGGGAATGGGCTAGGGAATGAGCAAATCTTTTTTTTTACATTTATTTTCATATCATTACTTTCTCCATAGTATGCTTATATCTGGTGGATCCTGTAGAATACTGGATCCAACAACTAACAGAATATAAACAAGATGTGCCACCCATACGGACTTACAAACGGACAGAAGGTCACACATTTATCGCCAGCTCGTCTGCTCGTAGGTAATAACGATGAGAATGATGTGGTTAAGCCGTGCCCAAATGATGAAGTGGAGGGCTTAAAGTCTTAATAATGGAATCAAATCAATTAGTTTTAGGTACTGGAGACAGAAAATAGGGGGAAAAGGACTAATGTAGAGGGTAGTGAGAAGGGGTAGTTATATTTATCAATTTAATACCAACGGACTCAGGATTTCATCTACTAAATCTTTCTTATTGCTTTCTCCTCTTTCACCAAAACCCAAAAGTCAAATTCTCATAAATCCCTCCTAAAGTATTGAAAAATAAGAAAATCCAATAAAATCATTAACTTTAACGATGTTGACATGAAGAACAATGGGGTATAGTGTCTATTTCTTTTCAAAGTTGCCTCTAGTCCTTTGGCCACCTTGATGGAATACATCAACTCAATAGATATACTAATGATCGACCAATGGTCATCTCAGATGTCGAAACAATCCATTTTGATATATTTGTTTTGTATTCCATACAAATTTTTATTCAATCCATTTCCCGCTTAAATTATTTAATTGTTTTGCGCGACAGATCATTTTGCACCAATCCCTGGTGATTTATTAACTTCATAGAACACATAAAAGGTGTCCTTAGCTTTTCGTTAAGGTGAAAGCAAGCTTTCACCATTGGTAAGAAATATGTGTTGTGACAGAAAGTCACTTCCACTAAATAAGCGTTCCACCAAAATATAGGTTTCTACTTGGCACCTTAGTGACAAAATTCAAAATTTTTTTTTTAATTAAATTTTCAATTTAAGCAGTATTATTATAGATTCTTGTTACTCAGAGTTATTACTCAATATTTTCTGAATTTTAAATTGTTATGTCGTGTCACTACTCGACCATGTGTGACTCACAGCATTTTTTTGATTTTTTTGAAAAAAATCAAAAAAATTAATTTTTTTGATTTAAATCATGATTTTTTTGATTTAAATCAACTTCTTTTTTGTTATTTTATTTAGACAGGCATTTCCAATAACTTGCGCTTTGATATGCCGCAATTTCTCTTAGGATAACGCAACAACTTTATTATTAGACTAATTTAACTACGGTAACAAATCGAAAATTAATTGAATTGTTGTAAATCAATTTATTTTGCATTTAAAACTCGAAGAAGAAAAACTAACTGCGAAGCCTTTTCTGTACCTAGCCGATTTCCCAAGTCAGAATAGACAATTCCAAATGTAAAAAAGAGTCGTTCAAGCTCCGCTGATGCCGTAAGCAGTTGGAGAGAGAACAAGAGGGCACCTGGGTCAAGCTGAGAAGCTAATGATTTCCACCATTCAACAGCAGTTAGGTCATTTACTGTTTCTTTTTTAAACAATTCCTTAAAAAATGCATATCCAGATTGAGATCGATACTTCATTACTGTAGGAAGAAATTTTGGAATTTTTTCTGACACAATTGCAGCAAACTTCATTGCAGTTTCACTCTCTTCCCCGTTCAATTTCTTTCCTTGGAATTTTAGGTGAAGAATATTTGCCAAAAATTGATGCTGACAAACCGCTTGTCTCATTCTTTCCCGAAGAAGCTTGAATAATTTGTGCGCTCTTTTCTTCTTTTGATTTAAATCAATGATTTAAAAAAAATCATTTGATTTAAATCATGCCAACCCAGCTCACAGCAGACAAATTGTCAAGTTACCCAATTCCGTCTTTATTCCCCTAACTCCGTAGTCAAAGTATGCTAAGAAATTTTCAGTTATCAAGAGATGTAACTTTTGTTAAAAGATATTTTGAACTAAAAATTTTTTTTGAAATGTTATACATAATCCTAATTGTTCATACCTGCTTAGTCAATTGTCATTTATTAATTAGGATTNTATTTGCCAAAAATTGATGCTGACAAACCGCTTGTCTCATTCTTTCCCGAAGAAGCTTGAATAATTTGTGCGCGCTTTTCTTCTTTTGATTTAAATCAATGATTTAAAAAAAAATCATTTGATTTAAATCATGCCAACCCAGCTCACAGCAGACAAATTGTCAAGTTACCCAATTCCGTCTTCATTCCCCTAACTCCGTAGTCAAAGTATGCTAAGAAATTTTCAGTTATCAAGAGATGTAACTTTTGTTAAAAGATATTTTGAACTAAAAATTTTTTTTTGAAATGTTATACATAATCCTAATTGTTCATACCTGCTTAGTCAATTGTCATTTATTAATTAGGATTNTTTTTTTTGAAATGTTATACATAATCCTAATTGTTCATACCTGCTTAGTCAATTGTCATTTATTAATTAGGATTTTCCGAATTATTAGGTATTATTTGAATATGCACCTCATAATTTCTTGTTTCCAAGTTTGTGCTGGTAAATTTTGTAAATTTTGAAGAAAATTAGTGAATACAGAGAGTTGTTTAAGAGCAGTGTTAAATTCGAATTCGCACTTGTGCAGCAGAAATAGGTTTCACTCATGAAGCGCAAAAAAGCCCATGCTGTTACTCTTATGAGTATGAAAACCGACTCTTTTAAATGATATAATAAACATTTGTATTATTTTTTTTAATTTCTAAGCTAATTTAGTTCAGGTAGCAATTAAGTTTTTGTAATCTGAATTTGTCAAAGTAAAATACTAAAATGTCAATTAGACTAACTCGTCAGAAAAATTCCATACATATTTCATAAGCATTGAAAAATATTTCGCAAAGATGATTGTGTGATACAAGTTTAAAATGTATGAATTCCGTATATTGATCGTGGTTCCAGGATTTAAACGGCATTAACAAGTGGCTATTGACAGTTTACAAATCTTCATCTTGTTGTATAATGGGTGAAACTACGATAATGTAATAAAACCAAACGAAGCTTAAAATAACAATGGATTCATTTGACACCATATTTGAGAAAGTGAAGAGAGCATCCGGAATTTTTGATACTCGCTAAATAAAGAAAATTGTTCGACTAGTGTCCATTGTCACTTTTGACAATGGAGTCACTGTGTACCAAATCGCGTGAGAGGGAGTGGTTATTGACAGAAAGTCGTATCCACCCTATACACCAAAATCCTCTCCAACAATTTAATTTTTTATGAAGAATAAGAAAATTTAATAAAATCTTACCCTTTTGGAATAAAAAAAAGAAAAAAACAGGATCAAATTACTAAAAAAGAGAAGTGATTGTATTTCAGTCAATGTGATCATAGACTATATCTACTATTTTCTCTTATTGTGTAACTTTGTGAGAGGGATAGTCTACTGATTTTATTAAGCTCAACTCAGACGAAACAGATTTAGTGAACTCAAATTGAACTCCAAACAGTAGAGAAATATAATGTGATTCGTTTCTGCAGAGAACATTATATTTTTGACACAAATTTGATTTTGTCAACTCTTTAATTTGATTCAATTGATTCCTTCAGATTTGTTCCTTCGTCTCTTAGAATGAATATCTTACTGTGAATAATGGATTTACATGTATGGTTTAAAAATACTTAAAATTTCACCATAGCAAATATTACTACGCATTGCTTTTGTTTTGGAAGAGTAATTCAAAAATTTTCCACAACTTTCCCAGCTTCATTGAATTCATCAAAAATTTAGTTAACCTGACTTTTCCTTAATACCAGTAAATCTTTAGCAAAAATTTGTTTTTGGTACAATTCTGGATAAACTTCTAAACACCGAAAAACATATTACACATTACCGTATAAATAGGGACATAAGAAAAAAAAACGTCTAGTGATCGGTGATTCGGACATAATAATTCGTATTTTTGAAAANTAGGGACATAAGAAAAAAAAACGTCTAGTGATCGGTGATTCGGACATAATAATTCGTATTTTTGAAAAATAATTGTTCATCATATAGAGTATATTTGTCGACATGGTATAGAAAAATTTTGAAAATTCATGAAACCAGCCTGTTTTCTAAAAAAAAGTATCGTATACCTATTAGTCGTAACGGTTAATTGGATGAAATTTCAATTCATTAGTAGAGCTACAACCATTGCATAGTCAACAACTTTGATAGGAAAGTCACAGTTTCGGGTAAAAGTTCACAAGGGCTTGTGACAAAACGATAGAAAACGGAGGGCAAAATTTTTACTTTGCGGCACCCATTCCGATTGAGACAAAATTTTTTTTGTAGAGTAATAGGAGCTCGCTGATCACTAATATGCAACAATATTTCACCGGAAATGTATTAAAAAAAGTTACGATTTTTTTGAAATGTCAAAAAAAATTATTTTTAACAACATAACCTTGAGAACTTAACCTAACCTAAACAACCTAAACTTGATGAATTGGGTTTGGAAGTTCAGAAACAAAAGACTAGTTCAAAACTGGACCTCATCTGGTAGATAAGCAATAGATAGGCAAACAAAAATCTCTCAACTCATCCAGTAGATAGGCAAGAAAAACGCTCTCAACTTTTTGACATTTAAAAAAATTGTTACTTTATTTCTATACATTTCTGGTGAACTTTTTTTGCCTATTCGTGATCAGCGACCTCATATTAGTCTACAAAAAATTTCGTCCAAATTGGAGTGGGTGTCGCGAAGTTAAAATTTTACCAAACGAAGTGTATACCCTTACGCCCGTTTCATGCTTTTTCAAATCGCTGTGTTTCCTTTTTTCATAAAGTTGTCATGACGTACTCTAAATTGGATGGCAATACATACTTTTTCAAATCTTTTTTCGTACATTTTTCCAAAAAAGTAGAAACGGTTCAACTTCACACGACGATCGGAGTTCGCAATGAAAAGAAAAAGTATGTATTGTTTTTTCAGAAAAAACTTTTTTCAAACTACGGGTGAAAAACGTAATGAAAACGAAATGAAAAAGTATGGATTGATTTTTCAAACTTTTTCAGAAAAATTTTCCTGAAAAAGCTGGTTTTGGAAAAAGTATGGAACGGGCGTTAGGCTATTGATTACCATTTCTTTCAAATTGACACTTCAAATCAAATCCTATTGTCGTTCTCTGTGTCAATGTAATATCGTTTTATTTTGTCCTAAAAGGAAAAATGCGAAACATCGAAACTATTGCGAGACGACTAACAAAATTGTATTTCTATTTATACTCCGAAAAAAAAATTGGTGTCATGTGAATTATTGTTAATTAATGGTATTCCCTGTTTCTGATAATGCTCTGAGAATGATAAAAACTGAAACATTCATTAGTATTCTGAAACATCGGGTATGAATTTTTACACTAACATTTTAACCAGATACTTTGAATCCGCCCATGCCTGAGGGTGGGTAGCACATCTTTGGGCCACCCAAAATTGTGTCCGCACTGCTTATCCCCGGAGTCGTGCTTTCCACCCCTGGTGTCGAACCAACTCCTAACTTTAAGGTCGCACTGCCCGTTTATGCGGTCGGGTAATCTATCAGTTGGGTGACCTGCCCATCCCTGGAGTCGGCCGCCCATTACTTTAGTGATGCTACCAACCAGGAACCGCGATGCACATCCCGGGGCCACGCTGTCCATCCCTAAGTTCTCGCTGCCTATCTCTGACGTTGCATTGTCCATGTATGAGGTCGGGTTATCCATCTCTGGCTTCGGGCTGCTCATCCTTAAGGTTGGAGTGATCATCTTTAAGGTTGTTGTGCCCATCCCTAATGTTATGTTGCCCATCTCTGTCGTAAGGCTGACCATCACTGGTGTCACATTGTCTAACTCTGGGGTCGGGCTACCCATCAATTGCGTAAAAATTGACAATCAAAATGACAAAAAATTGAGGAAGTGGTGGAACGTTTATATAATAATATATCTCGTAAATAATTATTGCTAGGAGTGTTTAATCCTTGTTTGAGGTTAATTTTCGACAAGGTGGTTCTGTAAAGCTTTGGAATTTACAAATAAAATTAGATAAGAGTTACGGATTTTGGAAATTGAAAAAAAAATTCAAATTTTCCTCTCCCAAAATTCCCATAAAAAAATTAGTATTGGGAAAAATTAAATTTGAGTAAAGTTTATCTCAATGCAAAATTTGAGAAAAAAAAATCCATGAAAATCGCCTTCTATTATCTTTTAGAAAGGAATCTTAATTGATCTCAAAATTAGTAATAATGTTAATGAAGTTACATGCAAAGGGACAGACGATTATTTTAACGAAAAATCAAAAAAATATTTCAAAATTATTATCTTTTTTTAAGCAAATTTGTTTCTCTTACTACTACTACTCTCTCTTTAGTCATGCACACTCGCTGCATTGAATTTTTCACTCTGTGTCCGAGCCCGAACTAGCTGATGAATCTGATGTGGTATAAGTGAAACCTATGGTTTTGTTTTTGGGATCACATGCAAGTTGATGAATTTGAAGCCATGCAACATGATCAACCCAAATGGAACCTTTAGATGTGTACTTATTGTTTAGAAGAGGTGCATCGATGTCTGTTAATTGTACAGAAATAATTCTAGACCAAACAACAAAATATTTTATTGCAAGAAGTATTTAGAAAGTATTTGTGGATTACCCATTATCTCCAATTTGGTAGTTTTCATATGCCTTTAGTTTACCGTCAGATAATCGGAAAATCATTAATTTTCTCCATGGAATTCTGTTTTCAGGTGATAAATATTTCATGAATACTTTGTTTTCTGACACTTCCCAGGCAATTTCCTTTGGTTCATAATCATCGCCATCTACCGACCATCCTTTTCTTTTAAACTCCATTGCTTCTAAATACTCCTTTGTGTAATCAGATGGTATGATCTCAACATTAGTTGGCCAAGCCTCACCTTCCAATATTAACTCACATGTGGATCTTAAAAAGAAATTTATTAATACAAATTAGAATAACTATAACGTATAGCGAACTACTAATGGCTGTATCAACATACATTTCTCCCGTAACATCAGCAAACATATCTATAGTGTAGATTTTCAAGATTGTTAAATCCGCTGAGATTTGGTCGAGTAGAACTAATTCAGTACAACAGTTACATACTTTTACCAGTAGATTCAAATATAACACAATCATGCAGTACCCCATGTTACTAGATTAACTTGACTGACACTGTAAATGTTTTATGTAGAATGAAATTCTGCAACTAAAAGTAATATTAAAAAACTTCAATTTATATACAAATTATGGAAAGTAATCAAACCCTTTAGTATGAGATATTATTTAATGAAAATTATACAAACTGCAATAAATTGAAAAATCGTCATAGTTTTGTTACCTGCTTGATAACTCGTACCGAATCAGTAAAATCTAAAAGTTAATAAATAGAATTTTTTGTACTATAATTTAAAAAATTTGTTCAAAATGGATAAAACTTTTAAAATAAAAATTTGTTGAAACACATTTTTTGCATAATTTCCGGTAATTTTGTATACCTTTCAATGAAAGTCTAGTATTTTTAAATATGTGGATTCGGGTGCATGATCCAAATTTTTGATGAGTAGCAAAATATTTTTGTAAGATTGTACCAAAAACTCCAATAATAGAATCGTAGAGGGAAAATGTAAAGTACAACTAGCAGAAAGGGCACACAGTGAAATACAACCTTCTAGAACATATTTTCTGTAATACATCTGCATGTAAAACAAAAACTAGTGGAAAGAAAACAAAATTAAGTTTCATTTAAGTTCATCATCGTGGTTCACAAGAGGCGTGGAGAATAATTGTTTTCTAACACCTGATCCTTAACATATAATAGACAAACATAATTAAGAAGTAATAGTGGAAACAAAAATTTTAATTGAATTGGTTTAAAGGGAAAAAAACTTTATAACTTGTAGCATATTCTAGAATCTAAATACTAGCACTATCTAAAAAATGCAGAATAAAGTGAAGTCCTAATTTCATGTACATGTAGTTCGAATAAAATAAATAGATTTGTGAAATGGAATTCCTATTAAAAATTTCTTAAAAATGTCAAACAATAAAATTATAATAAAAAATATATAATCATAACTATAACACAACTATAAGAAAATATGGTAAGCCGAAATTTAATAAACCTAAATATAACAAACAACGATAAAAAAATAAGTTCCTAATTAATACTTGCCATCGAAATGGTTGCGAATATCTACTCCGACAAGAAATCAATGTAAAGTTAGAAAACCAGTCAGCTTTTACTCTGTAAAGTCATCCGAGCGGTCATACACGTTAAGAAATGCCAATATCCGCCAGCGTACTTCAACTGCAAATAAAGTACGGTAAATTCGCTTGAGGATTTTGCATCAGTATTTAGTAAAAAGGGAGCATGTTGCAACTGACATTAGAGTATTTTGTTAATGAAGAAAACCCTGACTCCGCCGGAGTAAAATTACGGCCATGTTTTTTCTATTTTACTATCAATTTTCTCCGTCAAAAGTTTTATGAGGCCAAACCAGATAAAATTCTGGCTGAGCCAGAAAAAACTCTGGCGCCTGAGCCGGAGGAGAATCAGGCTACCCCATACTATCTTAGTTTCCAAATATCGAATGACTAGCATGTCATCTGCTCAAATGTACACAACTCATCACCAAGGTAAATCTAATTAATATGTGTTGCACACACATTATAGATTATAGATCCGTCCGTCCAGATAGAATGAAGTTATGTACAAAAACTTGCAACGACATTGTTGGAAAATACGGTTGAAGCGGGAAAAATAACTTAGAATATCAATTAGTTTCCAAGTTTCAAAATTATTTGGAATGGACTCAATTCCCAGCTGTTTTAATTGACTATAACTCCTTCACCAATTCTACAGAATAAAATTTTATTGGAAACCAATAGCACCGTTAGTTCATATTTTATTTTTTATAAAATATAATNATGTCATCTGCTCAAATGTACACAACTCATCACAAAGGTAAATCTAATTAATATGTGTTGCACACACATTATAGATTATAGATCCGTCCGTCCAGATAGAATGAAGTTATGTACAAAAACTTGCAACGACATTGTTGGAAAATACGGTTGAAGCGGGAAAAATAACTTAGAATATCAATTAGTTTCCAAGTTTCAAAATTATTTGGAATGGACTCAATTCCCAGCTGTTTTAATTGACTATAACTCCTTCACCAATTCTACAGAATAAAATTTTATTGGAAACCAATAGCACCGTTAGTTCATATTTTATTTTTTA
This sequence comes from Holacanthella duospinosa, assembly GCA_002738285.1. Classification (NCBI taxonomy): domain Eukaryota; kingdom Metazoa; phylum Arthropoda; class Collembola; order Poduromorpha; family Neanuridae; genus Holacanthella; species Holacanthella duospinosa. The sequence continues at coordinate 441,752 of NIPM01000057.1, forward strand.
TAAAATATAATCGNAAATTGTGAAATTTTTTATAAAATATAATCGCATGAAAACGGTTTTCCAAGTAAATAGGTGCATATGTTGGCAACTACTAAGCATACTTTTATGAACACTTACCGAAAGTTATCGTACTGATAACGAAAGTTTGAATAACCTAATACGTTGCGAAAAACCCTAAAGAAACTGTTGCACAAATGAATAGTATTTAGATCATAACACTACGTGACGAAAAAAATTAAAAAGTTCCACCGTCGAGTTTTTTCATTTATAGCTGAGGGCTAACGATTTTGGCTTGAAATTAACGTTTATTTGATTATAATTCAACAAACAGAAGTTATAAAGAGACAAAACCGAAAAAAAACCGGAACTCGGGGTTATAATACTTTCGAGTCAAATCTTCATCTTTTTCCACATTAACCATACTCCAAAACCATTCATAATACAATTTTTTTTTAATTGGTGATGAACTAATTTTTCTATGAATGATTTTAGGATTTTGTAATACCTAATCTGAAGGTCANATTCATAATACAATTTTTTTTTAAATTGGTGATGAACTAATTTTTCTATGAATGATTTTAGGATTTTGTAATACCTAATTTGAAGGTCAATTTTTTGTCCATAGTCAAAAAGCCACACTCAAAATTGATGTACAAAGGAAGATGTGATGAATTGCTATAACTTTATACTATGGTTTCTGTCAAAATTCCGTCGTGTTTCCGAGATATTGTTCTTCAAAATTCAAAAATAAACTGCATGTTGTATGGTGGAAAATACGAAAATTTTTATATACTGCATTAAGTCCAACAATGCAGATTTAATTTTCGACTGTTTGCTATTACTGAGTTGTTCCGACTCAATTAAATTATTTTTTGAAAAGCGTTGTGCCGTTCATTGACCCGTGGTGTGAAGTTGGGGCACCGAGTTTTTTAGAAGCGTGAAGATGTGGAATTTACAAAGGGGTGGAGCTCCAATCCTAGATTCATTCTTCTGTTTCTCTTGATCAAAGTTGTAACTTCGTCAATATTGAAATTCGTGTACCAATTTTTTTACAATCGCAACCGAAACTTTTTTTTTATTAATTTCAAAATCGAAATCCAAGTTATATTTTCAAATTTTCAAATTTTTTAAATTTCAAATTTTATTTTCAAATTTCATTTACGAGTACTCTTAAATGGTTTACTCATAAATTGAAGGTAGTTCTTATGAAGTCGTTTGCAATGATTTAATTTTCACATTTGTATTAGACGAATATCAAGATTATCTGCAAATCCATAGAATAATACCGTAGAAAACCAATTATATGAGCGATGTCGGTTAACAAAAGACAAGCAAAATACATATGAATATGTATATATAAATATAAAATATATATGAACCATAGCAATAATAGCCAGAATGCAGTTTCTAACGCTAACTGTATATTTCCAATCTAGTACTCAGGATGATAAGACAGGCTAACTGTCCAAACTGACTTTCCCGAAAACAAGATTTTAATGTGACGAAAACAATTCGTTCTCTAATAATTAAAGCATAGTAAAGCACCACGCGTTGTTGTAACTTTTTAACAAATGGAACAGATGTTGGAGTTTCTTAATCAAGCCAAACTGTACGCAGGGCTTCGTTAAAGGGTCTTGATAAAAATTTATTCAAACTCAGGTGATTCTGCGATCTTAGTAACCTATGTAACTACGATTCTAGAAACCAATACATAAACACAACCTAAACAGGCAAACACATAGTTAAATTTACTTCCGGGTTGGCACTTGTGAAAACCATTGTATAAATTGGACCAAAGCTTTTGCATCCACAGACGGAAAATTTCAGGAGTGCAGCTAGTAAAGACCATTGTCTAAATTTTCCAAATTTAATTCATCCCTAATCGTTATAAAAGTTGACACTCACTTATGGAAGAACAAAGTTATATTATCGAAGCAAACGTAAATCGTCAGAATTGGGTAAACATCAATCATAAATACAATCAAGAAATTTTAAGTTAACGAAAGACTGACCAAATTATTACGTTACATAAAACGCATAAAGAAACTTTTGCACAAATGAGTAACATTTACGCCATAGCTGTATTCGTAATTATTCATTCATATAATAAAACACACTCCCCTTCTACTCTCGTTGTAGCTGTTTACTATTACAATTTTGCAAGCGTCCTTCAAATGCAACTAACATTTTGATTACGGCAAATTCACTTATGAGTTTTGAAATGTTATTTGGTAAAAGAAAATTTATTAAATGATCTTAAGTTGAATATTCTGCAAACCTGCAATGTAAATTCTTAATATCATAGCCTAATACTAACAAATTAAAGATTGTAGTTATTTAAGAAAAAGAATAAAGTTGTAAACAAAATTTCCAGAATTCTTGTTGAAAATGCATTGAATACGTGAAAAAATACCGAACTGTAGCAAATACCTTGCTACAAGTTTTGAACCTTTTTTGGGATGGTCAGAAATCGTGTTTACGTAGTTACATATGTCTTTCAGTATTGGTACAGAATGAAACTAAATCGGAAATTAACACAAAGTTAATAAGACATTACAAAATTTCGCAGAGAAAGTTAGCGCTTAAAAACTGTTTTCTAAATATTTGATGTATGCGTAGATAATTTCGTCAAGTATGTTTATTAAAACATTGTAGCATTCATGACTCATTAAAAATATGTACAAAATATGTTGTAATTTGTTGGACAAACCAAGCCAACGTCTCGATTAATGACCATATGAAGTTGCTATGAATGATGAGTCGATTTAAAGTATTTCATACTTCAAACAAAATTTAGCTTAAGACCATAAACGTTGCCTTTTTGTTATGCTAAGTGACCAATTAATAAACCACTTATTACGCTGTTACATTTGCGTAATCGAGTGATACAAGGATACGCGAATAACATATCTATAATTTCTGGAAGGACTTTAATAAAGTTTGGTCAATTTCTTAACTGCAGAACGTTATGACAGCTTCCTTATTCATACCGTCAATCGATACTAGTTTGGTATTGGCAATCAAATAACGTGGTCAGACTAGCATTGAAATGTGAAACAGATGATATTTAGGAACTAGGTTAAATATTTCTATCATCAATATCTAACTTTGTTATAACTGCAGGAAGACAATCTTACACACTATCGACGAATCAAAGAAACAATAACAAAGGCTACAACGCACTTTTTTGTTCTGACATTTACTAAATATACTTAGATTAGCAGCAGTGATCTATGAAGTGAGACCGTATTGGCAATAATTTTTTTATATGTATCATTTACAAGTTGTAACAGGATCTTTGGCTACTAAGTCTTTTGAGACATCAATGCCAATGGTTTAAACGTCGGCACCTGAACATGAACCATAGCAACAATATACAGAATGCAGTTTCTAACGATAACTGTATATTCCTATTCATGTGTTCAGGATGATAACACAGGCTAAATGTCCATACTGACTTTCCCGAAAACTAGATTTTAATGTGACGAAAACAATTTGTTGTCTAATAATTGAAGCATAGCAAAGTACCACGCGTTGTTGTAACTTTCTAACATATGGAACAGATGTTGGAGTTCCTTAATCATACCAAACTGTACGCAAGGCTTCGTTAAAGGGTCTTGATAAAAAATTTTTCAAACTCAGGTGATTCTGCGATCTTAGTAACCTCTGTAATTACGATTCTAAAAACCAGACGGGGACGGGAAAGACGGGAATGCCGAATACTGGTTGAGTCAGCCTCAACCCTAGGTGAGAAGCGGAGTGAGGTTAGCTGAAATGGGAGAGTAAAAAAAAATTCTGACATATTCTGCATGGATCGGTGTGGAAAAGGTCGTTAATAAAGTTGAATCATTAAGTCAAAAAACAAACTAGAAAGAAAAACTCAGAAGTGATATGGGAGTTTGAAAAACTTAAGTGAGACCTCAGTAAAAAATAAGATCCGAATTAACAAATTTAATGAACAAAAGACAGACAATAACTAGAATTTGTAAATTATCGTGAAAAATATGCTTGACTTAAAGCGAATGAAGAAATACAATTTGCAGAAATCACACGGGTGGAAAAATTTGAGGATGTCCTCAAATGGCTAGGGTTGTCCAACCCTAGCCAATGATTGTGACCTTCGAAAGAAAGCGCACATATTTTTTAACTGCAAAAGCATATCCAACTTATCGAATGGATCAATAAATAATGAAGTATCTATTAACCCAGAACTAATTGGACATGAAGCAAAAATTGCGGCAAAGCTATGGCAAACAGCTAAACAATGGAAGACATTGAACAAGAATTTAAAGACAAAAATTAATAGATTAATTTTACATCAGGAATTTAAAGGAGAAGAAAAGAAATGCAAAAATTAATACTGAACATATGATTGAGGAATTCTGAGATGCATCATCCACTGACACTACAGCCGATACTACAATTTATACAACTGATATAATAAATATTTAGTTGGTTACAAAATGTTAAGGAGAATTTTGTCATTTATTTCTGATTTTTTGAATTTTTTTGTGCTTCTGCGTCTCATCGGGATTCTGCCTGTTTTTGAGTCCTCCGGCTTCCGGAGGTTGCCCATCTATGTTAGTACATAACTTCCTCAAATATTCCTCATTGCAACTAATGTTCCTCATGGCTGAGGTTTAGGTGTGAGCCAGAGTCAATGGTTCAATGAGCCATGGCTCATGGCTCAGGCTGACAGTGAGCCAGCCCATGAGCCATAGCTCTGGGTACCGACATTTATTGAGCTGGCTCATGAGCCAGAGCCATAGCTCAGACCTGTGGGGATTTGAGCATAAGACTCAAGCCCCAATACTGTACTCATAAATGAGACAGTAGACTCCTTACCTAGCAATGAATGACCAGGAATGAGAGTTTCGGAGTTGTATTGAGTTTGAGAACAGGATTCCACAGATCGGCTCTGTAGCACAAATGGTTAGTTCGTTGGGTCCGGAATAGCCAAGACGGGATCATACCCCACCAGAGACCAAATTTTTGTGGTAATCCCTGTCTCAACCTCAAAGTGGCGGGTCAGCCCCGCCACACATGGCGACTATCCGCAACCCTCCCCTTATTAAGGGGCGGAGGGCCGGTAGTCTTCGGTTCCTAAAGGCCGAGGGGGCGCTCTTGGCGGCGGGAATGTGTGGAGATTTGAGCATAAGACTCAATCCCCAATACTCTACTCATAAATGAGACAGTAGACTCCTTACCTGGCAATGAATGATCAGGAAGGAGAGTTTCGGAGTTGTATTGAGTTTAAGAACAGGATTCCACAGATCAGCTCTGTAGCACAAATGGTTAGTGCGTTGGGTCCAGAATACCCAGACGTGAAATCATACCCCACCAGAAACCAAATTTTTGTGGCAATCCCTGTCTCAATGTCAAAGTAGCGGGTCAGCCCCGCCACAAACCAAATTAGAATTTTGAAAAAAAAAATTTAACAATAATCTTTATTTGATTTGGATTTATATGATCAATTAATTATTCTTGGAGCTCTGTTGTTAGAAGTAGTGTAGCTGCTGCTAGATCTATGAGCTTGAACTCCTAGATATATTGCCTGAGCCCCTAGTTTTAGCAACTCTTCTAAATTCAATAATTTTTCTAAATTCAGGTATTAAGTATTCTTGAATGGTTTTATCTCAGCAGTACAAGATTACATATGGTCTATCAGGCATGGGATGCAACAAAAATTAGTAAAAAATAGTTAATGGTATAATTTACAGACACATTTTATTGAATAAGTCAAACCTGCCACGATGAAATTTTTTTCGGCACGGTGATAAGTTGCTAAATTTGATTTACGATCGATTGAAAATAGTAGCCAAATTGATTAAGACCAGATATTTTCGAGCTTTTGAATATAAATTTGGTGCTGGTAGATATAGGGGCTCCAAGGTGCTAGATATAGGAGCAGCTGCTAGATTTAACAGTAGCTTCTAAATTCAGCAGGTCAGCCCTACCCATACCCCTATATCTAGTGGCTGAGCTGCTAAATCTAGCAGTCCGACCCCAGATCAAACAGCAGAGCTGCTACTCATAGGGTATACAACTTGATTGGTGTTGTGAAAGAAAACATGACTTTTCTTTACTCACTTCTGCAAAAGTTAATGAGCCATTGAGCCATGGCTCAGCCATGTGCTTGAGCTGGCTCATGAGCCATGACTCTGGCTCAAAAAATCAGCTCAAGCCAGAACCAGAACCATTGAGGCAGCAGATGAGCAGAGCCATGCGGAACACTAATAGTAGTGTTGGTGGACTCTAGACTCCGACTGGGAGTCGACTCCCAATTTTTTGGGAATCGGAGTCGGCGAATCCCGAGTCATTCATGTTCATTTGGGAGTCGTAGTCGCTGACTCTGTAGTCGACTCTTTACAGCCGCGGAGTCGACTTCTCGTGTGAAAAACAGATGAGAAAAATAATGGTTGAGATTGCGCAGAAAGACACTACTCACACTGCTTCTGTTGGTTACGCAATCCTGTTTGTGTTTCAGTTTCAACCAAAGCTCGACGTTTGGGTTTGGGCTCTTCTCTGGCTGTTTGAAACAGCTCCATTGGCTCTGATCGGGCTATTTGAAAATCCGTGGTTGGGCTCTGCTGGAGCTCTGCCGGGGCTTTTAAAAAAAATTATTTGGGTTCTGGTAGGGCTCCGGCTTTTTTGAATATTTTCCATGGGCTTTGCTCAGGCGCTTTTGAAATTAGTTTTCGGGAACTGTTCGGGTTTTCTTGGAATATGTAAACGTATCCCGCGCATGTAGAATGCGCACTGCGCATATAAAATGCTCACTGCACAAATACAATGCGTACTGCCCATATACAATGCGAGCTACGCTTGTCTACTACAGAGTGTAATTCTTATAAGAACATATGTATAATGCTTACTCGATATATAAATATACACTGCATTTGAGTATTTTCCCAAGGTCTCTGCTCCTTTTAAAATTTTCTNTGCTCTGCTGGAGCTCTGCCGGGGCTTTTAAAAAAAATTATTTGGGTTCTGGTAGGGCTCCGGCTTTTTTGAAAATTTTCCATGGGCTTTGCTCAGGCGCTTTTGAAATTAGTTTGCGGGAACTGTTCGGGTTTTTTCGGAATATGTAAACGTATCCCGCGCATGTAGAATGCGCACTGCGCATATAAAATGCTCACTGCACAAATACAATGCGTACTGCCCATATACAATGCGAGCTGCGCTTGTCTACTACAGAATGTAATTCTTATAAGAACATATGTATAATGCTTACTAGATATATAAATATACACTGCATTTGAGTATTTTCCCAAGGTCTCTGCTCCTTTTAAAATTTTCTCTTGGGCCCTGCTCGGGCTCCATTGAAATTTTTTCTTGGGCTCTGCTCGAGCTCGGATTGTTTTCAAAAATTTTCCATTGGCTTTGCTCGGGCTACGGCACTTTTCGAAAATCGTGCTTTCAGTTCAACTAATGATTCCCCCACTACTCCTCACCGCTACATCTCAGTGATGTTCTGTTATTCACAAAAGAGCCCGAGTGAGCAAGAACCGGGAGCGAAAACCGCCTCGCTTTGGTTTCAACTGGAGAAACATTTTGTGTAAAATCGAAATTAAAAGTAAACTACAACTCAAATTGTTCGATTACGGAGTCGACTTTCGAAATTTTGGGAGTCGGAGTCAACTTTCAAGATTTTTGAAGTCGGAGTCGCTGACTCTAGAGTCGCTGACTCCGATTCTGGGCTAAATGGGAGTCATAACCAACACTAGCTAATAGCAACCTTGATTTCACCTACGCAGCCAGTGTAGATAATCCTGTCTTCAACCTCAATGTGTCACTCAGCTGTCCTCTCCATTGGCAGGTTTCTTCTGCCTTGCTATTTATTCATTGCCTCCTACTTTCTCGTTTATGATTACAGTAGATGGAATGGAGTCCTAAGCACATATCCCCATAAATAACATTGGATTCGGCCTGCTAAGTACCAAAATACGGCTATTTGCAGTAAAAACTAAAGATTTGTTGTTGCAATTATGATTTATTGGACAAGTTATGTAACACTGATGACGTGGCGTGTACTGGATAACATTGTGGATTGAACTGCAGGTAATAAGCTAAAATTGTGTGAAAATGACAACGTAATAGGAAGAAGAAGTTTTAAGTAATTTTTTTGCAATTGATTACAATTGCGACTTGATTTAAATTTTGTTCACATGGATTGGAAGGTTTTCGAAGATTGTGTTTGGAAAAGTTGGTGTACAATTTGAACAGCAATGTAGTATCACGCAATGGAAGGAATTTTCATTACAAGATGAAGGCCATTCAAAAAAATTGTGGGAAGAAAACAATTTCACAGAAGAGACATCTTAGTTGGATCAAAGAGAAATTATTCTGATGAAGTTGCTTCTTCATACGACGGCGGCGCTGGTTCTGAAATTATGAAAAACAAATCAATCATTATAAACACGCTATTTTTCCCGTGTTGTGGATTTTTGGAAGAAACATGTCGACGGATAATAAACTCTTGTATAAAACAAATAACACGTGTGTGAGACTTAGTGTTGGTAAAAATATGTTTGCTATATTTTCTGATTTATATTTTAAACTCTGACCATGAGTTACTAAATACATAAATTAGCAAATTGCTGTAACGTACCAAACAAGTATCCTATCCATGAACTCTAATATCCAAACTGGTTCTAGATTTATTGAGTGTTTTGATTTGATTTGAGATAATTTATTATCGTGTCATAAGCATCATTTTAGTACAAAATGGTAATATACTAAGACACTCCCACTTTGTGGGTCTAATTAATTTTATAAAATTAAATAATAACTTAATTATTAGGAGTTAAAGTGTGCTAAAACACTATTTTTGTCAAGTTGAGTTGTTAATAATATTCTTATTATTTATTAATTTTTTTTTCTCAACTATTTTTGATTTTTGATTATATTTACGCCACCCTACACTGAAGAATCAATTTCCAAGCTCTATTAAGAACATACTGGTATTTGTTACCTTTGTTTTAGGGTTTGGTTAATCTGTATAGATAAGTTTTCTTGTCAATTTTACCCAACAACGTGCACAAGTTTCAAATTCTGCAAATTTCTTATTTTGGATTCCAGAATTCTATGCTTTAAACTTATTCCAGATGTTTATCGATCTGTCGACGAATGACTTTTTATACAGTTCTGTTTTTTTAGTATGAACCATTAAAGTCCCTTTATTTTTTGTTTCTCTTTGATAATCTTTGAATTTAAAATTATTGCTTAATACTTTAATTTTGTTTTGAGAGCTGATTGTATTAATTGTTTTAAAAGTATCAATGAGGGTAGTGAGTTTCAATCTTTCTTCTAGGCTCATAATATTACAAATATCATAAAGTTTAAAATAATCACCTTCTTGAAAATTTGATTGAAGAGATCTGTCAACTCTATTTGAATTGATTATTAACCTTGAGTAAAAATGTTTTTTGTGTGTAAATGGAAAGAAAAACGAAAGAAGACATCGATTTACTTTGTTTTGTAGTTCTTTGATTTTTAAAGGAGAGTCAGCCCAAACTGTATAACAAAAGTTAATACGCGAGAGAATATACGCATTAATTAATATTTTAAACATATGTATGGTAAGGGATCTTTTTATAAGATTAACCCTTCCACAACCTATAGAAACTTTTGCTTCTACTGTTTCTTTATGGTTTACAAAGGAAAGTGTTTCATCTAGTGTAACACCAAGATATTTAAATGTTTCAACGTTTTTTAGCACAATTTGGTTAAACTGTATAAAATCTACATTTTCATGTGTTTTATCCATACTTTTTTTGAAAATCATAAATTCAGTTTTATCATAATTCCTTAATAATCCTGTTAGTGTACACCATGAGTCAAGTTTTTCTAACGCCAACTAGATGTTTAAAATTGCTACTGAGAAATCTTCATTGAATAAGTAAATAGCCAGGTCGTCTGCGTAAAGAATAAATTCTACATCAAGATTTTCAAATACTCTGCATAGATCGTTAATGTACATTGTAAACAGTAGTGGTCCAAGAATAGATCCTTGGAGTACTCCTGCATTAATTGTATAATCTTTGGATAAAGTATCATTAACTTTAANTCTGCGTAAAGAATAAATTCTACATCAAGATTTTCAAATACTCTGCATAGATCGTTAATGTACATTGTAAACATTGGTCCAAGAATAGATCCTTGGACATGAGGACGTAATTAACATATTAGAAACCTATTTCATAGTATAACTTTAATTTTTATCCTTCTGCTTTGAAGATAATTTTCAATTAGTTTAGTAATATTTGTGTCAAGTTGAAATTTTGTGACTAAAGTGTATATTAAGAGCTTGTGGTTTACAGTGTCAAATGCTCTTTTGAAATCGACAAAAACAACAGGTACCCTACTCTTTTGTAGATCTAGTTTTGTGTAGATAAATGTGGTCAGAACTTTAATGCTGTATCACAAAATCTACCAGTTTGGAAACCGTGTTGGTTGTCAATTAATAGATTGTTATCATTAATGTACTTAACTATTTTAGTCTTTAATACTCTCTGGAATACTTTGGTTATAAACATAGTATTCGCGATAGGTCTATAACTAGGCGGTTGATTCATTTTCCCTTTCCCCTTATAAAGTGGTGTTACTACAGCTTTCTTCCAAAGGGTAGGATAACAATGTTGATTTAGGCATTTTACAAATATTTCCTTTAACTGGTCGGTAAGTACCCCAATTAAACCTCTAATAAATAGTGGAGGTATAATATCTGTTTGAATAGTAGCTAGTTTAGTATCTTTAACAGTCGAGAGTATCATTTCATCAGATATGTGATATTATTAAATATTGGATTTTGTTGAAGAACAGGTACATTTACTAAACTTGTGCGTGTAAACGTTTCTGCTAATAGATTTAAAATTTCTTCATTTGACTCTAAATTTTCTTTTAAATTGTTTTTTAGAGAGAGAAATTTCTTAATAGACTTTCTTTTATAACAAGTGAACATATCCATTAACCTCCAAAAATTTTTTATATTATTTTTATGTTCTACAAATTCCGACTTAGAGTAATTGTGCTTGGATATAACTATAAGGTTGGTGGTTTTATTTTTAAGTTTTTTGTATTCCACCAAATTTTGTTTTTATTTGGTCTTCCTATATTTTCTATAGCCTTTATCTCTTTGTTTTCTGATTTGTAAGATATCTGAGTTTAGCCATTTACTGTGTTTCCCTTTAACTTTAATTGTTTTCGAGGGAATGAATTCTTTTATAATTTCAATAATTTTATTGTTGTAAAATTCAATTGAATCATCAACATTATTATTTTCAATNGTTTACAGTGTCAAATGCTCTTTTGAAATCGACAAAAACAACAGGTACCCTACTCTTTTGTAGATCTAGTTTTTTGTAGATAAATGTGGTCAGAACTTTAATGCTGTGTCACAAGATCTACCAGTTTGGAAACCGTGTTGGTTGTCAATTAATAGATTGTTATCATTAATGTACTTAACTATTTTAGTCTTTAATACTCTCTGGAATACTTTGGTTATAAACATAGTATTCGCGATAGGTCTATAACTCGTCGGTTGATTCATTTTCCCTTTCCCCTTATAAAGTGGTGTTACTACAGCGTTCTTCCAAAGGGTAGGATAACAATGTTGATTTAGGCATTTTATAAATATTTCCTTTAACTGGTCGGTAAGTACCCCAATTAAACCTCTAATAAATAGTGGAGGTATAATATCTGTTTGAATAGTAGCTAGTTTAGTTTCTTTAACACTCGAGAGTATCATTTCATCAGATATGTGATATTATTAACTATTGGATTTTCTTGAAGAACAGGTACATTTACTAAACTTGTGCATGAAAACGTTTCTGCTAATAGATTTAAAATTTCTTCATTTGACTCTAAATTTTCCTTTAAATTGTTTTTTAGAGAGAGAAATTTCTTAATAGACTTTCTTTTACAACAAGTGAACATATCCATTAAGCTCCAAATTTTTTTTATATTATTTTTATGTTCTACAAATTCCGACTTAGAGTAATTGTGCTTGGATATAACTATAAGGTTGGTGGTTTTATTTTTAAGTTTTTTGTATTCCACCAAATTTTGTTTTTATTTGGTCTTCCTATATTTTCTATAGGCTTTATCTCTTTGTTTTCTGATTTGTAAGATATCTGAGTTTAGCTATTTTCTGTGTTTCCCTTTAACTTTAATTATTTTCGAGGGGATGAATTCTTTTATAATTTCAATAATTTTATTGTTGTAAAATTCAATTGAATCATCAACATTATTATTTTCAATAAAAGACCAATCAGTTTCGTTTAACTTAATTATAATTGCTTCCCAATTCACTGTTTTCCATTGATAGATTTTAATGATTTTAGGTTTTTCTTTATAAAATTTACCAGTTGTTTTAACACAGTAAACCATATCATGATCTGAGATTCCGATTTTGTTATTATCACTGTATTTATAGTATCCTGAACATGGCACATATATGTGATCTAGCAGTGATTCTTTAGTATTAGAAATTCTAGTTGGCTCCTTAATAACTTGTCTCATATTGATATGTTTCATATAGTTGCGAATTCTATATTTTGTGCTTTTGTTTTCTAAAAGGTCTATATTGAAATCACCAGTAATGACAAGATCAATTTTATCATTTATCAGTTTTTCCACAATTAGTTCAAATGAGCTCAGAAATTCATTCTATAGTGTTACATTAGGCGGCTTGTACACCGTTAGTAAAATTATTTTACGTTGAAATTTAGGTTTGATCAAAATGGCAACCAGTCCAACATGTTTAGGAAATTTAATTGCACTGTATTTTTCAAAAATATCAATAGTTTCGAAGGAACAATTTTCATCTAAATACAGTGCAATTCCACCTCCCTGAGTTTTTGTATGGGAGTCTTTTCTAATTAGGTTATAGCCTTCGATATAAAGTGAGTTATCGAAATCATTAGAATTTAGTTTAGTTTCAGTTATTGCTATAACATTAATTTTATATTTTTGTAGTTCAATTTTTAGATCCTCAACTTTGNTTAGTTTAGTTTCAGTTATTGCTATAACATTAATTTTATATTTTTGTAGTTCAATTTTTAGATCCTCAACTTTGTTGATATGGATATACATATATTGTAGTAATAGAAAAAGGGACACTGAGTGGCTGGCAGAAATTGCCGACCAGATTTTTTTTCTAAAAACTACATAACATGACAAACGCCGGCTGGTTTATCATGTCTTTTACCAAGATAAAGACTGCGATACAAAGACAATAAATCGACAGTNTTATCATGTCTTTTACCAAGATAAAGACTGCGATACAAAGACAATAAATCGACAGTGAAGCATAGCTTGACAATAGTTTTATGAAACGTTTAAAACGTCTAGTCGTTACAATTTAAGAACTAAACTCAATACATTTACAGGAAAAAAGGTAGATGAATGGATTATGAAAAATGCCGAAATTTCACTAACAAATAAGCAGAAATACATGTACGTTAATTGTTTTGAAGAAGTTCTTAAACAATTTAAAACATTCTAGGTATAGTGGACTCCGATTACAAAGAGGAACACAAAATTAGGTTCGTAACAACAGATGTTTATTGTAGTCAAATAATAAGTAACAATTATATTTTTAGTCGTGTTCACAACAGTCGATCTATCTGATTTGCCATGGTTCAATCTTCTCTTTTTTCTAGAGTTATACTACCTCACGGACCATAAAAGAACAAGAATTTATATAGAAGAAAAAATCATTGAAAAGTCAAGTCTGAAATATTATACGCTATTAGTAGTATTAACATAGAATTAACAAAAAGTGTAGTAGGGGAACAAGAATAAAAAAAATTATAATCTTGATAAATGTCTTATTTTGTTAGCTGTACTATCTATGTAATAAAAGCAAAACAGTTGGTTGGATGGCCCAAGACTCCATTTCTTCATTGTTTCGTAAATCTGTTTATTAAATTGAGTTGACTTTTTCAACAAAATTGCTACTAGTGCATCTGTGACGCTGAATAAGTGAAAGGTTGGGCAGCAATGAGAACGGAATTATAAAGCTTAAAGATTANCTAGTGCATCTGTGACGCTGAATAAGTGAAAGGTTGGGCAGCAATGAGAACGGAATTATAAAGCTTAAAGATTATCTATTCTAATAATATAGATGCATTGGTACAGAGCGGCCATCAAGCATAACGATATTTCTTTGAATTATGGATCCAATGTTCTAATAACTTATCTGCGACCAATAGAGGACACCAAAATTAACGTGAGGTCAAGGATCAATACTGAGAAGGTAAACCGAATTTCGGCATTGCCCATGTTGTCACAATTTATGATTGTGTCGAGTTACAAGTGAAACGTGCAGGTGTACTTCTTTACACCCAATTTTAATTTGGTGTCCTCTAGAGGTCATAGATGAATTTTCCCAGAGGTACCTCACTAAACAAGCTTGGTGATATGATCAACTACTAAGCGATGGCATCTGTCTTTCGTGAAAATAATGAGTACCTTAGTTTGGTTCGTGCTGTCGGTTGGTGGGTGACTTTAGGAAGGAATTGACTGTCTGGGACGATTTTTATAATGACGTAGTTGATGGGCGCTCCTTAGGTTTATTTGATTCAAATCCATATCCATATGGTACCTCACTTCATAAGTTATTTCCCATTTATGCTCTAACTAGATGGGATTTTTGTAATTCAATTCTTATCTTTTCAAGAAAAATTCAAATTTGAATTTTTTTTATGCAAAATTTAAAATTTTGAATTACATATTTGAATAGACCACAAAATTTGACGTAAGATTATCCAATTTATTTCTGAGCAATATGCTTTGAAGTTATTATTTTGGCAAAATGATTTGTATAGCCAAGCATGGAGTTGGTATATTTGAGCTGAACAAGTTGTGTGAGAAGTGTTTGTAATTCGAGATCATACTTCAAAGGATCATTTCTTTAGTATGAGTGCTCAAACCCTAAGCCAATTCGGCGAAGGAATAAACCACGATGAGGAGGTAAAGCCACACTCTCTGAGCGTGAGATGGGCTGAGTTTTGCCTGTCTGGACGAGACTCAGTCTCCGATGACCGTTCCTTGGGACTCTAGGGTACCTGGGAGGGGAGTGTGGCAGTCTGAGTGGTCAACACTTTTTATTATATCAAAAGTCATTTCTCTTCGTATTCATATTCAGGGGGCAACATTGACAATGGCACAAGCCACCATATCTGATGTACGGATGTGAATGATAAGATGCTTCTTTTACTATTTTCAGTGCAAATTTTACCATAGTAGTGAACTGGATAATTCGGTCTCCAGTTACACCCAAAGGGACTTTATCACCGTAATTTTGGACATGTATAACAAAACATTGAGCTTTGCCAAGAATAGCGAAAATTCTAAAGTAGCTGTTTCATAACGTTGATACTTTCGACTCTTCCCTTGTCTTATTTTATAACACAAATCCAAGAGAGAAGGCTTTATATTTATTCTAAAATTAACTGGTTTTATATTCATTCGTTATGAAATTTTAATTTTAAATAAGCAACCTTTGTAGAATACCAAATTTCAATTTTCAAAAAATCAATACACTACTTTTGGATGGTTTTTCCGAAACTGTAAAAATTTTATCCAAAAACAAATTTCTCCTACAATGTAGTTTGAGGCACCGACTTTCTCCATCAAAGAGCCTGGGTTTAAAAGTCTTTTCGCTGATACCTTTTACTACACAAACTGTACAGCATGAACCAACTTAATCCGGGCCTTCTTTCTTCGCCTTTCNTTCGCTGATACCTTTTACTACACAAACTGTACAGCATGAACCAACTTAATCCGGGCCTTCTTTCTTCGCCTTTCGGCAGGCGATACACAATAGTAAATGATGGAAATGAAGTTAATTTTATTGTAATCACTATAAAATATCTGTTCCGATGCAAAGCAATGGAGCAAAGCAGAGAGACAGAGAGAGGAGGGGTCGGCAGGTTCTCTGTTGAGTCAGGTGGAGTAGATGCCAAGGGATCGTACCCCATTCCTCTAGTTGCTCATTTCTCTCAACTACCCATCTTTCAGCATTATAGAATGGCGTTTGTTTAAATAAATAAATTTTTGCAGAAGAATGTTTTCTCAAACACACGCTAACTTCATTCCTTACAACTTTTGTATTTCGCGCTGTTTATTTGCTGTCTTAAATTTTTTTTTTGGTGAAAGCGACTTTCTACGGCCCGGATTAATTTGGTTCATGCTGTACAAGTTACTATTACAGTAATGTTTTCTATTTTATAATTAATTTTGTTGTCTGAATATTAGGTAATTGAAATTAGTGTTCAAATGTCAAGGTGCAATAAAAGAAAAATTCCATTATAGGAAAATTGTTTTCTGAATTTACAGATGCACAGAATATGGAAATATTGATATTTTACGAAGTCCGTTGATATTTACGTGGCTTGTTTGGAATTTTTCCCAACTCTTACGTTCAATGCTGCAAGATTCACATGTATAATGGCGAATATTGTAAGGTTCCTGACTAAATTGAATGGTATTACGAACAAGGTATAGACAGTTCTATAGATAGGTTCAGGCATACTCATAAATGGGTCTTTTGGATTTTTTTGAAACCAGTCAATGCTGGTTTCCAATACCCAAATACTTCAGTTGGGATTGGGAATCGGCCACTTTGTTGAAAATAATGTAACTAATACAACAAAAGAATTTTTGAATACCATATTCAAAAAGACGGTGAACCGTGTAAGTAGTTTTTGAAAAAATCCTTGCTTCCCAGGTTCAAGGTAACTTGCTTGCTTCAGCTGCATACGGGGATTAGAAATTGTGTGAAGTATTTAAGTGTGATACAGTTTGCATTGAAGAGGCCAAAAATAATTTAACCTAAGAACCGAAAACCTAAGTAATAAGAGTAAGATTTGTCGCCGAAATTGAAGTGTCAAACAATTGACGTGAACGAAAATAATTTAACCTAAACACGAAGAGTTATATTTTGGCCGCTTCAATGGACACTATTCTTGCTGGTACAACATTGGTACCAAAAATATATTTTCTCTGAATAAACTTAGAAAGAACCTTTACGTGTTATAAAATACTTAAGAATGGAAATTTCAGATAGTATAAGGAAGTTCTCAAATTCCACCGATAAAATCGGAATGGTTAAGCTGAAACTAGAGTAGCCTTTCCCCCATCGTGCTTCGAGGAAAGTGCGGTGTNGTATTACGAACAAGGTATAGACAGTTCTATAGATAGGTTCAGGCATACTCATAAATGGGTCTTTTGGATTTTTCTGAAACCAGTCAATGCTGGTTTCCAATACCCAAATACTTCAGTTGGGATTGGGAATCGGCCACTTTGTTGAAGATAATGTAACTAATACAACAAAAGAATTTTTGAATACCATATTCAAAAAGACGGTGAACCGTGTAAGTAGTTTTTGAAAAAATCCTTGCTTCCCAGGTTCAAGGTAACTTGCTTGCTTCAGCTGCATACGGGGATTAGAAATTGTGTGAAGTATTTAAGTGTGATACAGTTTGCATTGAAGAGGCCAAAAATAATTTAACCTAAGAACCGAAAACCTAAGTAATAAGAGTAAGATTTGTCGCCGAAATTGAAGTGTCAAACAATTGACGTGAACGAAAATAATTTAACCTAAACACGAAGAGTAACATTTTGGCCGCTTCAATGGACACTATTCTTGCTGGTACAACATTGGTACCAAAAATGTATTTTCTCTGAATAAACTTAGAAAGAACCTTTACGTGTTATAAATACTTAAGAATGGAAATTTCAGATAGTATAAGGGAGTTCTCAAATTCCTCCGATAAAATCGGAATGGTTAAGCTGAAACTAGAGTAGCCTTTCCCCCATCGTGCTTCGAGGAAAGTGCGGTGTGGTTAAAAACATTCAGTACCTATTTGAATGCAGTTGCCTTGGGAAAAACTGATTGTGTCATTGAAATTGTTTAACCACACCGCACTTTCCTCGAAGCACGGTCGGGGAAAGGCAACTATAGATCCAGTTTTAGAAGGAATTTGNTTTAACCACACCGCACTTTCCTCGAAGCACGGTCGGGGAAAGGCAACTATAGATCCAGTTTTAGAAGGAATTTGTCCTACACAAAAACATTCTCATAGGTTCTATAACGTTTTACCTGTTTCTTGATCATGTCTCTCGACTGAAGTGTAGGTTGGAAGGGAAGAGATAGAATCTAACACAGAAAAGTAATCAATGAGGTTTCAAAATATTATTTTTAATTTAATTTCCTTACGTCTGTATGATAAATCGATATTTCTGAAGGGTGTGTGGTGCCTGGTTCTCCCCCTAGGAGAAAGGGTGTTTGTGGTAGATGAGGTGAAAGAGTTACTCCTCATGGCTTGAGGTTCCAAAAAACCAAAATCGTCAATAGGGATCGTACCTATTACAATTCCCACTTCTCCCTTTACATTCTCAATCCAAACAGAGGTCACCAAAGTCACCTAATGTGACACCACAAATTTGAAAAAATAGTTCATAAGAATACGAATGTTGTAAGTGCAAACCCGTAGTTTATAAGCGATGGAAATGTAGTGAGCATGAGTTGTCACCGGTATCTCAGCAGGGACTTTGAGTACATTCTCCCATGTCTGTGTTGTGTTCGGGCCAATGGAAGGACCAACAACCTTACAAAGTGTTTGACTGCTGGAACGACTCACAGATGACATTGAGAACTTCAGCTCCTGTTAAATTGAAATATTCTATAAAACGAATAATTTATGAGGTAAAACCTCATTTGATCTTCGGAAGTCATCAAATGCTTAACGCACAAATTTGTGAATTTGGGGAATATCTGTAGTTGAACTAAAATTAAAAATTGGCTAAAATCAATGATATTTTTGGATAACAATACAATCAGTTTGACATCTTGCTCGCTTAGATTTCATCACAGCATTTTCCTAACTTTTGTGACATCACATGTTTCATGATACAACGTGAATATGATTAATTCAGCGCCGACAAATCGTACGTTTCCGACATTTTGCCTTGCATGCCATTACACAGATATTTCTTTAATTATCTTTTTTCTATATTGCCCGTTGCCCTACGCTATCTTTCCAATAGGAAGTTATCCGCACACGACAATTTGGAAAACTAACGTTTTTCCTATAGTATTCTTTGCAACAACGTGTCATTGAAACTCCAAAAATGCTTTACCTCATTACTCTTCAGCTATTGTGACACAATTTTTTCAGTGCACAAGGTCAGCAAAGTTCCACAAATGTTCCATACACACTTCTAAGACAAGTTTTATACCTGTTTGCACCCAAGTCTACTGTCGACAGCTGTTATTGTCCCAAAAATGTCCGTATATTTTTGGTGGAATTGACAAATCAATTACTATATATGACATGATTTGTCAACATCGTTTTCAGGTCTCCTGTTATTTTCATTACCTGGTCAAGTTAGAATTGGAATACAGCCCAGCCGTGCCTACTTTCTTGTCTAAAGTTGTCATTCCTCTATAGTAAAAGCAAGACCCGACTCTACCAAAATCCTTCAGCATATTCAAATTCCTGGATTAGAATTTTGAACCACGTTTTCAGGGAAAGTGCTTGGAGAATACGACGGGTAAAACTGCAATTGCAGGAACTGGCGATTTGTATAAAAGTCCTATTGGAAAATTGGATCGGGAAACATTCGCTTGGTGGGTATATTTTTGTATGAAGAAGTAACACTACGGGATACCAAATTGGATTCACGCGGTTAAATTTTAAATTACAATAACTATGATTTTTGTGCTTACTTGGATTAGTTTGATGTGAGTTCGTTGAACGGATTTTGTCGATCTATTAATGACATCTAAGGTAAAATGGATGTTCTCGAGCGGCACAAATCCTTTCTTATGTAGCTGAAGAGTGAGCCTTAGTGTATTCCTATTTCGCTGGAATAGTGCCCTAAGCCCTCCACTGTTGTCCTTGATAAGAAACAATGGTCCTTGTGCTTCTGGCAAAAAATTGAGATCCAGGCTTGGTATAAGTCGAAAATATTCTCTCCCTAGATAACGCCAGTCTCCGTCCGTAGATTGGAGTGCCAAGGATGCCCGGTCTCCTAAACAAGTTTCTACATAGTAGGAAATGTTGACCCACTCGGAGAAAAATGTCTGTGGCAGACCACTCGTAGCGAGGGAGAAGTAAAATGGATAAAAACAGCCATCTGTATCTGAAAATACATTTAATTCTAGCGTCAACCTTCAGTGTGAGTATGAGCTACACTGTTCTAAAAACACAGTAAAATATACAGTTAAAAAATTTTTTTAGAGAATGCTTTTCGGGCGGAAATCAGTAAGAAAGTGGAATATGGATTCTTAACTGCTTTGTCAAATGTATAAAAATAGTGCGAATTTATTGACTGCTTTATAGGTTCTGCTTGTCTGAGAATTGTCAAAATTATTCATATAAAATGTGACAACCTAACAACCTAACTCCAATCGAATTTTTGCAAAAAAAAATTATTAGTAGCAGCTATTTGAAAACTTTAAGCATCTGCATTTTGGGAATTGAAAAGATATGAGACGATAGACAAAGCAAAAAGATGCTGTGAACAAAACTAAATCGTATAAAGGTTAAGAAGAAACAAAAAGTTCCAGAATAAAATTAAATCTAAAAGAACGTTGCAAATGAAGACAACACCTACAAAGTTTGGAGAAAAAGGCAAAATAAAGAAAGACTATTGTGAAAGGTAAAACGTAGAGGTTATGAAAAAATAAAACGTACAACGGTTGTAAGATAAGACGTTCTGTTTAAATGTATTGAAAACAGATGTGTGGTATCAATTTTCCAAAAACACATAAAATGTAAAAACTCTGGGAGGAAAATCGAAACAGATCGGGTTTTTGAACGGAAAATAGAAGGTAGAAATGTCAGTAAAAATACAGAAACTACGTTTGCACAGGCAAAGATTGAAGACATTATAAAAGTGGGAATAGCGAAGAAATACAAACCCAAATTAGTTGAAAAAAGCTGTATAAAGTAGTAGAAGTGCGAAAAAAAAGAAAACGCGTAAATATTTTGAGAGCAAACAAAATAGGCAGCATAATCTGCATATTCCGAATGGCTGATTACTAAATTCTGCTGATATTACACATAAACTAGGTACAGCAAAACCTCTCATTCGGAAACTATCTCTCACTGGCTGCATAAAATTCACTCCACCCCTTCTTCCTTTCAGGTACCGTAAAGTTTCACATATTTCACATAATTCGCAAATTGTTTATACACACTTACCCTCCACATTATTTGAATGTTTACGGTAACCGTCACGTGAGGTTAGACGGGGTGGAGAGATTTAGTTTCCGAATGAGAGGTTTTGCTGTATGATCAGAACAATGAAGTTCTCCAGTACGTCTATTTGTGCATCTGTGATGCCAAATATGTTGGGGTTTGGTTGCAATTAAAGATTCAGGTGTATCCATATGCTTCCAATACAGTTTTCGGTCATTTTATAGAACTAATAATACACACCATTCCCCACGGTGTTTATGATTAGGGATGCAGTTGATTTATGTTCACCAATACACTGGTACTTATACACGGTGCAACGCGTAGCTCTGAATGGCACACCGTATATCCTGAGAACCTCTCAACTCACAATCCTGCAAATCACATTTTAGCGAGTCTCCCGACCACTCACCGACTAGCTTATCTACCTACCTAAATTTGCACAAAACAATAAACTTAAAAAAAAATAATTTCATATTGCATAGTACTCATAAAGTAAATATTAAACTTTGGAACGACCCTTTTCAAAACCTATCCTCATACAAAGCAAATCTGCTTGTATGAAGATAGTTTGCCGTGGTGCTGGCTAGCGTTTCAGAATAAGGAGTTCAAACTTCAATACAGGCATACGTAATTTATGATAGAGAATGAGTTATGGCCCATGGATTTTCTGAAAAATCAAGTGATTGTAAATTTGAGTCAAATCGTCGCCTAAACTAAAATTTTTCTTTTTGAAACACTTGACACCCTTAGATAATACATGGAAAGTAGAATACAAAATATAAAATACAAATATCTATGATTATTAGAAAAAGGATTCTTTTTTGAAAATTACAATTTTCAGATGTTCTTTAGAGGCGATGTACTAAAAGATGTTCGTGTAAAAAATACATTCTAAAATTATAATTCATAACAGAATTGAAGCATTTTGAACACTGTGCGGCAAACGATGTACATTGTGTATGTGGGTTCGAGTCCCAGAACTAACAGTAACAAATGTTACAGTAAAAAATATACTAATTAAATTTACTAATTAAATAATGAAGCACATTAATCACCCCTACCTGTCTTTAAAAAATACCAACCGTTGATAGTTTAGATATCAATTAGATAGCTTAGATATGATTAGCTGAGGTGCAAGTTTGGAATGTGAAGTACCAATTTTAAATAGCTTCAGTGTCAATCAGAATAGCAATATAGTGCCAGACACAAGGTATATACAGGGTGAGTAATTTTTTTAGTACCCTAGAAAGCATGCTTTCACATGACGTCATTTTTCCATGTCACCACGAGGGAGTTTTATATTAAAATTGGCAGTCGGCTACGGCAGAATATTGAAAGAAATAACTAAAAGCTACAAGTGGGTGGGATTTAGATTGAAAAGAAACGAGAGTGTGGCATATGCTTTGTAAGTAGTGTTCACTTTTTGTCTCAATTGAATTGAAAAAGTGTAGACTTAGTTAAGAAGCATAGTGCAGGAGGGTCAGTCCTGGACTTGGTTTTTACTCTCAGTTAAGGACCAATTAGAATTACAGCATGGCGTATTCGCACAAAAACAAAGTAGAGAAGCAGAGTGAGGGGTCGGCAGGTACTCTGTTGAGCGAGGTGGAGTAGATCCCAAGGTATGATACCCCATTCTCTACTTTGGCTTCATTCACTCAACTAACCACCTCTCGCCATCGCCATTATAGAATCCTCTTAAAAAATAATCTTTTTGATTTGATATCCGCAAATATTCCAAGCAACCACATAGGTTGGGAGGAGCTATGGTGAAAGTAGAGAAAGAGGGTACTAAAAAGATTACTCACTTTGTATGTAAGCAGTGTCGTATGATAAATTTATCGTATAAACTACACTAAAAGAGATGCACCTAATAACCACACACAAAGGTGAGAGTGCCGCATGAACGAGATATGGTGTAAGTCGAATGTAACAAGCTGTATCGTAATCATAGAATCACAGCTCTNAATATTAAACTTTGGAACGACCCTTTTCAAAACCTATCCTCATACAAAGCAAATCTGCTTGTATGAAGATAGTTTGCCGTGGTGCTGGCTAGCGTTTCAGAATAAGGAGTTCAAACTTCAATACAGGCATACGTAATTTATGATAGAGAATGAGTTATGGCCCATGGATTTCCTGAAAAATCAAGTGATTGTAAATTTGAGTCAAATCGTCGCCTAAACTAAAATTTTTCTTTTTGAAACACTTGACACCCTTAGATAATACATGGAAAGTAGAATACAAAATATAAAATACAAATATCTATGATTATTAGAAAAAGGATTCTTTTTTGAAAATTACAATTTTCAGATGTTCTTTAGAGGCGATGTACTAAAAGATGTTCGTGTAAAAAATACATTCTAAAATTATAATTCATAACAGAATTGAAGCATTTTGAACACTGTGCGGCAAACGATGTACATTGTGTATGNATTCTAAAATTATAATTCATAACAGAATTGAAGCATTTTGAACACTGTGCGGCAAACGATGTACATTGTGTATCTGGGTTCGAGTCCCAGAACTAACAGTAACAAATGTTACAGTAAAAAATATACTAATTAAATAATGAAGCACATTAAACACCCCTACCTGTCTTTATAAAATACCAACCGTTGATAGTTTAGATATCAATTAGATAGCTTAGATATTATTAGCTGAGGTGCAAGTTTGGAATGTGAAGTACCAATTTTAAATAGCTTCATTGTCAATCAGAATAGCAATATAGTGCCAGACACAAGGTATATACAGGGTGAGTAATTTTTTTTAGTACCCTAGAAAGCATGCTTTCACATGACGTCATTTTTCCATGTCACCGCGAGGGAGTTTTATATTAAAATTGGCAGTCTGCTACGGCAGAATATTGAAAGAAATAACTAAAAGCTACAAGTGGGCGGGATTTAGATTGAAAAGAAACGAGAGTGTGGCATATGCTTTGTAAGTAGTGTTCACTTTTTGTCTCAATTGAATTGAAAAAGTGTGGACTTAGTTAAGAAGCATAGTGCAGGAGGGTCAGTCCTGGACTTGGTTTTTACTCTCAGTTAAGGACCAATTAGAATTACAGCATGGCGTATTCGCACAAAAACAAAGTAGAGAAGCAGAGTGAGGGGTCGGCAGGTACTCTGTTGAGCGAGGTGGAGTAGATCCCAAGGTATCATACCCCATTCTCTACTTTGGCTTCATTCACTCAACTAACCACCTCTCGCCATCGGTATTATAGAATCCTCTTTCTTAAAAAATAATCTTTTTGATTTGATATCCGCAAATATTCCAAGCAACCACATAGGTTGGGAGGAGCTATGGTGAAAGTAGAGAAAGAGGGTACTAAAAAGATTACTCACTTTGTATGTAAGCAGTGTCGTATGATAAATTTATCGTATAAACTACACTAAAAGAGATGCACCTAATAACCACACACAAAGGTCAGAGTGCCGCATGAACGAGATATGGTGTAAGTCGAATGTAACAAGCTGTATCGTAATCATAGAATCACAGCTCTGACCTGTCATTTCTAGAACACAATTCTGTAAACAAAATGAGTACCCTTCGGCGCTTATAAATAGAAAAATATGTATGAATAAAACCAGGTCACAAAATATTGGAAACGAATAGACAGACAGACAAATACGACGATTGCAGTATCTTCTTACTACTGAAGTCATTTTGAAATATTAGATCAATAATATTTGTAGGTTTGTCGCTATTTCATTTGAAAAGAAAAATATTCTTTACGTTAACACAATTTGCATTGTGTAAAAATTTATTGTCGTCTTGCTTGAAGTCATTGATAATAATAACAAAATAAGTTTCTTGTTGGCAGATTTTCCACATCTTTGTCAAGATCTTTTAATATTTTTGAGATCATTAAAAGAATTCAAAAACGATTTTGGTTGCTTTTATAAAAAAATAAAGTGAACGCTCTACTAATGAGCATTATAATTAGCCCTTCGCTATATATTATAGCAAATGAATATAAACAAATTCATCCTAATAGTGTTCTGTAGTCGTTTTATAAAGTGGTACCACAAATCTCAAAGGGTATGAGAAGAGACTAACTCCCTTTGCTGGGGAAAGCAGTGGCATTATAATTGATGGTCAAACAGCATTTTGACTGGAATTGTTTTTTGGGGAAAGGATTACTAGTTTCAGAAAATACATTCAAAAGTATTGAAACAATGTAAAAAAAAAAATTAAGGGTCTACAATTACTAGAACGAAAGTTATGTTTTTTTTAAATTGGAATTCAAAATTCTTGTATGCTACTTTGAGACTAAGTTGTTATCTTACTATCTCTGTTATGACTATTTTAACTCCATGTAACATGGGGTTACAAAAGAAGATCCAAATATTCCATTTAAAAAAAGCTATATCTTTTGATGCATTTATAGTGCTTTGATCCTT
Organism: Holacanthella duospinosa; assembly: GCA_002738285.1. NCBI lineage: Eukaryota > Metazoa > Arthropoda > Collembola > Poduromorpha > Neanuridae > Holacanthella > Holacanthella duospinosa. The sequence continues at coordinate 467,367 of NIPM01000057.1, forward strand.
TCAAATTTGCATATACTTTTTCAATGGTCTTTCTGAAACTGTATAGTGTTTCCCCAGAAAAAATTTAAACTAACAACTTTTTTACAACAAAACATTACCTGCTTTCTCCAGCAAAAGTGCATGGGTTAGCTAATTAGTATTTTCGCTATGAATCATAATTCATAGTATTTTAATAAACTGTATTTTAATAAACTTAAGACTGTATTTTAATAAACTTATATAGAAGAAACTTGAAAAATGCATTAATGGATGCATGATAATTTTTTTGTGATAAATTTATGTTAAAAGAAACAGTGCATCAATTCGTCATTTTTGCTGTCCGAGTATGCAATTCTTAATTTGGCATAATCACTCTATTCAGTAGATGAAATTGTGTAGATTCTGTTAGCTAATAACTGCGTTGGCATGTTTGCATGCATTGGCTGTCACGGAGATTTAAAATTAACATTAGCATTATTTCTGCCATTCGGTTCAAATGCCTAGAAATTGTACACAGTTATTGCAATGACATGCCTGAGCAATGTCGGATAGAAAAAGTAACATTTTCCCCATTTCCTATAGTCTCCCATGTTTTATCCAGACGCCTGAAAAGGGCGTTTCTGTATGTCAACAAAACCTCGCTCTTATATCCTCCTGGGAGCCTGATTTACAACCGGAGTTATAACTGTCTCCCCAGTCTCCGTTCCGTTCAAATCTCTCCCACGACATTACCATTCGGATTTCAATACCAATTTACCTGCCCAAANCCCAGTCTCCGTTCCGTTCAAATCTCTCCCACGACATTACCATTCGGATTTCAATACCAATTTACCTGCCCAAATGATCACTTGACCTCTGATTATTTCCCAACCGTACCTATTATAGTCAGTTTTTATCCCAAAAACACTTGTCANAATGATCACTTGACCTCTGATTATTTCCCAACCGTACCTATTATAGTCAGTTTTTATCCCAAAAACACTTGTCAGATACAATCCCTGCGATTTACGTCCTAGAATAATGTTGAAATGGAGGTCAAATAGATTCAGTCGCTACTTAAGACACATAAGAGCGCTAAAATTTAACATTGGCGGTACCAACAGTTTAGTACCGACAATGTTAAACGTCTACGCCTCCTGATGTCTTAATTAGTGATTCAATAGGTTTGACTCCGATTCAAACATAATCTCAACAGTCACTATGCAAAGTTTATATTCATTCGAATCATCCTAACGTCATAGCACCCTGACTGCAACCAAACAGTGCACCTTGCCTTGAGCTCGTAATGAAAATGGTTGTATCTTTCACCTCCTGAATAACATTATGTCACTTTCAGAATTTTAAAATCCAACAGCAGAAATGGCTAGGTGATACCCTTGTACCATCATTGAATTGTTAAGCATTTTTAGTTTTGAAGTGGTGCGTTTTAGTTCGATACTTGTAAGTAAGTGTATAATTGAGTTTCCTAAATTATGTATCATTGAGACTTAGAAATAGATCTGGCTGACCTCACAGATATGATTAAACCTTGAAGGATGACTTATACCATACATGGGCCCCCTCCGCGGAGGGCGGAGGGGAGGGGTGGAGGGGTACATTTTTGGTGGAGGGCGGAGGGCTGGAGGGGTAGAGGGGTGAAATCTGGCCGGAAGGATGGAAGGCTGGAGGAGTGGAGGGGTGAAATCTGGCCGGAGGGATGGAGGGCTAAAGTTTATCTGGAGGGCTGGAAGGGTGGAGGGCTGAAGTTGATCTGGAAGAGTGGAGGGGTGGATGTGTATTATTATACGTGGAGGGCTCTTATGTTGAACGGAGGGCGAAAGGTTGGAGTTTTTTTATAGAGCAATAGAGCCATTTTGAACACGTAATCCTTGTACAATATATTTATTTTGTTTTGATTGTGTTCCGATGTATTCAATATTTAATAAAGTAAAATTATTTAATTACAAAAACAGAACACTACTAAAATAAAAAGAAAATCGATTAGAAATTAACCAAAAATTATTGCGGGATGGATGTAATCCAGTAGGAGCTGTTGTAGGCGGACGCGGATAGATCTTTGCTGAGTGGACTGGAAGGTGGAGGGGTCAACTTACCTTGAAGTGGTCTTTGCTGAATGGAGGGCGGAGGGATGGAAGGAAAAATTAGCTTGGACGGGTGGAGTGGTCAATTTAGCTTGGAGGGGTCAATTTAGCTTGGAGGGGTGGAGGGCTGAAGGGGTGGAGGAGTCAATTTAGCTTGGAGGGGTGGAGGGGTCAATTTAGCTTGGAGGGGTGGAGGGCTGGAGGGGTGGAGGGGTCTTTGCTGACTGGAGGGCGGAGGGGTGGAGGGCCCATCCCGTGCCCATCTATGNGAGGGCTGGAGGGGTGGAGGGGTCTTTGCTGACTGGAGGGCGGAGGGGTGGAGGGCCCATCCCGTGCCCATCTATGACTTATACTAGATAATCAACTAGAAAAGTACAGTTGCTCTTATCTAAATTTAGTGGTTGATTTGATTTACCTGTATTTTCTTCCAACACCAATGGTGCGTAACACTCGAGTGATAAGAAAATTCTAGAATACGTTGGGAAATCCGATTCCGCTTGAATTTCTTCTACGCCAACCAAACGAACTTTAAGACCTGCAAAGCAAAAGACTCTCCAACAATTGATGTGAGTTTTTACTATTATGTTGAGTTTTGAGTTAAATACACAACAATATTTGTTGACCATAGCAACATATATTATAATTGTAGTGTTTAAATGCAAATCAGTCTATTTTGGAACTGAAAATATACGTTGACACATTTGTATATTACCTGCACAGAGAATATAAGTTGGAGGTTATGTAAACCATGCGAATTCCTTGTTAATCTAACTCCCCTTCTGTTAGAAACAATCCTCATGTCATAGGATGATTTTTCATGCACGTTAAGTCCAAATTTGTTATAAATTTCGACTGAAAACGCAGAAGTTGAAGCTACCTTATAATTACAATGATCATGCGGAATATACTATTTATATTCTAAATTTTAAGTAAAATTTTGTTATTTTCTTGTAGAAAAAGTCACTCGTTAACAACTTGTTCAATATGAGATTGCACGCTAATGGAATTGTTCTATACTGAACATATTCAACAATAGTTTATACCTTGTAGTGGTTCTCTGCCTGTAGGGATGAATTGTATTTTTCCGGTAACCTCGTCACCTGGTGAATATGTTCTATTTCCTCTGTCAAAAATACAATCACAAAAGAGACCTACACGACCTGACCTCAAATAGGCTGTATTCTGTGTACACATTTTCACTTTTGATTTGAAATAGATAGGAAATGTAACCTAAGGAAACTTTAAAATGTGATTCGAAATGTTCAACCAACAGAATTGAATATTGATTTTTCTCTTGCTCGGGATACCAAATATCTATATAGGAAACTGCGCATGGAGAAAGTAAAAAATTTTATACATGCTTAAGTCACTTTCTCCAAAACCAACAGGTGGAAGCCAATAATCATAACCAGGGATGTGATTAAGATGTATAAAATCCTTGTCAAAGTACCCAAAATGTACTTTTATATTGTAAAGCAAAGTGTTATTAAAATTGATAACAAAAACTAAAATAAAGTGGAGAAAGTGGAAATATTTTCTTTTCTCAAACAATAGCAAAATCAAAATGTAAAAACTTAAAAAGTTCTGACAAGACAAAAAAAATTCTAAATAGTTATTGAAATTTATCTATATTTTTAACGTAGATAATACAAAAAAAAGTTTTCGACCAGGATGTTTCAACTTTTTTATCCTTTTGTTGATTAATATTTTTTGAATTATACATTTTCAATCGCGAACGGTGTCGCATTGAGGGTATTTGCGAACGTCAATCTCTGTTTGTTTATGTGTCCGTTACACGTGTCTCATTTAACTTCTGGAGGCTCCAATAAATAGCTAGAAAAGTAAACCTTAATCAAATTTTAATTATTAAAATCAGTATGTTCTTCTCTACTACCTTGTTTTCACAATTAGCACATTTCAGTTGATAATTGTGAAAACAAATTTCTCGAATGCAAATAAATTGCTCAAAGCGTTCTAACAGAGCAATTAAATGAATAAAGAGCATACAACGATATATATACAGTAAAGTTCTGTTATAGTGAACCAGTAGGGACCGGCTAAATTGGTTCAGTATAGCCGGAGTTAATTATATACGTATAGTGAACCGACACTTCAATTTAATAATTTTTTCTAAAACTAATTGAGTCAAATTGAATCACTCATAGGTCAACATGCAAGTCCGGTGCATACATGGGCGGGCATAAAGGTATAAGGAACAGTAGAAGCAAATGGTCTCATTACGGAATTCAGACATATTTCATGCCTGTTCACTATAACCGGACAAAATGACTCTCGGGACCGGTAGTTTTGGTTTACTAAGGCCGGAATTTCAGTATAGCCGATTTCATTATAGCCGGACTACTTAACACATAATCTCCCATTTGCTTGGCAAGGACCGGACAGTGTTTTTTGCTATAGCCGGAGTTCTATTATACCCGGAGTCACTATAGCCGGACTTTACTGTATATATAATAACGAATCGTATTTTGAATAAGTAAGGAAAAATTTTTACGAAAAACCATTATTCCCATGAAATTTTTGAGTCAAACTCAGAAGAGTAAAAAATAATTACACAATTAATGTCCTTACTTAAAACCACTGTTTTTATCACTTTTAAATCCGAGCCCTGATGATAACAGAAACAGATACTTGTACTTTGCCTCAATTTGACTTTCCGATACAAGTTCAAGCTCGTTTTTATCTGATCTCTGAACTAAATTTTATGTTGTGGCTATAATTTGAGAAACTACTTTGTAGATTAGAACCCACTTCATTTTTCCATGCTAGTATTTTTATTTAATGGCCATTACTTCGAAACCGAAGTAATTGTACATGTTGTTAGGTGTCTAATTTCTAAACAATAAATGTAGGTCTGTTGAAGTTGTTAGTTGCATAGAGTAGATGGTTTATTGATGAAAAGTGATCTCGAAGTTAGATCCCAATAGCCTGATGGGCTTATCTATTTATACTATATCGAATGAATCAAACACATAAGAATCTACAGGGACCAACCTTAACATGCTGTGCAGCCTAATGTCGATGTGGATGCATTTCCGATGAGGTTGCGTCACTTAATGAATCAGTAGAATAAGTAACCTAATAATGTGATTGTTAAACACTAAGATAAAATGAAATTGTGTAATTGACTAATTGGATAACTTTTATGACTATACAGTGTGTCCACATAAGAAGGCCAATTCCGGCTCTAGAGTTTCAAAAACTCTCATAAATTATATTCGTACGACATTTTTATACCATTAAGTAAGGTACTCAGCTAGCCATTCGGCAGCCGAATCGACCTAGCGGACAAGAAATTCCGTTTCTGCTCCCCTTTTCGCTCAACTAGTACTCACCTACCTAATTTTCTGCTGCGGAATTTCTGCCAGACTCATTCAGCAGCAGAAAAAGACCTTATTTTTCTTCTCCGCTCCAGGAAGGTCGAAGGACCTTCCTGAGCCGAATTCTCGTGCGGAATTTGCATTTGCGCATGAGCATTTGGGCAATCTCAAGTCACAATCTCAATCATCCTTGGCTTGAGCGAGGGAACTTTTAAAATGTTATTGTTATTATTTAAATTTAACTCAGCGGAAAAAAATTAACTGAGTACTACCAACGCGGAAAGTGGAGCAGAATCACAATTCTTCTTCCATTCTTCTCCGCTTTGGGTGGGAAGAAATTCTGTTTGGAAGAAAAATTCTGCTGCAGAATTAATCCAGAAAAAAGAAACAGAGTTAATTTTCTAAGAAGAAACGTGACTAAACTTTTGTAGCAATGATTATAAGTACCTTGAACAGTCCATAATGTGTGAAAATGTCTGTCATACAAGCAATTTTTAATTTTCTGCTTCAGTATTACAATATTTACATATATTATATATATACAATATTTATTATTACAATTTACACATGCCAAATCAACAAAATGAAGAGAAAGATCAATACTACTACAGTAGTTTTAGCTTAATGTCACCTCCGAGGGAGCGAAAAAATCGGTTGACAGAAGGCGGAGTTGACATTAGCCGATAATGGCAACTTACTAATACTTCATAGATTAGGTGACATAAACCGGAGTTTCTGGTTTTAGATGCGCATTTTATGATACGATACCTTTTTCGATTTATTTTACAGCTTTTGAAGTTATTACCTGAATTTGGAATACTCTAAAAGCAAATTACTTCTTAAAGTAATCGGCAAGTTTTTTTGCAATATGCCAGAAAAATGGCTTTGAGATATTATCGTGTCAGAAACTCCCAAAATATCGGTACTTGTTTGCAAAGTTCTTCACTTCCAATGTTGCTTATCATTAAAACTTTAAGTTTCTTAATTCTAACCATGTGCCCATCTAAAGTTGGCATACTCGCGGTTGGAATAAACCCGAGACTGCGGCTGAGTGTTTAAAAAAGTAAACTTTAACGATCGAGGATCGCATAGTAGAATACAACAAATAGGTTAATGAAACAGTTCCCCCAAGGGTCTCTGACCGCCCACACCATTTAAACAAACACGAGTATATTCTGGGCCTGAGACCCGATAATTGCCATTAAAGTGTGGTTATGTGCGGTACATTCTCTTCAAATGGGATGACAATAGGCGGAGGTTGACATTAGGAGGTGTGGCAATAGACAGAGTATTTAGTACATGAGAGCATGGAGTTTAGCCGGGGGAAAGCCAACAGGTTGACACAAAGCGAAGTGTGACATTAAGGGGTAGTGACATTAAGCTAAAACCACTGTATTAGAGTTGTGTTGCTGTGACTGTTTGTGAAAAGCTTTCTTGTCTTCCTAATTTCTTCCTTACAATTCTAAACCAATCATTCTTATTTGTTCTATTTCACTAAGCAAAATACAGCGTTTAATTAGACTTGAGTAAGTTTTACATCCTGAGCTTGTGCTTGATGAAAAATGCTTTTAAATAAAGTGCTATGTTTCATCGAATTTAACGTACACATCTGCAGGTTAAGATATTAATACCAAAATAATGAGTTTGTAAGTTAATTATAAATTATTTACATTTTTTAAAAACTCCATCTGCTTTTTTTGTCGAACTGCAGTTACTAAGTAGTTATCAAATGCAATTACAGTTACCAGTAATTGATTCCTGTAATTCTTAATAGATTACATCGAGTAACTGTAATTTTACTTGTAATTGATGCAAATTTGGACATGTAATTGCGTAATTACATTTTCGCTGTATTTGACCAAACTGTAGTCTAATCACATTTTTCATTCATTCAAATGTTTTGGTTTCATCCTATCATTTGAAAATCAGATATTTGATTTTGTCGTAAATGATTCTACGCAAACCACATTTTACCTAGTATCTATGTATCTATGTATTAGATATGTATTGAGACGGTAATGTTTCTGTATTATGCAAGCGTTAGGCTTGCATAATTAAACCTATTTTGATTTCTTTGTCTTTTGTTTTTCTGAAAATAGCCAACGGACTTTTGTCTGATTGGCTCTTCTTCACAATGTAGTTTTTGTCTTTGTTGTGTACAAAGATAAAAACTACATTGTAAAGGGACATTGGATTCATTATTGACTTGACGTCCGGTTCGTCAAGTCTTCTTGTTATGAAGTCTCTATTCGTTGGAGATTTTTAAAATTAAAGTAAATTTTATTTGTTTTAATAAAATAATGGACGATAATTGCCCAGAATAACCCTAACTTAAGAGTTTTCTAAGTTTATTTAGTAGTTAGTAGGGTCATAGGTCAGTTAGAGTGGGTAGGTTAGGTCAAATTGGAGTTCTTAGGGAATTTGGATTCTAGTGAGAGAGTGAGGAGGAACCACGGACGGTAGTTTCCAGAGTTTATCATCGCAGTCTGTCCGTCCGCTTATCATTTGGAATTCAGGAGGATTCCAAATCGTCACATCTGGTGGAGGTGGAGTCGGTTTAATACAGTCTCTTAGGTCAAGTATTTGCATAATTTATAATTTTAAATTAAAATTTTTCAATAAATATTAGTTATTGTTTATTACTATGGCCACTAATAAAATAGCGAATTCAGCGGGTAGTGCTCCCGTCGCCATGCCAGGACGGGTCTTGGCAGATCTCAAGTCGGTCTTGAGGTCAATTCCCAAATTTGATGGGAAGTCTGATGTAGATAAGTTCGGCATCAGATGCGACTCTGTGTTAGTCGCAGCGTCGGGCGATAGCGGCTGGCTGATTTTAAATTTCCATCAGCTAATCGAAAGAGAAGTCCTCGATTGGTGGATTTAATCAGGTTAGGTACATAAGGGACCTGAAGCGCGCGAATCAGTCTACTAAGTGAGAGGAGCTAAAAGCTTCTCTCAGAAGCTTTTCTGACCGTGAGTCGGTCAGAAAAGAAGCTAAAAAGGCAGCAGATGCTGTCCGTTTCATGGACTGTGCGGGGGAGTATGTCTCCAAGAAAATGGATTTCTTCGGGGTCATGGACCCAAACATGACAGACGCCAACCAGGTGGAAAAGCTTATAAAGGGCTTGCCCACCTTATTAAGGAACATAATGTATTATTCTTAGCCTGTAAATGCAAATGAGTTTTTGCATAAGTTAAGGAGAATGGAGAAGCCTGAGAGGCAAGAATCATTCAAACAAGCTATTAGTAAGCCAAGCGAACAAAACCAACGCCGAACAGGTCCCCGATCTGGGAGAACTCCACCGAGCACTAGTGACTCGGAAAGGAAGCAAACCCAGGGGACGCGTGAGTCGCGTGAATTTAAAGGGAAATGTTATATGTGCCGTGAGTCGGGGCATATGATAAGGGATTGTCCCAAAAATACTGTGAAGGAGGAGCCACGCTCTTCCAAGGTGTATGAGGTGTCAGTGGATACCACACAAGCTTGTTCGCTTTCAAAAAAACGAATGAGGTGGGCAAGGGGAACCTGCAATTAAACCCTCAAAGAGATTCTGTGAATCTCCTAGCACGCAGGTTACTAGGACAGAAGAGGCTGAGTGCAATCTACTAGGAACTGGTAGTAAATGCATGAAGCCTATATCCAATCAAAATAGAGTTGGGTACCCTAAGCCAAGTGGTCGCGAGATGGACCACACCTGTGTAGATGGAGAGAGCCTACCGGTTACGTTCCGACAGAGACGTATCGGGCCCAAGGTTTTAATTAACCTTGTTTTTGGCAAGCTCTCCTATACGGTCCGTGTAGACGAAGGGTCTAATATATCGGTTATTAGTCCCGAGTTCTTGCAGACAGTAATAGGGTGTGTACATAAGGAGTACACAGTACCCCCACTGTGTGTGAGAACAGCGTCGGGAAGAACTACCCTGACACAGTATGTGAAATTAGTATTCACATATAGTTAGAGAAGGTCTGTATGCGGATTTTATGTAATGCCCAAGCTTCCAGAACCCTTGTTGTTGGGGATAGACTAGACCAGGCGTTCATCATCACTTAGTATGGATAAAAATTGTATGCCCAAAAAGGGGAGGAGTCCCACAAGGTTTAGTTTAAGTAACGGCCAAGGTGAGGAGGCCCCTAACTCAGAGAATCTAAGTGCTTCGGATGGAATTCTCCCAGTCGACTTTGTATGCGACCGGCAGACTGAAAATAGAGTTTATAGGTCTTCATTAGTTGACACTCTTTCATTCCTCCAAGGTCTGCGAAAACAGTCACGGTGAAGATACCTGACATCTCAAGTAGTTCAGTGATTTTGTGTTCGAACCGAGACCTACAATTAGTTCATAACATAATTCAGCCGTATGTGCATGCTGTTATTGTTGACCATGTAACTGATGTATGGGTCACAAATTTTGGCCGAGTTCCAATTACACTGGCCAAAAATATGACTATGGCTACTGCGGATATGTGTCCAGGAGGAGCCCAAGTTTTGTTACTTGGTGAGAGTAACTCGTCCTCTCAACCGAATCTAAGTCATTCTGTTGAGAAGTCTAAGCAGAGGCTTGGGTTAAAGCTAAGTGAAAATCTGACTCTATGTGAGCAGAAAGACATTTTTAAGCTGATAGAATAGTTTTCTGCTGTTTTTGCAACTGAAGAAGCTGATGTTGGTAAGACCTCTTTAAGCATAAGATAGATACAGGAGAAAATCCGCCGATAAGACTGCATCCTTATCGTGCTTTTTTTGTAGAGCGCGGCAGGATCAAGGAAAAGGTGGATGAGCTCTTGGAAGCAGGAATTGTAGAGTCTACATTTCCGTGGGCAGCGCCAGTCGTCTTAGTGATAAAGAAGAGCGGAGGTTTTCGTTTATGCATCGATTATCGGAAACTCAATGCGGTGACTAAGAAAAATGCGTATCCGCTTTCAAGAATGGAGGATGCTCTGGATCGGTTAGGTAAAGCTAGATACTTCACTGTACCTAGCTCTGGTTTCTATCAGATAGAAGTCGATTAAAAGGATAAGAAAAACGGCATTTGTGACGCCAAACAGCCTCTATCAATTTAGAGGACTAGCGATGGGTTTATGTAACGCACCATCTAGTTTCCAGTATTTAATGGATGCAGTGTTGTCAGGTCTTAAGTGGACCATGGTATTAGTGTACCTAGACGACCTCGTAGTATTTGCCAAAACGTTTGAAGAGCACCTGCAAAGGCTCAGAGCTGTGTTGCAATGCCTTCAAAAAACCTCATTATTCCTGAAAACGATAAAGTGTCGTTTTGGGGCAGACAAAATTGAGTATCTTTGTCATGTTGTATCAAGTGAGGGAGTTGAAGTTGACCAGGGAAAGGTTTCAGCGGTTACCAAATTCAGTTCCAACTACCCTAACTCACATACGGTCGTTTGTTAACATCTGTGATTACTACAGACGATTTGTAAAAGAGTTTGGCAAAATACCCATGTCTCTTAATTTGTTGAGGAAAGATTAGCCATTCATGTAGGGCGAGTCCTAGTAGATGGCGTTTGATAAACTTAAGCTCGCATTAGTTACGAGCCCGGTGTTACCTTATCCAATGGAAAATGCCGAAACTTAGATTCACTGCGACAGCAGTGGTTATGGCGTAAGAGCAACTCTTGTACAAGTACAAGAAGGTAAGCCACCTGTCATTGCCTACGCAAGTAGATCAATGACAGAAATAGAGAAACGCTACACTGCGAATGAGCAAGAGTGCCAGGCTGTAGTGTATGCGGTACAAAAATTTAGGCCCTATGTGTACAGTATCCATTTCACTGTTCTCACGCACCATAGTGCGCTGAAATGGTTATTTTCAGTAAAACATCCACATGGCCGACTTGCCAGATAGTCCTTTGCACTACAAACACAAGATATGACGATTCAGTAAAGTCGCTAACGACGTGGACCCATTGTCGCGTTTTCCGATAAGTCCTCCAGAGTCGATGGACTCGTCGGATGTCCTGGTGCTCGAAGGCATAGACTTAAAAGCAAAGCAGTTAGAGGATCCATTAGTTGGAAAAATTCTTACGTTCATTGAGGAAGCCGAAGCTCGCTCCTCGGGTGAATGAGCCGCGCCACAAGCGCCAGCACCACACACAGAAAACTATAGTGTCCAAGACGGAATTTTGTATTTCGCTGGTTATGAGCCAGAAAGTAGGTCCTGGAGATGGGTTCTACCAAAGAGACTAAGAAAGGAAGTTCTCTTGTCCATACATGCCAATGAGTTAGGCGATCAATTAAGAATGACTCGAACATGGACTACTGTGAAATCTAGTTTCTATTGGGAGGGAGTCTACAGAGACACTCGTAGATTTGTTCTTAGATGCTCTGTATACCAGATCCATAGAGTCCGCAGACGTCCTGTCCAAGGACTAATGCAAGACTTTGAGGAGGTATGTTCTCCCTACCAAAAAGTTGGAATAGATTTTATAGGATCGTTTGTTACGTCTGAGAAAGGAAGCAAAAAGTATGCCTTGATCTTTGTAGAGCATTTTAGTCGTTATGTCAAGTCATTAGCGGTTCCCTCAGCGACGGTTGAGAGCTTTGTAGATGCCATAAGAGATAAGATCCTGCTACGACACTCAGTGCCTAAAGAGTTTGTGATAGACCAAGGTCGCCAGTTTACCTCGAAGCTTGTAAAAGCTGCGAGCGAGAGGTCGCGATATAAGTTACGCTTCACAGCACCTTATCGCCCTCAAAGTAATGGTATTACTGAGATGTGTAACCAACCTCTGAAAAAGATGGTCGCCAAATTTACGAGAGCTGACCAAAAAGACAAGGACGAATGTTTGGCAGCGGCCACATTCGCGTACAATGCCACAAGAAATGAGTCTACTGAGTTCACGCCATTTTACTTAGTGTATGGACGAAGCCTAGTCTCCCAATAGACTTAGATCTACCTTTGAGGTCAGATCCGGAAATTACGAGACAATTTCCTAGAAATTTGGATGTAGCTAGGTGCACAGCTCAAAGGAACTCACGTAGAGCACATGAAAAATCGAAAAGTCGATTGGATAAAAAACTTGTTCCAACAAAATTTGACATAAAAGAAAAAGTTCTTCGTATAGTGCCAGTAAAAACGAAAGGTTTTTCACAGGCTTTCCTAGCTCAAAAGGTTGGTCCTTTTGAGATAACTGGGCAGATAGACCCAGTAGACTTCAAAATCAAACCGCTAGATGGGAAAAAAAGCGACATATAATTCTCCATGTAAATGACTTAGTTCCTTTTTATAGCGAGTTTGGCAATATTTCCCCCTCATGGAGTTCGTCCCATAGTAGAAATAGTAAGGTTATGCAAATGTTTTTTATCTTCAAGTGATGAAAATTTACCTAAAGCAGTCAAAAGTCCTCTGGTATGTACAGTAGGCAAATGAGTTCGAAGACTTTTTCGGTTAAGTCAAAATCAAACTCATCAATTAGTCAAATACAGAATCAGTCGTCTGTAAAGACAACTTTGGCGCGACAGGTAACCTTTCCTCTCAGTTCAAGCGATAACAAAAAACTTATAAATACTGCGAGAAAAAAGGTAGCGGTTGACAATCACAATCGATTTGCCGTCGGAGACCCTGCTACAAAATTTAGACGCTCAACTAAGTCCAAGAAGCCTCCTAGACGCCTGAGTTGGAGTGATTCTTAATGAATCTTTTTCAAAGAAATATCATGGAGGGTATGCCAATGGATACGGAGAATGCGGTCGTAGAGGTTGCGTCGACTTTACCCCCAGGAATTGGGCCTCTGGTCATGTTAGTACTTTTGCCATTTCCTGAAAGGACGGCAGCGCCAAAGCGAAAGAAGCAGAGTGGCCCATTGCCCCTTTCTCGAGTGCCACCAGCTGCAACACCTACCACAGTTACAGGGTCTCCAGCTTCGACACCATTGGCTTATGTCAGAGCCCATATGGAAGCTGCAGCAAGGGCCCATGCCGAGGCTGCAACACGGAAGGTTGAAGCTGCTGTAAAGAGGGCTGAGACAGCTACAGCAAAAGCTTCGCCAAGGGCACGAATGCCCACCTCAAAGCTTATGCCGCCACAGCCTCAGACACTGACTCATAGATGGGGAAATTTCCGGATTCCAATGGTTCCGAGACTGGCCCCAACGGGACGAAAAATGATGCAGGCCCCCTACATCATCGTACAGACGGTGGAGGATTTGTTGGCCATAAAAGGCACTATGAGGTCCGCGGTGATTCCACCAGTTCGTGCGCTGTCGCTGCCACCAAATCCGGTTTCGGGCAGATAGCAGGGGAAGTTGAGGGTAAGTAAGTCTCTCAACTCAAGAAAATGTTTCGTCTGCCGGCAGAGAGGTCACGAGGCAAAAAATTGCCTTATTCAGACACCTCATCCACCGGATCTAGATTGAGGTCAATTCATCGGGAAAAAAAGGAGCCCTGAGACGGGAATGTTTCCGTATTATGCAAGCGTTAGGCTTGCATAATTAAACCTATTTTTGATTTCTTTGTCTTTTGTTTTCCTGAAAACAGCCAACAGACTTTTGTCTGATTGGCTCTTCTTCACAATGTAGTTTTTGTCTTTGTTGTGTACAAAGATAAAAACTACATTGTAAAGGGACATTGGATTCATTATTGACTTGACGTCCGGTTCGTCAAGTCTTCTTGTTATGAAGTCTCTATTCGTTGGAGATTTTTAAAATTAAAGTAAATTTTATTTGTTTTAATAAAATAATGGACGATAATTGCCCAGAATAACCCTAACTTAAGAGTTTTCTAAGTTTATTTAGTAGTTAGTAGGGTCATAGGTCAGTTAGTGTGGGTAGGTTAGGTCAAATTGGAGTTCTTAGGGAATTTGGATTCTAGTGAGAGAGTGAGGAGGAACCACGGACGGTAGTTTTCGGAGTTTATCATCGCAGTCTGTCCGTCCGCTTATTATTTGGAATTCAGGAGGATTCTAAATCGCCACAGTATGTATGTAATGTATGTATGTATATATGTATTTATCTGCTACTTCCAAGTCATCCACAAGTACTCAGGGAACCTCGGTAGTGAAATTTTGGACTTCCATTATCAATCTACACATCAAAATTTTTCACATTTATCAATTTACACATCAGCTGATATGAATAAACAAAAAGAAAGTTCACTTCATCTCTATAGTATATGTTAGCCAAGGGTACCTTCATACCAGAAAGTAAAGTACACTATCAAGGACTATAAAAATGTGAATTTCGAAGATCTTGGAAATAAAATAATATCCCTCAAATTCAATACTCAGACACAGATTCAAGATCCTGAAATCAAAGTAAAATAACTTATCAGTAATTTGCTATCGGCTTTTGACTCAACTATAAAAATCAAAAATATATCGTACATTCAAAGATGAACATCATTCAAAACATCTGAAACCACAAAGCATCTTATAAAAGATAGAAACTATTTTCACAGACGTCGCAATAAAAATTCAGATTGCAACCTTACCCATCGTAAACTTTGCAAATCAACAAAACGATCACTAAACCTTGATAAAAAATTTTTTTAACAACGAGATTAAAAAATATGGACCTTTTCTTTCAATTTAAAAAATATGGTGTAAAATTAACTAAAACACTTACAGACATGTGTCCAGATTTGATTAATAATTATTATACATCTATAACCACACCATCCACTGTGGCCTCCATACCACCTAAAAAACCAAGAAATTTAAATACTCCATCTACTTTATTTAGTTTTTCCCTTATTACACCTTTTGACATATGCAGAATTTGGAAAACCATGAAAAAAAAAGACTCAAAAAAGACGGATATTCTACAAATTTGCAACTGGATGTTAAAAGTGTCTATTGGTGCTCCAACAATAATTGCCGAACTTACAGAAATCATTAACCTTAGTCTACGTACTGTTCCCTACTTGCCTACAGACTTCTTGTGTAATCCCAATTCCAAAAATTAAAAATGCCAAAAAACCTGCGGAAACTCGTCCTATTTCAATACAATCTGTGATATCGAAGTTAATCAAAAAACTGTTCTAGCACAGTTAACACAATTTTTAGAAACCAATAAAATCCTACATCACAACCGATTCAGATTTCGAAAAGGATTATCAACCACCCACGCAATACTAACACTGACTGAAACACTATACAGAAATTTAACTCATGAGAAGATCACCATACTACTAGCACTAGATCTAAAGAAAGCTTTCGATACTGTGGATAAGCCACTGCTCAGCGACAAATTAGGATGGTACAATATCGACTCAAATTGGTTCGATTCTTATTTAAATCATAGGGATCAAATGATTGTTCTAAATGAAAAGACTTCTGAAATTAAAGATACAATACTCTCAGTACCACAAGGCTCAGTTATTAGACCCCTTCTTTTCACTATCATGATTAACAGCTTATATCAAACATAGCCAAGTCATCATATTCGCGGATGACACAAATTTACTTATCTCAGGATATTCTGAAGGTATAGAGAATATATTGAAAAACTTACGGAAGATTTACTCAATATTTTAGACTGGATGAATCTGAACCGCGTGTTTCTAAACTTAGATAAAACTCAACTTATGCTGGTTGGATCTCCAAAGAATTTTTTTAAATCGAGAACATTCCTATTACTGTAAAAAGTACTCATATATCTAGCAAATCATCAATAAAAATACTTGGACTTACTATTGATGAAAATCTCAATTGGAATGAACATGTAACAGCTATTACATCAAAATGCTCTAGAACGCTATCGTCACTATATCCTTTCCAAAAACTTCTTACGTTTAATCATAGAAAACTATTAGTAAACAGTTATATCTTCCCTATATTTCGATATTAGTAAACAGTTATATCTTCCTTATATTTCGATATAGGATCACTATTTGGGGAACTTGTAAAAAATCATTGAGTAGAAGTGTAGACAGTGTTGTAAGAAGATGCGTAAAATTCGTTTTAAAATTAAAAAAGTGGGACCGAGTCAAAGAACTTTTGACGTTACAACTAAAATGGCTCCTCATCAAGTACCTGTGGAAAATGGAGATAATAAATGAAGCAACAAAAATAATCAAATCTGGATCTAATGCCCTTACAAGTTTAGCAAAGGACCTAAAAATTAACCATGAAAACTTAAGAAAACTTAGGTCTAATAGACACTCGAAATCTTGGCACTCATCCGCGATCCTTCATAACTGGAGTACAAGAAATCTTGTACAGATACTAGAGCATCCTAGATTCACTAACTAAATTTCTGAATCAACAAAAATCATGCTACTAGATTTCTGTTTCAAAACAACTAAATGAGTGTATCATTGACAATTTTACTAATTCATGCGACTTTTCGTGTATTGAATCTACTATCAATCCGGATACCTTTTTAAACCAAACAATAAATAATTAATCACCCCCTTTTAGCCTTTTTAACAATACTAAATTTCTCTTAAATCGTTGTAATAAGTTTTATAACCAACATTATTAATCTTATATCTTGAATTATTTAATATCTTGAATAACTAGAAGTATAACAACCTGAGCGTATGTAAACAGGGCACTTCTAAGTAGGGGAGGGTGAATATAGTTTAGTCAAGTCCTAGTTTAGTCAGTGGCTGTTAAAAATAGAAGGAGGTCACCAGAAACTACCAAATTTATTTCTGATATTAGCTTGAATGATCTGATGGAATTGCATAAAAATTTGGAATTAAGTCTACCAAATTTTTACTAAAAATTAATTAAATTTTTTGTGCATAAAGCTATACTTTTTTTTCCTAACTTCTTATCGCGAATTTTTTGACAAGTAAATGTGAATTTTTGTTAACAAAATTTTTATTGATAAATAAGTATCATTGGAATGATTTATAGCAAAGAATAGCCGATTACATGTAATAACTTAAGAGTCAGATTTGTTTTACTGAAAAAAGTGGGGCTGGGTATAATTTAGTCAATTTGTGTGAGGGTAGTTTAGTCAGTAGATATCCATGCGAAAGTGTGGGAGACGTAAATTGCTTTGTGCCTTACTATGCAATTCATTATTATTTACATCTTCCGTGAACAAAAGATTCAAATCAGCATCCAGTCTTCCTGGCAAGCGCCGAAAAGTTGGAAGGACACTAAAATTTGAAGTCTTGATATTACGATCACTTCAAAAATTACTTCGATGTTTAGTTTTTTGCTAATTATTGAAATGTGTTGGATGACTATACTATATCCATTGGCTGACTAAACTTGAATTTTCTCTTGAAGAGTTGCGATTTCGGTGCAAAAAAATTAAATGTAAATTTTGACTAAATTATACTCACCCTCCCTGTTAATAAATAAATAAATAAATAATAAATATCATGCACAGGTGGAACTTCATGTAGCGGCGCTACTTTGGATAGCGTGAATGTAGCGCTAGCCCCGCTACCACTACCGTTACCGCTACATACGGTAGCGGGTAGCGCGACCCGAAGTAGCGGTTGTGGTAGCGGTATTGGCGAAATATTTGTTTAAAACTAGCGGTAGCGGTAGTGCATCAGTAAGTAGCGGTAGCGCTAGCGCTAGCGGCAAAAATTTTCGCCAAAAATTTGTAGCTGTAGTGCATCGTGATGTAGCGGTAGTGGATGCGGCAATTAGATCCACTACGGGTGGTTACGATGTTGTAAAAGGTGCGGATTTGTTGGTGTGAGGTCTAAAAAACCGACTCGAGTGAAAAACCGAATCTGTCCACTGGCTAGGTTCTGGGTACGTCTTCTCAATGTTTTTTTCTCATATCTATTAAATTATTCATTCCTCTTAGTCTTCATCCAAATTAACTTATATTCTCTCGTTTAGATTTACGGAAAGCAGGATCCTGGTCAAAAGCTAACTGTGTTTGAGTGTACATAAACAACTTGTTTATCAGTCATTGTATTCCGCAATTTCTAATCAACACACCACAGTGTTAGTAAATTTTATTTTCAAATTTTACTTATTTCAAAATTATATTGCAGTGAAAACAAACGTTACCAAATTTGATACCCCACTGCTCATTCCGACAGTTTCTTTTGCTACATCGGTTGTGACCACTCAATATTTTTTGGAGGGGAAGAGTCTGCACATTTTAAACTTATCCCAACAGGAAATATTTTCGACGTCTCCACCATCTGAGCATTCATCGATGTTATTCGATTTTGCAACGTCGCAAAACAACAAGCATGTACAGGCTTGAAGATCTATCGAATCCCTCTCCACTGGCATACTGGAAAGAAAAAGCTTCCAGGTATCCTGCTTTGGCTAGTCTGGCAAGAAGATATTTAGCAATTCCAGCAGCATCAGATGGAATAAAAAGAGTATTTTCTGTTGCTGGTTCCCTTCAACGTGTCCGCCGTGCTCGTCTGACACTTCGCCTAGTTGAGCGTATCATGCTTTTGCGTGAGTACCGCAAACCAAAGTTACTGAAGCGGCTGAAGCAAAGTGGAAATTTTGTTTCCGAAGAGAAGTGGAAAACAAGTCATTTTGATTTTGTTTTAAATTATTAATCATAACATGTGAGTCACTCACATGTTATGATTGTGGCCCAGTAGTTATTCATAATAGATACAGAGTACGTTGTTGTATCGAAATAACAAGAGCTATAGAGTAATTAACAGCATTAATTATATTTTCCTCTCATTGACTTTCTAATTGGTTGGTACCTGTGATGAATACAGCGAATAAAGTAGACCGATTGAATATTGAATTGCATTGTATTTTAAGTTTGATTTTGTAAAAGCTTTGTTCTGAATTGGCAAAGTAATTCCTCACAAGTAGCGGTTGTGGTAGCGCATGCCCAAGTAGTGGTAGCGGTAGCGGCAGAATAATTCCTCGGAAGTAGTGGTAGCCGCAGCCGTAGCGCGGGTCCAAGAAACTCTAGCGGTCGCTATTTGTCTTATAAGTAGCGGTAGCGGTAGCGCAAGGTTGAAGTCCCATCTGTGGTATCATATGGACACATTCGACATGGGTATTATTTAAGCTTGTCTCACACCAACTGATCCGCACCTCTCATTACACATTTACCACCCATAGTAGATGGACAAAATTTCGAAAGTTGTTGCACGAAATTGTAGGACTTGAAAAATTATTTTTATATTTTGATTTAGTGAAGGTGGGGCAAGAAACTCAGTTACAAAACTTGATTCATTTGCCAAGCTTTTCATTTGGTGCTTATTTCGGAAATTAGTATTTGAAATCGACAAAACGGAGGGCAGTTATTGTACAATTAAAATGTTTGGAGAATTAGAAATCCGCAAAATATTTTGTTAGCTTGTTTAGGTCTATTTACTAATTTCTTTTGAAATTTTCCGTTACGTCAAAAGGGATAAAATGACCTTTAGGGAAGTTGCTCGCAATGGTTAGGAAGTAACTTTTCTCTTTGCAATGTTTTCCTATTGCAACTCGTTTAGGTCACACGGATTATTTTAGCTTATGGAAATTAATTGTTGACCTTGACGTGTGACCTAAAAGAGTGTACACACCTCTCCGGCAGAAATAAGTACACATGTATAAGTTGAGTTGAATGTGAGTTAGAAAAAAAAGAGATCCTGGGTGTCCAACCCCTTAATTTTTTTGTTCATGCTTTTTACAGTTTAAACTTTCTTCATTTGTGCTTATTTGGCGGGACCTTGTATAACAAAATGTAACGGAGAAATGTTACTAAGCGTAACTTTTCTCCATTACATTTGCAACTTACTCTACTAACCAATTGGAGCAACATGCGTAAACGCCATTTAGTCCATTATCAGGTAAAGAAATATCTCAAAGGAGATTAACAAAATTATGAAATAGAGAAAAAAATGTTAAATAACCAGTTGAACTCAATGTTATGTTGTAGACCGTATGGTCGAACTCAACCGAAACCGGGATTCAGGTACATTGAAGCAAGTTTTGTAGTTCATTTTGTCTCTAATGAGGGAAGAAGAAACTTCAAAAAACTTTTCAAACTGATTTTAATTGTACAATAATTGCCTCCCGATAGAACAATTTCAAATCATAATTTCAGAATTATTTGGCAAAGAAAAAACTTGGCAAATGAAACCAACTTTTGTAACTGAGTATCTTGGCCCCTTTCACTAAATCAAAATATAAAAATAAATTTTTGAATCCTAATTTCTTCTTGCAACCACTTTCGGAATTTTGTCCATCTACTATAGATGGTAAATGTGTAACGAGAGGTGCGGATTTGTTGGTGTGAGAGAAGCTTAAAAAACCATGTCGAGTGTGTCCGACATGTACCACGGGTAGAAACTCTACCCGTGGTAAACTTGAGACCCAATGTCTGGGGGAAATTTTTACCATGCAAAAATCACAGGTAAATTAATGGAAATTCACAAGAATGGAACAGAAGTATGCTTGCGCCAGCCACTGATGAGTACCCAAAATCTAATATAGTACCCCAAACTTAGTTACTTACGAAATTGATTCGGTAACTTTAGTTATTACCATTAGGCGCAGAACCAATTAGATCAGTTTTCATATCCGGATTAACAAATTAAAGTGGATAATTAAATCGACACCGTGCAACAATATAACTTGGATGTGAAAAATCACATACTTTACTTTAGTTTTGTATGTTCTTATATAGACTGAGTTCTTCAAGAATGCACAGGGATACCCACACTACCCTACTGTCACACACTTAACTATGTGTGACTTACCCACTTGATAAAACTTGTAACCAAATGAAGGAGTGAGTGATAGTAGGATAGTGTGGGTAACACCGTTCAGCCGTGAAAACTAATTCTATAGAATCATTTGATAGAATTACACTCCTCTTCTACGATAAATGTGGCAACTTTGTAGCCGGTATAGTTCACAGCTGAGAAACGTGGTTCACTCTCTCCAAAAATGAAATAAAAGTGGGCCAGAAAAACCTAGGCCCATGGGCCGGGTTTCAGTCTGGAGATTCTCCGATTGGGCCAGATTGCTTGACTTGTTTCAAAATAGTTTAATTTATAAAAAAAGTAATCAGCCATCACTTATTTAAGCACAATTAACACCTATAATTGTTCGAGCTAACATAATTAAACAGCCCAGCAAGGGATTTTAAAATATAGTAGGCGCCGAAAAGTTTTATGCTATCATTGTTCCTATTTTGATTTTATCACTGTTCTGTTCACTGTTCTGTTTTTATAGTTGTTTAAAAGTTTTCACAATCATTATTACTTTTCCTAAATATAAGGTGTACATTTTTTAACATCGATTTGTAACATTCTCCAGGAAAAGACAAAAAATATAGTTTTTCCTACACCTTACTATGTTTGGACATTAGGTGATTCTATGAATTTTGAGCGCTGTTTGTTGTTTGTCACTTTGTTGTTATATTGCTAGTACCTTTTTGTATATTGCTAATGCCTTTTTATCGTAGGTGGCATAGTGGCAGAGCGGCGGTGGAACCGTGCTGACCCCACAGCGGTCACACGAGTGTGTCGAGTAAGTTTGTAAAATAAATTCACTGATGGTGTCGTGAAGTTCGAAGTAATAGGTTTTTATTGGTTGAGAATTCTAATAATAATAATACTAGAAAAAGTAGAAGAGTTGAAGAAAGACTCGAGAATATCGTGAAAACTGAACAAAAGTTAAAATAAGATGAGAGATATATCAAGAATGTTCGAAGCTAGAGAGAACTGGTTGCGAAATATCGGTGTCACTGGCACTATGTAAGATAAACACACTTGTGTGATTAATTGGGAAATGATTTTATAATTTGAATTTACCAGACAAAAGAATATTAAATTGGCTTTAAAGTCCACATATTCACTCAGAGGAGTGAATAATCTAAAATGTCAAGCTAGGTCATGACACGACCGACTGCTTGAAAATAGTATCATTGAAGTAATCAACGAGTACTACGAAATTGGCAATATCTTATGGCAAGTAGATGGAGGCACTCTGAACGGACGAAATATGGACTCAACGTCTGAATTTAAAAATTTTTACTCAGGAATTAAATAGGGTTCCATTATCATGGAACGAGTTTTTGCTTGATAGGCTAAATTATATACATAGTAGGGGTTTATCAATAGCGAGCGTGGATTTGCGTGAGATTGTGTAAGGTTCCTCTTTACGTGAAATTGTGTTTGTGTAAAAACCGAGAGAGATTTTACGAAATTGTATCCTCTCTCATTGGTTAGAGTCACTAAGCCCATCCCACTTGAGTGAAATTGTGTAAAAGAGGAACCTTACACAATCTCACGCAAATCCACTCACGCTATTGGCAAACCCCTAGTGTAAAAATATTTCAGATATTTTTGTCGAATTAGACGAAGATATACCTCGACTTAGAGATAAACATATATAGAAAATTATGGGTTATTTGATAGTTTTCCAAAATTACCTGAAGATAATTGATTTAAAAATTAAAAAATAGTACAGTAGTGAAGAGAAAAAAAATTATATGTACATATAATTAGAAAATTAATAAACTTTCTTAAAGGGATAGTCACGAACCATTAATGGAATTTCCCAAATTCCTTTTTTCCAAGCGATTCTACATTGAAAATGATTGAGAACAAGCGTAAACAGAGCGGCCAAATCCTTAAGACATGCGCACTAGGACCCACCCAAATGGCAAAAAAGTCACACTAATAAAAAATTAATTTTCTCAAACTAGGTCGAGTATGGTATCGTTGGAAAGTTCTTGGCTTGGAGTTTCCAAAAATATATAACACTTGACCTCTGTGAACACAAATTTAGCCACTAGAGGCCACCCNGTCTAAGTCCAAGTCATATCAAAGTGCTTAACTATCCATGCATTAGTAACCGATGAATCTATACAGTATTCCGGTATATGAACTGATTGAAAGTTAACTACCATGTAATGGAATTCTTGAAAATTTCATTTCANAAGTGCTTAACTATCCATGCATTAGTAACCGATGAATCTATACAGTATTCCGGTATATGAACTGATTGAAAGTTAACTACCATGTAATGGAATTCTTGAAAATTTCATTTCAATATTGTTAACGATAAACGCTACCTTCTCACTATCTGCAATAAGGTCGAATGAATTGCTTTTCCAATGTATAGAAATAAATGTGATGTTGTTTCTAAATCCAGACTTGCGACAATATCCGTGAAAATTGAGTCCAATCGATGCTTTGTTCCACTTTTGTTTCCCAATACATTCTACATTGAAAATGATTGAGAACAAGCGTAAACAGAGCGGCCAAATCCTTAAGAAATCCCNCGTAAACAGAGCGGCCAAATCCTTAAGACATGCGCACTAGGACCCACCCAAATGGCAAAAAAGTCACACTAATAAAAAATTAATTTTCTCAAACTAGGTCGAGTATGGTATCGTTGGAAAGCTCTTGGCTTGGAGTTTCCAAAAATATATAACACTTGACCTTTGTGAACACAAATTTAGCCACTAGAGGCCACCCACGTACAAACAAAACTTACACTTTAATTGCTTTATTTAATTNTGTGAACACAAATTTAGCCACTAGAGGCCACCCACGTACAAACAAAACTTACACTTTAATTGCTTTATTTAATTTGAATAACCAATTTGACCCTGAAAAATTTAGTTTAATTTAAAAAAGCAGTGCAGTAATGATAATCAACGAAAAAATGTTCGAAACAAATAAATTCAGTACACCAAGAACATCGAATAAAATTACTACTACCACAAACGCTGCATACAGCACAAGTATTGTCGAAACAAAATTCAACAGGATTCACAAAAGCCTCTTTATCTGCCAAATACCCACACTTGAACCAAGCGTATTTGATCATTGTGTCATAGCGTGGAGATGAAAACTGATTGTGGACAAGGGATTGTAGGCGTAGTATGTTATCTCGCTGGGCTAGTTGGACATCAGTTTCGGACATAACAACATAATCAGAAAATTTTCGAACAAAATTCTTCCATTGTCGGAAAAAAAAACATCAAGTGGTTGAGCGATGCTTGTAGTTCCCGGAGGGATTGTCAAAACTTCAAATTCAAAATTTGCTGGTCGGACCNCAAGTGGTTGAGCGATGCTTGTAGTTCCCGGAGGGATTGTCAAAACTTCAAATTCAAAATTTGCTGGTCGGACCTTCTGTATTAGCTCGTCATTATTTTGTGTTGACAATGAATCCAAAATTAAAGTTGCTGGAGAGTGTACATTTGGAAAGAAAACACATGTAAACCAAGTTGACACGATTTCCTTTGAAACTTTTCCTGATTTGGAAGCCATGACGTACAAATTTTCTGCGACAAANAACCAAGTTGACACGATTTCCTTTGAAACTTTTCCTGATTTGGAAGCCATGACGTACAAATTTTCTGCGACAAAAACAGTTTTCTGAACTCTAGGCCCTAAGCGGCCACTTGACTCCTTGAGCACTACAAGAAGAGGTGAAAGAAGTCTCCCCGAAGCACTCACTGTTGGTTGTATGGTGTAACTATGAGTCATTGAAGAAATGCTTTGCGCCGTAGCTTCAACATGACGTACTCCTTTGGTATCGAGTGTTCTTCCGGAATGNGTCATTGAAGAAATGCTTTGCGCCGTAGCTTCAACATGACGTACTCCTTTGGTATCGAGTGTTCTTCCGGAATGAATTTCCAAATTAAAACCACTCTGATCCGTATTGTAAACACAATCTGGCCCATAATTATGGATGTACGGGAGTACTCTATCGACAAAACTCGTTGCAAAAGTCGCAATTTCCACTGCTGATGATGATGACGCACGGGTAATGAATTTTGTAACTTTTCGGGAAACAATTCTGTTAGCTGTTTTGAATTTTGAAAGCCAACCCGCGGAGCCATTGAAAGTTGTCATTCCAATTTCTCTTGCCTTTCTCACTGCCCACATACGAAGGTCATTCTGATGAACAATAATTTTTCGCTCTTTAGCTCGACGAAAGTTTTCCAACGTAGCGTTGCAAATAATTAAATACTTGTCATAGTTAGACCCACCATAGTCCAACTGTTTCTCCCATTCATATAAATTTTGAATAAATTTGACTTTCTTAAAATTTTTTTGCACAGATGTAAGTGACCTTCTTCCAGTTTTCCCACTTTTCCAATAGTCAACAGCTCTTTTCTTATAGTCGATATCGACAAAGTCCAAACTCTTTTTCACCGGACTCCCATAAGGTGTTGACCGTCCGGATGATGAAGNCGAAGGTCATTCTGATGAACAATAATTTTTCGCTCTTTAGCTCGACGAAAGTTTTCCAACGTAGCGTTGCAAATAATTAAATACTTGTCATAGTTAGACCCACCATAGTCCAACTGTTTCTCCCATTCATATAAATTTTGAATAAATTTGACTTTCTTAAAATTTTTTTGCACAGATGTAAGTGACCTTCTTCCAGTTTTCCCACTTTTCCAATAGTCAACAGCTCTTTTCTTATAGTCGATATCGACAAAGTCCAAACTCTTTTTCACCGGACTCCCATAAGGTGTTGACCGTCCGGATGATGAAGAAGTCGGCTCATCTGTAGTAATTTATATGAATATTAATTATGAATGCCTATAATAATATATTTTTACCATCCTCTGGTTCTTCTTCCAATTGGATCATACGGACATCTTCGATTTCCATATCGTTCCCAATCCCATCCATGACCAAATCTTGAACAATATCAACTTCATAGGTTCTTGATAGAATACATGACTCTATGATCTCTATTAAACCATTTGGTACAGATTAAAAATTTATAATTCATACTATGCTATAGGTGATATTTTTAACAAAATGTTACCTTTTAGTTCTTCCGCTAATATTTCTTCGGCTGCGTTGATTGAAGACTTGGCCGATATAGGTTGGAAATGAGTTTTAAGTATTAGCAATACATTCATTGCANCGGCTGCGTTGATTGAAGACTTGGCCGATATAGGTTGGAAATGAGTTTTAAGTATTAGCAATACATTCATTGCATTAATCTTATTCATAGTGAAAAAGTTGGTAATTAAATTGAAATTTAATTAAATAACAGTTTGAAAGAGCAAGTCAAAAAACCCTTTTCCCACTCAACTTTTTACAGTTACAGATTTTGAGAAATATTTGGTCCGTATAGTATGCGCCACGGACAGATAAACTTACATTTACCTACAAGGGTCTTAAGGGTCAATTGTTATATATTTTTGGAAACTCCAAGCCAAGAGCTTTCCAACGATACCATACTCGACCTAGTTTGAGAAAATTAATTTTTTATTAGTGTGACTTCTTTGCCATTTGGGTGGGTCCTAGTGCGCATGTCTTAAGGATTTGGCCGCTCTGTTTACGCTTGTTCTCAATCATTTTCAATGTAGAATCGCTTGGAAAAAAAGAATTTGGGAAATTCCATTAATGGTTCGTGACTATCCCTTGTAAGGATAAACGGAGCACAAGTCCAAATGATCTAACTCGCGTCAATTAGCCACTTAATTACACCTCTATTGAGGCAAGTTAATGCGGTTCTGAGAACCACTCTCGTATTGCGGCTGCGTATACCGCCGAGAGTGAAACTAAAATAATGCAATAGAAAGAGTTGGCTACTTCACCTGAAAATTTATTGTAATATCTTCTTCTCAATAGTACACTTACTTTATAGTTGGCGAAACTGACGGAGGATGACTTCCCCGCCAAGGCTTGTCAGGGATTAACCCGAAAATATGGCCTCTGGTGGGTTATGAACCTACGTTTTGGGGTTCCAGTGATCCAATGCAATACCAATTGTGTTACAGAGTCGAATGAGAAAATGATGTTACAAACCTGCCTAGGTGATGATGATTCATCAGTTATCGCAAGCAATTCTTTCTGCTGGTGGGTGCTTCTCCTAATCTCTTATCAGAGACGAGTATGACATTTATCAGGTATATTAATATATTCTCACTTGTCGGACCGAAAAAGTTCAGACGGTGGAGATGGTAAGGTGTCCTGTTGGGGACCATATTTGAGAATAATGGAGAAAGGCGGGGAGGTACCGAAGAAAGTATAGGAAAGTCAAGCGGCACTTGAGGGAAGACAACGGGAGACAAAAACTAATAGTTGAAGGTCCAAAGAGGACCTTCATTTAAATAAAAGGCGAAAGCTGAACAAACCAACAATCAAACATGGTAGCGGAGAGAAGATGATGTGGAGAGAGTTTGTATGAGGCTGAAGCTCACTCTCCACGTGCAGATTAGACACCTTGTCAGTAGAGAAAAAACGCTCCATACGAGTATAATCTTCTAGTTACTCAAAGTATATGGAAGAAGGAGAGCAAGAGTGATGGTTTTTTTGAAAAAAAATGGATGAGTCCACTTTTCTTTCGACATATGTAGCGGGAGTGGGGGAAACGACTACCTCGTCGCGATTTTACCTTGGAAGTGTGGTGTGTTTCATGGACGGCTCAATTATTTCGGGGAAGGATATGTTTCGGAAAGGATGTTTTTATGGGAAGTTTTGTTTCGAAAAAAGTTCAATTTCTCCACTTTCTATTTTCTTCTTTTGACTTTAATTTTTAATGTTTGAAGTCCCACCATCCTCTTTGAAGTTCTAATCTGAAATTGCGGCACTCACTGCATACATCAATACAGCGACTGATATTTCCAGGAGTCCGATTTTGTGAAGTCAGTAATATTTTTTTTTGTTTTTGTCCCATTAGCTAGAGGTTTTCGGGAAAAAAATGACATAAATCTGTCAACAAAATGTTCTAGAAAATTCATTTTATGGGTCAATGTAACATTAAAAGATGAACTAGTTCAAATAATTTAGCCGAACATCCGAGCAAAAAACGCGAAGTATTCTTTTTCGTGTTCCATTCACTGATTCCACGACTAGATAAACACCGCTTGTCGGCCCTTTGTCTTGTTTAATTTTCTATCTGCATCAACCGAAAATTTTATGTAAACCCACATTACACTCATACCAGACGTGGTTACTTCCTTCTTTCTATTCCTATTTTTTCCTTTTCAATTTAACTGCTAATTTTTCTACTCTTACCAAACTTATTGAGTTTGACCACGTACAAATTGCCAAGCATCCGACGCTCCAGCGAACGATACTTTCCGAACTCCGAAAATGAGTAGTCAATATTTCAATCCCAGCAACAAAACCTGGAAAAAAGCCAAAACAAATAGTATAGACGTGTCTCCCCCTTTTCTAGATTAGTTCTTGATAATCCAACCGTTGTTTCACTGAAACACCCAATTCGTAGCAAGACTGTCCAGCTATCTTAATTTTCTATAACTCGAAAAAGTCTATCTTTACATAAATCCATTTTCCTTTTCCTTCTTCTTTTCCTTCAGACGAATTAAAGTCAGGTCCCCTTACATAGCTAAATCTGCCTATTTTATTCGGGAAATCTGTGATATCTAGGAGAGCATAACACTGTCTCCCCAACAACCGTCCCATTTACATTTCTTTCGACAGCTTCATTCAGAATCTGTTTACCTGTCCTTAACATGATTTTATCTCTGATCANTAACACTGTCTCCCCAACAACCGTCCCATTTACATTTCTTTCGACAGCTTCATTCAGAATCTGTTTACCTGTCCTTAACATGATTTTATCTCTGATCATTCCCCAACCGCTCCTTTTTCTAATTCCTTTACATCACCGAAATACTAAACGCAATCCACCAAATTCTTTCCTACGACTCTACGAAAAGCACAAATCAGAAGCTATCGATTGGTAGGAAGTACAGAAAGCTTTGAATGAAAAGCTGCGTAAGCCAGTGTACTTATAAACTTAAACACTAATATTCTTTATTTCAAAAGGCAGCATAATGAATTAACGCATGAATTCGAATAATGTCCAGTATTCTAGTAGTGCGCGGGGATTCTTTTCTTGTATTTAATTAATCAATTCACTTGGCTTAGCACCATCAATCATGATCTGGTTTACGAAAACTTGTCAATTGTCTTTATCATAAAAATGGATGCTCCTTAAATTATCTAAAATTAGCTTACCACTAGATAAAAATTAAGAAATTTCTGGGAGACATGGTGATCCGGGCAGTGGAAGAAGAGGACAAGACGGCGCCTCAAGTCTGCACTATCCCTGCACTCGAAGAATACATAGGGGATTGAGAGCTGATCACCGCAGAATTTACAAAGGGTGTATTCCCAAGTACCCAGATGCACCCATTTAGCGTCGTTGTACACGGAGTTGTTTAGTAGTCTTAGTTGAGCTATTCTAGTCACAATGTAAGCTGGTCAGTTCTTGTAAAGGTACGGTTGTCCATGTCGATTCTGTTGTTTTTTGGCTTGTGCCGAATCTTCAGTGAAACGCTTCACTGATGCTCTTTTAAGAAAAAAATTTTTGTTTAGCTCTTGCATGTTGATAGATTCTTTAGAGTATAAGTGCAATAGATTCAAGTGTTCAAGGACTTTTTTCAGCTGGAGGCACCAACTGAATTTTTTGTTAGGATATTTTAACGACACATGCCTGAGCTCCAGTGTACCAGTACATGAGCTCCAGATAGTGTACCAGTGAGGTTTAGTCTTGTAGTACCCTCATGAATGTGCAATACCCTAGGTTCCATATCTCATACTCCACGTGCCTGCAACCTATTTCTAATCTTACTGAGTGTCTGTGTCTGTATCGGTAGGTGTAGCCTGCGCTTTCAAAAGCGTTGGGAGGCACGTTCTACCATTTCTACCTGAGTCATGCTTAAAACTCCAAAGCTTACAATGTAGAGGATTAAACAATGGATTGGAATAGTTTACGGGTTGAGGGTAGAAAGAAGGATTTTGGTCTTTTTAAGATTTTTAGGACGATTATGGAGGCTGCAGTTCCTTTTGATGTAGCTTTTTTGGTATGTTGTAGAAAAATACCTAATGATATAAATTCCACTGCTTGATGATGTAACTGGGAATGATTTCTATGTTGTGACCTTTCCAATTAAAGTGGTCAAGTTTTGAGGTTCTTCCTTTTTTTCTGAATATCACCAGCTGTGTTTTGTCATAGTTCACTGAGAGCGAAAGTATTTAGCCACCATGTCAATTTTGGCACTGCAACTCCTTTCTTGATTGAGCAATCAGAACCATGTCATTTTTCATTTTAAGACTAAGGAGATGCCATATATCGAAGAGTGAAGTTATGTCTTCGATAAAAAGGTTGAAGAGCGTTGGACTTGCTGATTTCCCTTGTAGTGCTCCTTAGTGATTTCAATTTTTCCTTAGCGCTCTATTCCGCATTTAAGGAATCCGGAGGATTGCTGATATATGCTTTGAAAGATTTTTGTGAATTTGGAAGATACACCACATTGATGAAGATTAGTCCAGAGTAGGTCAAGTTTATGTGTATCATAGGCTTGCTTTAAATCTACAAAACAGGCGTATAATTTTTTGTTTTGGAGTAATTGTATTTGTACGACGGCAGTGAGCATAAAGATGTGGTCTATTGAGTATTTGCCTTTGCGAAAGCCAGCTTAGAATTGAGATATTTTATGATTTTTTTTTTCAATCCAATTATTCAACCGGTTTGTAAGTACAGTAGTATGGATTTTAAGGATTGTATTGAGGAGTGAAATGGGTCTGCAGTTGGCTGGGTTTTTATTATTTCCTTTCTTGTGTATTGCCACAATACGCAAGAACACACAATAAGTGATGGAGTCGTCACTATATTGAGCTGAGTATTTCGACGAAAGTGGTGAGTGACGTTGATTTGAGCATTTTCCATATCTCGTTTGGGATTGTATCGATTTTTCGTTTTTAGGTTCTTCAGTGCGCTCTGTATTTTAAAGATGTTAATTTCAGCGTCTAGGTACTCATCTTTTACGTTTGTGGTAGGAGAGGGAGGAAAGTTTGACTTCATTGGTGAATCGAACACGTTTTTGAAGTGATGGAGCCATTCACTTTTGACTATTTCAAAGAATTGTTGTTGATTGGGTGGTTTTAGTGATTTGACCGCGTTCCAGAATTATGTGGGATTGGATATGTTGTGAAGTTTCTCTTCCATTTGATTGATGTGTTGTTCCTGCTTGCTGACACACGTGTGGTGGTAATTTTTCTTTGCTAGGAGAAACTGTTTTAGAGAGTGGGTCTTTTCGGAAGCGGTTCTTGATAGTTTTAACTTGCGAAGCCAGTATATTGTAACTTTTGCTTAAGGAAACATTCTTTATTATACCAGCGAGGTTTTTGTGGTGGTTTCCGGTTGGGAGTCTTGAATAAGAGGTCAGCGCTCATCTGGTCGTGGAAACACTGCTGCAAGGAGATGGCTATTTCATTTGGGTCTAGTGGGGCGGAAGATTATGAATGACAGTATTTATACACCTTGTTAGTAGTTGAAGTTTTCTTTGTTCCGTGGATAGTTGGGCAAGAATCGAGGCAGTTGAATGTGTTGGCAAATATGAGGGATATGTTAGATTGATTGTGGTTAGGATTGGAAGGTGATTGGAGTGGGTAAGGTCAAGAACTAGGAAATTTTATATGTAAGAGATAACTTGAGGTGAGAAAATTATAAGGTCAATGGTACTGCTCCTGTAGTGCTAAAATAGGTGTAGCTACCCATTCTATCTCCTTCTAGTGCCCAATTCTCTACTTCTAAGCCCAGTTGCCCTATATAATTTAGTAAGAGGACGCCCTTCCTATTGTAAACCGCGCCTTAGCTATACCTGTCAAATCAAGTCACTGTATTAGTTGAGCCCAGGCGTGAGTTTAGATCACCCATGATTAATAAGTTTGAGAATGTTAGAGAAAATTCTTCCAGATCCTAGAAGACTTGTTCCATGTTAAACTAGAAATAAGAATCTGGTGGTAAACAAAACAAATTAGAAAAGTTACATAACCTAACTTAAAGTTTAAAAGTGAGTGTTTGGTTATTTTTAATGTAGTGATGTGTGAGCTGAGTTCATTTCTCCATCCGTAGATAAATCCGCTGCTTGGTCTGCCTAGGGATCCTTGCTGTGCGGGTAGGGTTACCCCTGTGTAAGTGCTTCGAAGAATATGATTATTGAATGCATAAGACGTGGACATTGTTTAACAAAGACAAAAATGTAAGGTTTAATGTTTACAAAGTCAATCAAAAAATTTTCACTTTATACCAGAGATGTTGTAGAGGAGGAGGGATAGAGAATTCAAGTTGAGAATGTGATTCATATGGCCGCCAATTCCTCATATAAGATTTGGTTGTTGTTGTATTGATTTATGAAAAGCACGTCTGCTTGCTTCCTTTTCCCTCATTAGCTGTGGTAGAACTTTTCTAATTTCAAAATTTGTCCCTTTGAGCATGATCCCATTCTTGAGTATCATGTTCCTTTCTTCGACGTTTTTTTTACATTAATTTAATTCTTAAGTTTCTGATGCATGAGGAAGAAACCGATATTTCTGCAGTCCTTGATAAATCCTGGAACAAAAAAGACGTGTATATTGTTATAAGTTAAAGATAAATGAAGGTAATTATTATGTTAATTATAATTATTATAAAACAAATTATTTAATATGTTAATTTATTACCTTTTGTAATTCCTAATTATAGTTTTGTGCACTAGGCACTAGGATTTATTTTAGTATAAATACAGGATTTGGGTTATGGGAAAAATTCATTCAAAGCTAAGACCTAAGCCTCGTAAGCTAGTCAGACCCAAGAGTGGGGCCTTTGAAAACAACATAGTAACTTTAATTGTTGAAATTATTATGAAAATAAATAAACACTATTTAATGTATATACTTGTATTAATTTCATTGTTCAAAATTATTGAATAGGGTTTAGTTTTATTTTCTATAAAGTATAAAGTTAATTGTTGGAAAAAATTCAAGTACTAACAGTCGAAAGGCAATAGAAGCCCTGACTGTTCAACTTTTAGAGTTAGAAGTCCTTAGGTTGGAAAAGCCAGTTTAAAAAAAAAGAGAAAAAAATCAAAAGTTTAAGTTTTAATTTTTTAATTATAATAAAACCAATTAGTTTTATTAATTTTCGAAGTTAGTGTTATGAATTTTGGGAATTTCGTCTATCTAAACTAAGGTGAGTGGTCGATTTAAACTAAAATCATAACAATATAAATAATTTAATCAAACTACTTAACACTTTTCAAGTGTCTCATAAATACATCCTCAAGCTTGATTTAAATAGGTGCTGAAACAGGTAGAATTATTTCTGCAAGATCTGAAAAACTAAGACAAGTGAATTTGTCCCTCTCCATCTTAGAAGGGGGGGGGGCAGCTTTATGAGATGCAGAGTATTTTTATAAAAATGTGCGACGCGCTTAATGTCTAGTCCCCCAACTGTCTCAACAGCTTTGTAGTATCTGTGAATTTCAATTAAGACAAATGAACAATTTTAAAGAAAATCAAAATAGCACGTGAAAAGAAATCTGAATTGATGCAATTTCACAACAATAAGAGTGAACAATAAATTATGAGACACTTTTACAGAAATAACTTAGTGAATTACTTAGAAATCTAAATACCTCAGCGAATCAAATGTTCAAAGTGACCTCCATCCGCATGCATGACATACCCCAAACGCTTGTAAAATTCTCTCTTCTATTCTCAAACGTCTGAGGTGGAATTAAGGCAATAGAACCGATGATACTTGCCTTTAATTGCTCAATAGTTTCAGGACGTGGATGTTGGTAAACAACCGCCTTGAAGTAGCCCCAACACAAATAATCCAAGTGTGTTAAATCAGGAGAACGGGCAGGTCATTCAATTGGCCCTTGACGCCCGACCCATCGCTGTGGAAATATTTGGTCGAGATAAGCTCGAGCAGGGGCAGCATAATAAGCATGGAGCGCCGTCCTGTTGAAACTAGATGTTTTCAGCAGGTATTCCTTGGTTTACTGCAGATTCGAGTATCTCAGGAACTACATCGTTTGTTAATATTTTCAAGTATTTGCGTGGCCGACATTGCAATCAAAGAAAACTGGTCAAATGATGCGGTTACCAAAGATTCCAAATCATGCTGTTACTTTGGGTGATCTCTGGTACTTTGTGGAAGAAAACCAATGAGGATTTTCTTCAGACCAATAGCAGTAGTTTTGCTGGTTTACTTCTCCGTTCAAAAAGAAAGTACTTTCATCCGAAAGCAAAGATTGAATACAAAATTATAATCTACACTGCAATGATCTGTAATAATTTCAGAAAATTCCATCCTTTTCTCTGTGTCATCTTCATTTAGATGATGCAAAATTTGTAGCGAATCAGGGCTAGTAGCGAATTTTTAAAAGCAAGGGAGGGATATTTAATGTGCTTTAAAATTTAATTGGAAACTTTGTTACTGAAAAATTTGTTACCACTGGTTCTGGAACTCGAACCCAGATACACCGTTTTCCGGACAGTGCACACACCATATCACCACAGTGGTCCCAGCTGTCCTGAAGACCAATTTCTCAGTAACTTGTGTTGTTTGTTTTTGACTTTGTTATTTTTTGGAAGTGGGGACATTTCGTCTGCATCACTTCACTCACAAGACTTTTTAAAGTTTGTTTATTTTTGGCAATAAAACTGCGATAAAAATATATGCGATAACTCTGAAATAAAATATTTCTTAATTTGTGTCTTAGGTGTTTAAAAAAAATACTACTACTAAACCAAGTCCGAGCCTTTATTTGTTATAAAACTTCACTGTTTAATGAAAATTTGGAATTGAATTTAAATAATTCAGTCTTTAGGTTAGACGTTGCTATAAACAATTGAAAAGAAATAGGTATTGCGCAATTAAACTTTGCCAACAATTTTGAAATTAATTTTGTACCAGTGCGATTTCCCTCCAAACTTGATGAGAAGAAAGAATGAAGCTTCTTGTAGTTGAACAGCTAGAAGTTAAATATTAAATAATTCCAGAAAGGACGACGAGTGCTTCAATGCAAAAATCAGAAATTGACATCCAGTAATTGAACAATAATAGCGACAATTCAAACTAACAGTCAAAAAAACCCCACTCTGAAGTTCATTACTGACCACCAATGCACCCGACCCGACCTCAAAAATGCACGACAAAGCTAGCCCTCGCAAACCATCGTGGCGAGGAACAGACCCTTAGTTCGCTTATTAGAATGTTTAGTGTTAGTGACGATAAAATCTATGTCTAACGCTCATGCTAAACAAAATAATACTAGCAACGCTGGGAATTGGTGCATATGTGCTCGCCGCATGGCTCAAGGATGGTTTAGATCTCTCCGAGCCTTTACCAAACTAGAAACACAGCTCGGCAGCTATGCGGTGGAGAATAATAATAATAAAATCATAACAAGGCCGGGGATGTGTGCTACGGCAGTACCAGCACGATTCAGTCACAAAGTGTTTAATTATCACGGCGTGGAATTTTTTATTTATTCACTAAGCTTCGCAAGAGTGGTAGACAGAAACATTTGTCGAACAGTAGTCAATCGAGCGTTCTCTTCCCTTTCATTTTTCTGCATGCCTTTATCAGTTAAATACACAGATAGTTATAGCTAAACTGTTATAGAGCTACCTTTTGGTGGATTTTTATATAAAGGCAGCTCATCCATTTTTCGCGCACACTATAGTGCACAAGCGCAAACGCAATATAAAGAAGCGGCTTATAGTTGATCTAAAATTTTTGAGCTACATCTACAAATATTTTTTATATCTAAACTACTAACATCACGCCAGCTATAATAATGGTGTACATCTATCACTGCCAATAATTAAATACACAGATAGTTATAGCTAAACTGTTATAGAGCTACATTCCGGTGGATTTTTATATAAAGGCACCTCATTTCTTTTTCGTGCACACTATAGTGCACAAGCGCAAACGCAATATAAAGAAGCGGCTTATAGTTGATCTAAAAATGTTGAGCTACATCTACAAATATTTTTTATATCTAAACTACTAACATTACGCCAGCTGTAATAATGGTGTACATCTATCATTGCCAATAATTAAGACTTTCACCATGCGTAGTAAATTCTGACCTCCAGTGTACATCAAACCTTGTTCGTTCACAAAATGCAAAGTTTACTTTTCCTAATTTCATTTTTTTTTCAACAAGGAATTTTTTATCATTGGAAACCAGAGCAGAAGGACGGAATGGAAGTGTTTTTTGAAAGAATATTTTTCTTGATGGCAGTTGTACATGTTTTGGCACCTTCTTGTTTCATCATATTTGTCGAGATCCGTCTACACTTTTTTTCTCTAATTCCACTTCTAATAGACTACTTCACATTATCTCAACAGCAGTATTTTTGTATAATGGCATTACTCTACTTGTTTGTTACTGTATTCTGTGCCGTTACTGTTGTCGTTGCAACACATTATCTTGGTTTCATATTTTTTATGAACATAGGCAGCAATTCCCTTATCAGCAGCGAAAGGTAAGAAATCTGTAACCATTTATATTGCATATCTACTGTTATTTCATTTTAGAATGATGTCAGATGGAAGATACAATTCACTGCACACATTCAACACAATAATTAGGAATTATCAAACGATCCAGCTTCTTACATCCTGGATGGAAGTTGAGTTGAGAAACTGGATTCTTTTAATCGTGGCAAACTTGGCCGTCACCTTGATTTCCTTACTAATATGCCTCCTACACTGTAGTCCAGAATGCGGATTGTTCGTAGTAGTGATGGGTTCATGTTGTATTGTTGTGTGTTTTGAAATCTTACGGATTGGGGCAGAGTATAGTGGTCGACTCAATTATAATTCGGAGAAGCTTTTAGGAACATTCAGAGGTCGAGAAGTAGGAGGTTTCATAAAGAAAAGTGTGAGAAGCTTGGCACCAATATACATAAAAATTGGAAGATTCACAAAGCTAT
Organism: Holacanthella duospinosa; assembly: GCA_002738285.1. Taxonomy (NCBI): domain Eukaryota; kingdom Metazoa; phylum Arthropoda; class Collembola; order Poduromorpha; family Neanuridae; genus Holacanthella; species Holacanthella duospinosa. The sequence goes on from NIPM01000057.1 coordinate 504,345, forward strand.
CCAAAGAGTCGTTTGCATATGTAATGAGTGACATCATTTTTGCCCAGGTCATTGATCTCCTGATTGCAATTCGCTGAAGCATAAATGCATTTTGCTATGACTTTACAACATAGGTTTATCTGAAAACAGCGAGATACACAAATACTGCCGATAAAGAGGCATTAGTGACGCTCATCCTAAAGGCAACTAACTACATTCTGGCCACCGAAAACTAAGCTATGCATTCACTGTTCTTAAAACCTACACACTAAGCCAGTGTCTCAATCAAAGAATGAGGTTAGTGCAGGCGATGACTAAATCATATAAAATTACTTCTACATATAGGCTAGTTATGAGTCTCGGACAGACCATAGTCAAACTTTATTGTGCATCACAGTAGGGAAGCACGAGTAATTTTTTCAAAGTTTTTTTCTCGTTATCGCTCAAAATTTGCAAACCGGGATCATTGCTTTCCCTTTAAGTCTTTTTATTCTAAACAATTCATGCTAGATTAACCACATATTTTTCATCCCATTCACAAACCCAAGTAGAATTCTCCTTGATTTTTATTTTGCACTATGTGAGAACCTGGCTACGACTCTGCAATGACTCTGTCTTTCTGTACCTTGGTAGTCGAGCTTCGGAATCAACCGTACACCGTGTCACGTATGAAAACAATTCAAAATATTGTACTAATTATTAAATTCTTTATTATGAATAAAATGGATCATAGTTGATCCAATCTGCGACATCTTTACCAAATTATGTTTGAAACTGTTGAGTTTATACATCTCCTGCTGCTAGGAAGGATTTTGTACCGCCAGGATATTCAGATGCGTGCAACCTATTATTCTCGTTATATTACCTATATGCAATGTTCTACGCCCGAGACACAATAAAGTCAATGTGCCATGTTCCGGTATAGAAATGAACTGAGTATACTAGTTTTGTCTCACAAAAATAAAAAGAAAATTTCGAGTTTGAAGAAAACGTTCGAATCTCCCCAACCTCAATACTTTTTTAAGCTGTGTGCCAGTGTTTCCACGGCGTCAGTTAACATTTGTTATATAAGAAAATATAAAGTTTAGGAATATATATGAATCTTATTCCTTGTGACATAGTTTTAAAGTTAACGTGTTTAGTGAGTTGAAGAATAGAATGCATTTATGAAAGTGAACGCTTGGGAGTCTGTGTTACTTGTAAGAATTGTTCTGTATCGTTTAAATAGGCTTATTGACCAAAGTGCTGACCAGAAAATGCTGAACAAGTAAAGGCTGACCCACAGTGGCAACCATTGACCCATCGATCTCGATCTCGATCTTTTCGTGGCGAGATCGATGGGAGCCGATCTCGGTCTCTATCTTTCTCTGAGATGACGACTGAGTGCTGATCTCGATCGCTTGGTAGAACGATCGACTGACATCGATCTCGATCTTTAGTTGGAATGATCGACTGAGGGCCGATCTCGATCTTTTAGTTGAGCGATCGACAAGTATCGATCTCGATCTATATTTTACGAAAGAAAGATCGACTACTACCGATCTCTGTTAACAATTTTATTAATCAGCGTTGAATAATCTTAATCCCCAAATTATGCATTAGTATATAGCACTGTTTCCGCATCAGAAATAGATACTATTATTTTCATTGAATAATCTAGGCTAATTATAATAACTTTAGCTTAGAATTAACCAACTATTCGACGAATTAATTCAAATGGAATCCAGACAGGTTTGGTATCTTTGATAATACTCTAGATGCTATATTGCAATACAGCCTAAAAAATTTTTAACAAGTTTCCGCTTTGTTCGAATTTCCTGTTTCATAATTTCGGCCCCGTATTTTCCATGCGCCTTATTTTCCATCCGCCGTACTCTCCAGGTGCCATATTTTCCATGCGTCGTATTTTCCATGCGTCGTATTTTCCATGCGTCGTATTTTCCATGCGTGGTATTTTCCATGCGTCGTATTTTCCAGGCGCCGTATTTTCTTGGAGCCGTAATTTCAGTGCCGTATTTTCCGCACCTTATTTTCGTACGCCGTATCTTCGGGGAATGTTTAGTGTGTTATCTTAGTTTTCACCGAATTCTTTGTTTGAATTATGCTACACTTTTGTCGCATTATCTCAAAAGGAAGAAATTTAAGCTATAGGTAAATGTTACTACACAGAGCTATTAGCAGGAGTCAGTATTTATTGTTTATATCTTTCCATATTTTTGAGTAGCTTCTATCTCCAAGGAGTAGGAAAGTGTGCTTGCAATTTTTAGTTGATCTAATTTTGATGTGGAACGAATTAGATTGTCTGCAATGCTATCTGTCTGGAATATCCTTATTGTTATCTTCCATTACCAGAAAATTCGATGTTGTAGAGCTACTGAAATCTAATTAAAAGTGGATAGAAAGAAATTTTAGTGAAAAAAAATTTTTTTTAGTTCCCCTCTCCTCGTTGCCTTTTTCGTCCGCTTTCATGGGTTCATTTCCCACGGTCAACCAATTTCACCCGGCCAGTTCTACCGGCTAGATCTATCGCTGGAATGATTCCATTGCTCTCGTTCCCGTTTACCTAAAAATAGAATATCAACGATCTTCTAGGATCCTGAAGAAATTTGTGTTTCCTATTGGGCAGCTGCGAACGGATTGTTTTATATCTCACTTGGTCATTCGTTGCTAGGGTCCATTCCTTTCGAGCACAACAATAGAATTGATGGAGTCATTAGCACAGAAGGCGATATTAATTACAAGTTAATAAAAAAAAACGAAACTTTTATTTCGCAATCAGTCTACAGTCGAATATGCAGCATATACCAGATTATACAATTAACAAGTATGCTAAAAAATTTTAAATTGCCACATGCTCACATTCACGAGAACTCTAAAAACATAATCTACTTTTAGTGGTTTGTTTAACTGTCTTATTTGAATCTGCCTTTTTATTGAACGACATCATTTGTATAGGTATGAAAATAATTTCTGAATTCATCCACGTGTGGTATTATTATATCATGCACGATCCGTTCAAGTGGAAGAATATTTCCATGGTAAAATTATTATTTACATTACTCATAAACATCGCGTGTAAGCCGTGAACATGCAACAAAATTTTAAAGTAAACCATTTTGCAAGTAAAGCAAATTGCTTAGAGTATTAATTGTTTCTAGTCCACGAATTTTTTCATAGATTAGTAAGAAACCTTGCTTAGACATCTAAACACGATAGTCTTTACACTTCAACTGGTCAAATTGTAGATCTCCGTCCTATATCCATAGCATATCCTACTCTATTTGGTGTGCGATTTTCTACAATAAGCCTTGGCAATATTATATTACATGTAGACAGCGATAACATGTCATGTAAAACTAATCGGATTCAACTTGTTACTACAATAGTATTCCTTGGATCAGGATTTACAGTATTCATTTACTACCGCGTATACAGTCATGTCCAAATAAAAGTATGGGTAATATCTCCAACTGTACCTATAGAACAAACTCAAACTTCTACAATACCTCCACGAGTTAACATTTCAGAATCAAAAATACTTTATAATTTTAATATAAGCAAACAAATTTTGAATGTACCATTATGGGTTGCTGAAATGAATTGGAACATGTTAGGTGACATAGAATTAGCACCAATTATTTTCAATGCTGGTTCTGAATCGCAGGACAAAGAACAAGAAATAGCATGGAATGAATTCTTCTATGGCACTACAAATGGACTAGTTTTGGAACTTGGTGCCATGAATGGGAAGTTATACAGTGGAAGTAGCGGATTGGAGAGGTATGCAGGATGGAAATCTATTTTAATTGAAGCAAGTTCAGATGCATTAGAAATCCCAACAAATCGACCAAATTCTCTTAGTCTACAACTAGCAGTATGTGAAAGTGAGACTATGTTACACTTTGTCGATGCAAAAGATGTTGGTGGAATACTAGAGTTTATGAGTCCAAAATTTGTCAAAACATTTCATGCTCACTTTTTAAGAAATTATCATCCCTTTCAATTCATGGACAATGAATTGGACAATGGACAATATGATGATACGAGTGAAATTGATTGGGAGAGAGTAGAACAAGCAACAAATGTCATTAAGCAACTTTGTGTACCGCTACAAACAGTTTTCAATTACTTTAATATTAGTCATATAAATTTTCTGATTTTAGATTTGGAAGGTGGTGAGCTTTCTGCACTAAAGTCAATAGATTTTGACAAAATTGAATTTGATGTGTTGTGTGTGGAGACTAATAGGTTTTATGATATACAAGATCCTTATATTGATGAAGTTGCGCAGTTTATGGCACACAAAGGCTACATAATGTATATGAGAATTTTAGGTAGAAATTCTTGGTTTTTATCTGCAAATTTTAAGAAAATCTCTAAGAACATAGATTACGAACTAAACAGAGAATTGTATGATGTATTTGAGGTATAATAATACTGAATAATATTAATATAATTAATGATTGTGTACTCCGATCCTCTGTTCTACATATAAGGTCAATTCGACTTGCGCCATGATGCTAATTTGAAATAAAATTACATGCAATTATACAACCAACAAAGCAAAAAAGATTATGTTAACCAAAAGACAAGAGAAGACACAAAAAGTGATGTACAGATGCAGATTGGAAGAGGTCTGGATTGATAATCAAATCAGTAAAAAAGGCTGGCTCGTCGCCTGGAGGGAATGCGTATCTTTACACGACAAGTCTAAAAGGAGGCAAGGAAGGAATGAGTTTTAAAGAATGTAGTTGGATTCACTGCACAAACCGACCTATGCCGGCAGTATGGAAAACGGTGACCCCAGGCTATTTGAAATATTTTCGGTGCGGGCCATAGAAATTGAAAAAAAGAGTAAGAAAGGTATTTTTTTAAATTGAGAAGCATTTTTTTGTTTTAAATGGATCCTGCGGAATTATCGGGTATTGCAATGGATGATCAGTGAAGAATCAGAGAGATAATTTTAGCGATTAATTGGAGAAATTGAAATGATAATTGCGGGCTAGACTCGTTACCAACCTCTACAATTTCTGTGGCTTAGTGATTGGTCCTTGGAAAATTATATATTTTTCTCTTTTTTTTTGCGGTTGCTAGAGGGGCAAGGAGTATTTCCTATCCATTAGTATCTCTAGTCTATGAGAAAGCACAAAAGTATGCGAGATATATGGAAACGGAATTGGTTGCATTAGTAGATACCATGGGTTCTGGTGCGTAATTCTAATATTAGATTGAGTAACCTTACATAAAAACGTACCAAGGAAATCATTTTAAATTAGTTCACTTATCGAGAATTGAAGTAAAACGACAATTACTCAAACTAATTGAAAATATCGAAGAAATTCGAAGGAAATGGTTCAATTCAGATCGAAGGAAAAGTAAAAAAAAATTTTTACCGGTAATAAGTTATGATGCCGCACAGTTCTCGAGGGAAACTAAGGTTTTCCTCAAACCCACTAGGTGTAGAAGAAAAGCATCCTTTCTTTTGCGGGGTTTATATTGATGTATGTACAGAGTGTTATTTAAGTAAGTCTGGTTGCTAGGGCATAAGAGTGACATAGCATGGGTTGGTGGTGCTGCCATCATGTACATTACTTCAGAACTAAAATTTTTACACAGAATTTGCGCGGCTAACAAATCTAACGGTTCCTGGTTTTCTCATAATAAGTTAAAAGAAAAAAAAATTGGAGAACAGAATCAAGTAAGAATTACAAATAAATATTACAAGTTATTTCAAATAAATAATTTTCAAAAAACAAATCAACGTATATTTTGAATTTGCTAAGTACACTGAAGGGCATATATTTCTATACATGATGAAAGTCGTTAACTAATAACCCATGCAGAAAAAATCGAGGCATACAAACCCATTATCTCATTCTCTTCACTCGAGTTACAGCCAGACATTTGCACGCCAAAAAGACTCGCAACTGATTTTTAACTTTTTTTTTTGCTCATTTATTATCCTCACCGTGATTTTAAAACTTATTCAAAATTATCTTCCAAATCAATTAGTTAATATTTGATGATCATCGGATAAATCATTCAAAACTTCAAAAACTTCAACAGTTGATCACAGAAAAAGTTGGTCACTAAATTATTATAAGCGACATTTGTAAAGGTAGTTAGGTCGGTTGGATTGAACCAAAGGGAGCTCAAAAAAAAACAGAAAAATTTCAAAACCATGTTATGTGTCCCTCTTGAGCGATGAAATGATCTCTAAAAATGTTGCTTAGAATAGTTTAATGACCAACTTTTTCTAATCAAATATTTTTCTCCGATCAACTGTTCAAGTTTTTGAAAATGTAAAAAATAAATTCAAACTTAGAAGAATTTCACAACCGTGTTGTCTGCCTCTTGAGCGACCTAATTTCCTTTACAAATAACGTTTATAATAATTCAGTGGCCAACTTTTTCTAATAAATTTTTTCTCTGTGATCAACTGTTGCAGCTTTTGAAGTTTTGAAACAATTAATGAAACACCTTTCAATAACCTTAGGTAATTACATGAAAAAACTTCAAAACTTTGAACAGTTGATCACAGAAAAAGTTTATTAAAAAAAGTTGGTCACTGAATTATTATAAGAAACATTTGTATAGGTCATTAGGTCGCTCAAGAGGGACACATAACATGGTTATGAAATTTTTCAAAGTTTTTTTAAATTTCCAAAATTTTAAAAAATTTGAACAAGTGATCACAGAAAAATTTTATTAGGAAAAGTTGGTCACTGAACTATTGTAAGAAATATTTGTAGAGGTCATTTCATTGATCAAGAGGGACACATAACATGGTTATGAAATTTTTCTAAGTTTTTTTGAGCCTCCTTTGGTTCAATCCAACCAGTTAGGTCACACAACACGGTTCTGAAATTCTTAAGTTAAAAAAAAAATATTTTTTTTTTTTTTTTTTCAAAAACTTCAACAGTTGATCACAGAGAACAATGGAATATGGAATACCTTTGTATAATTTATTTTGAACATTAACTTGTCTGAATTCTGGTGCTGGGGTTGGCGCTACAATTCGGGTATCTTCAATGTGGTAAAGGTAAAAGCTAACCCAAGGTTGCTAATGAGAAATTCACAATAAACATCTTTGATAAAGAATAAAGACTAAATTTTAACATAATTTCGAAATCGAGAAATTGGAAAATTTAAATTTTTGAAATAGGGGAGTTATGGACTAACCTTATCAAAGACGTCAAAATTCCTCATACCTTGAGCTAACCTTTATGAAGGAAGGAAGAATAAAACAACCGCTAACTAACTACAGTAAAGTTCGGTTATAGTGAACGTGTAAGGTCCGGCAAAATTGTCCAATATAGCCGGAGTTCATCATATCCGTATAGTGAACGGACACTTCAATTTAATAATTGTTCATTATATCCAAATATTTCACTATAAATTTAGCTAAGCCGATTTAGAGAAGCACTGGGTAATGGGGATTTGCTTGAGACCATTTGATGAATCCATCTTTGCATAGTTACATCGGCGTTGGCGTTTTATATTCAAAGAATTTGATATTTGAATTTTAGCTAATTGCTTAAATGTAACCTAATTATATTTCAACATTTTTATTATTAACTTACACCGCAAAATCTTTGGAAGTCTTCTTCAATTTTAGATTTTGATTTCAAAATAAGAGAAATTGTAGAGTTTCCAATTTTATATTTCTCACATAACGTTTGGCGAGTTGTGTTGGAAGACAAGTGCAGCAATGATATCGAATTTATCGTTTAACGACAACGCAGTGCGCTTTCGCCCTGATTTTGACATTGTGAATTAGTAATTTACTTAATAAACTAAAACTTACTCATAGGTCAACTTGCAAGTCCGGTGCATAGATGCGCAGGCATAAAAGTATAAGGAACAGTAGTAGCAAATGGTCTCATTACGGAATTCAGACATATTTCACTATAACCGGACAAAATGACTCTCGGGACCGGTAGGTTTGGTTCACTAAGGCCAGAAGTTCAGTTTAGCCGATTTCATTATAGCCGGACTACTTAACAAATAATCTCCCATTTGCTTGGAAGGGACCGGACAGTGTGGTTTGCTATAGCCGGCGTTCTATTATAGCCGGAGTCACTATAGCCAGGGTCACTGTAGCCGAACTTTACTGTAATACTTATGCAAGTTTCTAATCCAACCACCAGTGCGGTGTCCACAGTTGCAACACTGACCCATCGATCTCGATCTCGCTCTTTTGGTGGCGAGATCGATGGTGCCGATCTCGATCTCGATCGCTTGATAGAACAATCGACTGACATCGATCTCAATCTCGATCTTTAGTTGGAATGATCGACTGAGGGCCGATCTCGAGCTCGATCTTTAAGTTGAGCGATCGATAAGTATCGACCTCGATCTTGATTTTACGAAAGAAAGATCGACTACTACCAATCGCGATCTCGATCTTTTCGTCAAGAGATCGTTGGATCTCGATCTCGATCTTTGGTTAGAAGAACAATTGAAGGGTCTAGTGCAGAAAGAGCACTTGTTGATTTTTAATTTTCAAACATTTCCGTTTCCAATTGGAGGCAGTTAAACCTGGCTGTAAATATTTTGAAACAAATACGTGGGGTTTGGCGGATGCGACAGTATTGGATAAAAAGTTTATCATATGCACTCTCAATTAGGCTGAAAATGATGTGACAAGTTTCGTTGTGGGGGATCGCTTGGCTAATCCTGTAAAGATTACCTAAGATCAGATATCGGAATAGGCTGCACAAAGGCAAACAGTGTATCTTTGGAAAGCTATCAAATCAAACAAGAATGTACTAATGTTCACCTTATTCGTAATCACTTGAGGTCAGGAAATATAAAAATTTCAATTTATTCAAATTCGAAATCTTTTGAACGCTCATGTCAAACTGAACTACTAAAGGAACGGCATCAATGGTGCAGTGGCATTTAACTTTGCAAATATTCCCTCATTTGACTATGTTCAAATAAATAAATTTGATGACATATCCTCATCTCTAGATACTAATGAGGTCAAATGGCTAAACTATTGGTGTTTGGGTTGGCAATAGCTTTCCAAAATCTCCCCATTTGTCCTGATCAAGCCTATTCCGATAAATGACATTTCGTGAGCACTAAAAATCAAACAAAGTGATGTCACATAATGCGGCATGTCACATTATCTTCAGCATAATTAGGAGCAAAATTGTTCAAATTTTTATTCAATTCTGTCCGATCCGCTCTATATCCGATATTCCCACAAATTCCAGAAAAAACGTACCTAATTTTACGTATCATTAAATTTTTTCTAAGGTTTTGATTTTCTTGTGTTAGTTTCTCTGCTCAAGATTTAACGTCTGAATGAATCGACCAATTTCATTGCTTTCCGTAACAATGAAGTGAAAGGGAGGAATAAGAAGTCATTTAACTCTGAGCTTGAACACATTTAATAATTTGTCAATAAGCTTTCCAATTTAATGGTGTTGCTTAATGTTTTAGTATTCATTTGTAAACAAATTTTAATTCCGAGGTAGGTGGTTTATTCTTCAGTGAAACCTTATAATTATTTTGTTACTAAATACGTTTCAATAGAACTTTGTAGTCAGGTTTTACTTTTACATATTTATTCCTAATGGAAACCGGATTTTTAAAAACATTGAAATCAACAAGTGCTCTTTCTGCACTAGACCCTTCAATTATGCCAATGTCTATCTCGATCTTTTGGGTTAAAATAATTCCTTGTTAATCTAATTCTTTCGATCTATACCGATCGCAAAAATTTGATGCAGTTAAATTTAAATTGATACATGTTTCATTTCTCACGGCAGTGAATAGTAGTTTTATTTTAAATTTTTATTCCAATGAAATATGTGACATTTTCTGTAATTTTTAGAACATTTGATATCTTTGTTAGCAATTTTATTAATCAGAGTTGAATAATCTTAAAAGCAAATTATGCATCAGTAGCACTTGTTTCGCATCAGAAATTGATACTATTATTTTCATTGAATAATCTAGGCTAATTATAATAACTTTTTCTTAAAATTAACCAACTATTCGATGGATTAATTCAAAGTGGAATCCACACCGGTGTGGTATCTTTGATATACTCTTGAATGCTATATTGTAATACTTTTTCGTTTCTTCTTGTCATGTTTCTTATGCATTTTGGATATTTCTTGAATAATACTGATAGGTGATTGATGAAATGTAATCAAAATATAAGTAATTTTTTCCTAGTTAAATAATTTATTTAAAATACCTCCTCTCAGAGGTGGAACTGGAAATGAGACACTCCGGAGTGTTTATATGTGAATTGAGTAGCTGAGAGCGTCGTGAAAATCGAATAGACCTGAGACCTGATGTTTCATTCAGCACAAAAAAGTTAAATGTNTGTGAATTGAGTAGCTGAGAGCGTCGTGAAAATCGAATAGACCTGAGACCTGATGTTTCATTCAGCACAAAAAAGTTAAATGTACACTTAATATGAAGAACCCATTTGTTGCCTTACGCTAATAGTAACAAACGCAAAACTACTATGGTCAGCTGCTCTGTCTATCAACATACACCCATATAAAAATAGAAAGGTTATTGAATTGTGATATGAAGCATCGTTGAGCAAAATATATGTGGACGAATGGGTGAAAGGCGGTTGTGGTAGAGAATATTGAGTTTCCCTTGATAGTTTCTAAGTAATTCTCACTCACTAGTTAATCAGATTAGCCGATCTCGATCTCGAACATCCTGTGAAAATATCGATCTCGATCTCTTGGTTAAAAGATCAACGACTATCTACCTCGATCTCGATCTCTAGATCGGTGGAAGCCGATCTCGATCTCAATGTTTCAACCAAAGGTAAGATAGTTTTCGATCTCGATCTTCCTACCAACGAGAAAAAAGATGCCGATCTCGATCTCGATCTTCTGTTCAACAAAGACTGTCGATCGCGATCTCGAGCTGATCGAAGATCGAATAGTTGCAACTGTGGCAGTGTCCAATATCCTTAAAAAATATGTTTGCTAACTACAAGTTTGTAAAGCTTCGGTACTCTCTTTCGGCAGCAAGCAGGAAAAATTTTCTTGAAAGTCCATGGGGTCACGAACATACAAAGTTGTTTAAAGAGCGTTGCTCACTTCCATTAATTTTCTTCAACCAACACCGTAACTTCGCCAGATCACCTTGTAAGACTTCGTCGCATTTTTATAATCTAATATCTAATCTAGGGTGTTTCATATAAACTTATTCGATTTTGTTCGTTTGCCTAGGTAATGAAAATCAGACTGAATTTATTAAAGGACGGAGTGTATCCTCCTATCCCCAACGTGTGTCTGTTGGTTCTGTCTTCAAAATTGTTCATAAGCCAAAGAATGTACATCTCGTTCCTCATTTATACTGTAAATTTGTAACAGACTTCAATGATAGTTACACTTTGAATAGGTTGAAACTTTATATCTTGTCCAGACAATGAGATACTAACACAAACGGAATTAGGCCATTTGCAGTGGATCCTAAAGAAGGACTTGCTTTCCCAAGATGTTTTTCTCATGGGCCCACCAGGAAGTGCACGTCGCCACTTGGNAGAAGGACTTGCTTTCCCAAGATGTTTTTCTCATGGGCCCACCAGGAAGTGCACGTCGCCACTTGGCTCTTGCCTACGCCGAACTCACAAGTAGAGAAATCGAATATATCGGGCTCTCACGTGACACGACGGAATCAGGTCTCAAGCAACGGAGAGAAATATTAACCAATTCTGCAAAATATTTTGATCAGGTTAGTTAGTTTATTATTTATGCAATCCCAACTACTACAGAAGGTTTTAAACGTAGTTTTTACTATTTGTAGACGGCTGTTCGTGCTGCTACGGAAGGTAGATTACTTGTAATCGAAGGAATAGAGAAAGCCGAGAGAAATGTTCTACCACTCCTTAACAATCTGCTTGAAAATCGTGAAATGAACTTGGAGGATGGGAGACACCTCGTTGGAGCCGAAAGATATGATAAACTCCTCAAGGTATGTTATTATTTTGCAAAAAGGTGAAATTTTAAATTTTTTATCAATGCGACATGGTAAACTTCAACTATTGTATGAGGCATTCCTAGAATTTGATGATTTAATGACAAGACAATTATTTTGTTTAGGAACACGGTGAGGAGAAATTGGAAACATGGAAACTGGTACGTGTTCATGAAGATTTTCGAGTGATTGCCCTAGGTCTTCCTGTTCCATTTTTTAAAGGTAACCCATTGGATCCTCCGCTTCGATCCAGATTCCAATGTCGCAGCATCGTACCTCTCACAAATGAAGTAATGTGAAAAGTCAATAATTTTGAATGTGTCAGATATCCGGTGCGAAAAAACCGTGCGGATAGTATATCCATCTGATAGCGGGTATTAGGTTATAACCGCATCGGATAATTTAAAATCATTTTACCAATGAAAACAAACATCAAAATCAAAACATTAATTGTACTAAATTTCATTTCGCATTTCCATTATCCTACGGATATACGGATAACCGTATTTTTAAAAGGTGGGATATGTGTAGTTGTCATTGAAACCTGGGACTGAAAAAAAAATTCTGGTTCCATGATCATAACGATTTTTCAATAACATATTTGGCAAACTTAGTGACGATTCTAAATCGCAAAATTTTGGGAATGTAAAAGATATGGCACTTGGTAAGTAGTTCTAACTCTTCAAATACAAATTTTCNGATATACGGATAACCGTATTTTTAAAAGGTGGGATATGTGTAGTTGTCATTGAAACCTGGGACTGAAAAAAAAATTCTGGTTCCATGATCATAACGATTTTTCAATAACATATTTGGCAAACTTAGTGACGATTCTAAATCGCAAAATTTTGGGAATGTAAAAGATATGGCACTTGGTAAGTAGTTCTAACTCTTCAAATACAAATTTTCGGCTCATTCGTTCTATTCTGTAATAAATGGCAAAGAGGAATGCGGCAAATCTCAAAGTANTTCGGCTCATTCGTTCTATTCTGTAATAAATGGCAAAGAGGAATGCGGCAAATCTCAAAGTAACGTAATACCAATTTTTTTAACCCTCTAGAAGCCAGGGTGATATCAGACGTGCTAAAATAATGTTTGTTTAACCCTGTAAGGGCTAGTAAAAATATATATATAAAATATAGTGTATAAAAATATAAAAATAAATATTTTTATATTTTTTCTGAAAACATGGTTTGATGCGTTCAGTGATGCTCCCAAGAGTGGCACGAGTCGAACAATACCCAATATTATCATAATGTTTTTTTTTTTGGGAAAATCATCTTCAATCANTGATGCGTTCAGTGATGCTCCCAAGAGTGGCACGAGTCGAACAATACCCAACATTATCATAATGTTTTTTTTTTTGGGAAATCATCTTAAAAATTCAAAAAATTCAAATTTTGAAAAACTAAAAAATATGTCACCTTGGAATTTGTTTTAATTAGTCAATTACAAATTTTCGGCTCATTAGGTCCATTGCAGAGCAAATGGCGCAGAGTTATGCGAAAATTCTAAAGTTAAGGTAGTCATCATTCGAAAAAAAAATTTAATTTTTATTTTATTTTTTAAATATATGCTCTAAATATGGCTTTATGCGTTCAGTAATGCTCCCAAGCGTAGTAGGAGTCGAACAATACCTCACACGATCAAAATTTTTTTTTTTTGAAAATTCATCTTTTTCAAAATTTAATAAAAATTCATAAAATGAAAAATTTGAAAAACTATAAAATATTGCACCTGGGGAATGCGATTAGTTATACTCATACGAAATTTCATCAAAATAGGTCAATAAATGAAAGAAGTAGACAAGGGGTTTTGAACGCCATTTTCCCAACTTTCGACCCTTGCCCCCCTGCCCCCCATGATTCTGAAATTTTTTTTAATTATATTTTCTCACTCTAAACTTGCCCTTTAGGTACTGGGGGGTGTCAAAATTTGAAGTTCGGAACATGTCGAACCAGAATTTTTTTTCAGTCCCAGGTTTCAGTGACAACTACACATATCCTATATTCGCAGCCGCGGATAGTCTATTTCTCCACATTCATCAATAATATTTTGTTTTTATCTGCACAATCCTAACCTCCATATCATAAATTTTTAAACAGGAAATGATCCTCCGATTGAGATCCCTGGCTCCTAATGCACCTGCTGAAAAGTTAGAAACATTGACCAATTTTGCCTACTCAGTTGTTTGGTCAAACGATCCTGATTTCCGAGATTCAGAAGAAAATCCATGGGCAATTACACTAACCCACTTCCCATTGGAAAGTCTTAGCGATGCTGCTCGTCTTTTGGTACTAATAAATTGTTGACTGATTAAGACAGGAAAACATATTAAGTTTTTGATATTTGTATTCAGAATTTGTATCCAAAGATGTCGCTATATCGCCTACTCCTTCGTCTCTACCCTTATGAACTCGTCCTGGAGAGGACAAAGGAGATAAATGATGGGAAAACAGGAGAAGTAACCGCTGTTGAGGAGATCCTAAAGAAATCAGGATTTCGGATTGAAAAGTCACCAAAACTTACTAAAAAGCTACCAAATTCAGTGAAAGGATTGTTGAATTATGTACCAATTGAGTCGCAAGAAGTGGTTTTGAGTGAAATGTTGGAGTCATATGAAGTCGGGAAGGATGTCTGCCTCATTGGTGGAAAGGGATCAGGCAAAAGCACTCTGGTGTCTCGTTTCTCCGATATCCTTGGGTATAAGGTTGAACCTATTGTTCTTTTCAAAGTAAGGTATCTGCTAGTAAAAATACATTTCATAATAAAGTAAAAAAAAAAAATTTTTTATGACTTTTGAGGATATGACATCACGAGAGTTGGTCCAGCAGAGATCAACAAAAGACGACGGTGATACAANTTTTATGACTTTTGAGGATATGACATCACGAGAGTTGGTCCAGCAGAGATCAACAAAAGACGACGGTGATACAACTTGGATCAACGCCCCTCTCATCCGGGCTGCATTGGAAGGGAAACTGGCCTTGCTTGATGGAATTGACCAACTCCACCCGAGCACTCTATCTATACTTTATAGGTTATTGTTATGAAATACATAAAAAATTATTTCAAAATTCATAAATTTTAGTGTAATTTCAAAAATCTTAATAATAATTTGGTCGCAGGTTGGTCCATGATAGAGAACTTCAATTGCATGACGGATCGCGTTTGTTGAGATGGGATCGTTACGACACTCTCAAAACCAATAATGGTTTTACAGACGACATACTCAACAATGNGCGTTTGTTGAGATGGGATCGTTACGACACTCTCAAAACCAATAATGGTTTTACAGACGACATACTCAACAATATCCACGGAATCTACCGTACACATCCCAAATTTTACATAGTGGCTACTGCGTGTCCTCCCCAAACTGCAGGAGGTGGTAAATCTCAAAAGCAGTGGCTCACACCAGAATTGCTCAGTGTTTTTTTCTACCACCAAATNGCGTTTGTTGAGATGGGATCGTTACGACACTCTCAAAACCAATAATGGTTTTACAGACGACATACTCAACAATGTCCACGGAATCTACCGTACACATCCCAAATTTTACATAGTGGCTACTGCGTGTCCTCCCCATANTACCGTACACATCCCAAATTTTACATAGTGGCTACTGCGTGTCCTCCCCAAACTGCAGGAGGTGGTAAATCTCAAAAGCAGTGGCTCACACCAGAATTGCTCAGTGTTTTTTTCTACCACCAAATGCCAGAAATTACTGTTGATGAAGAATTAGAAGTCATCGAGATGTTTGTAAGGTAGTAAAACCACATTTGAATTTCATTGTATTTTTACGTTTGTCTGTTTAGTGTTCAACTGGCGGGTTGAGTGAGATCATGGAGAAAATGGTTAGAACGGCGCGATCCTTGCGACAATCTAACGAATCATCCAAAAAATCTTTAGCTTCGTCTTTGTCAACCAGACAGATGATTCGGATAGCTCAGCGAAGTGAAAGATTCAATGCAGTTGATACTGGACATGGACCTTTTGAAGAGATTTCACGTGCATGCTTGGCAAGGTAATCGAAAATTCAAAAGCAGAATCGCTGTTTTTGTAAGGTGGAACAACGAAATATGTTTAACGCAAAGATTATGTATATTTTTGTTTCCTATGTAGGTTTTTGCCACAATTGAACAAAGATGAGTTGGAAAGTACAATGGCAGCTAATGGGATACGACCAACTGTGCGAAAAGGCTCAAACATCACAAAACGCATTGAAATTTTCGATAATCTATTAACTATTGGAAACACTAGGGCAGAAATTTTGGGTGACACCGCGTTCAAGTCCAAAGTGCCACAACTCCTCTTTTATAACATTCAACAACATGTAGTAGCGTTGGAAGAACTTCTACGAGACTATTTACTCGGTCAGCATTTGTTGCTGGTAGGCAACCAAGGAGTTGGCAAAAATAAGTATGATATCTACACATTTGTGCTTATTTTACAAAAACTACAATCTGTTCAGATAAGAAGGCGAAAATCCGGCTTCAGAGTTTTAAAAACTAACATATTAAACTCGTGCGACAATTTTTGACCTAAGAAAACTTAACTTAAAGGTTTATAGCAATGATTGTCAGTGACTTCAACAGTTCAAAATGTCTGAAATTTTCTGACATACAATCAATTTTTGATTTCCCACAAAACCATTTCGCAAAATTTTCGTCTTCTTATTCAAATGCATTTTAGTATTAAAAAAATTTTTTTTTTTTTTTCAAATTTCTAGACTGGTGGACCAACTGCTTTATCTTCTTAACAGACCACGCGAGTACATACAACTCCATCGGTAATGAAACGAGTATTTAGTTAACGAAATGTTCTATTGTTGATCTCATGAAAATTCCGAAATTCAAATTCACCCATTTAGATTTGAATCAATTTTGGACAATCAAACACAATTGGCTAAATTTTAATTTTTGAATTTTCTTCCACCATCATCTCTAGGAAACCCGATATATAAACGATTTTCATAGATAGCTTTCCTGCACTAAAGAAAGAATACCGTACCATGAAGAATATGTGAACGTTTTTTTTTCTTTTTGCTATCAATCATCATGCAATCTGTGTGTGAAAAAATAATAACAAGCGTTCACATATTCTGCACGGTATGTTAGCTTATTGTCGTTATTTTTCATGCTATTAAAGTGTTATTGAAGAATTTTTATTAAAATTAATATCAGTGATACAACGGTCCAAGCACTGACGCTACAACAAAACGTTACCGACGGCGTGGTTTACTTTGAAGATTCACCGTTGGTAAGAGCAGCTCGCGAAGGTCATGTGATAATTATAGACGAGGCAGACAAAGCATCCACTCACGTCACTTGTATACTCAAGGTTGGTCACAATTAATATATTGGATAAAACGTTTTGTTTGGTCTGAAATTGCCATTACATAAAAATACAACTGTTAGACTTTGGCTGAGTGTGGAGAAATGATTCTTTCGGATAATCGAAGAATAGTACCCAAAACTGTAATGGAGCAACACTACCAACACTTGGGAGAAGAGGAGCTTCATAAGATCATTCCATTGCATCCAGAGTTCCGAATGTTTGTACTAGCCAATAGACCTGGATTTCCATTCCTAGGAAATGACTTCTATTCCGTATTAGGTGACTACTAAAATTATTTTGTTCTCGTATACAGTAAACCTCGCATAAGTCAACTTCAGTTACCATGGACGAAATTAGGCATTTCCCTAATTAGTGGTATTTGAAAATATTTCGAATATGAATATTCGTATTCAAAATTTAACCCGATTTGAATAGTTCAAACAAATATTCGAAAACACATTTGCATTGGGTGTCTTTCGACTCAACTTAAATTATTTTAAGTCAAATTTTTTAGTACCGCGAAAATATTCCGTCCCTCAGAGTTTGGCTTATCCGAGTTTACTGTAGTTGTTTTTCACTTTTCTGCTTCATGATCTTCTCCTATAAAATTTATCTTATCTCGACTTTATAGTTATATTTCTCTTGTTGATTTGTTTTTAGTGTTGATTTATGCTTAGGTGATTTGTTCAGTGTCCATGCTGTCGACAACCCCAGCTTTGAATCAGAGATGGAACTGCTGAAGAAATATGGGCCCGAGATTCCATTGGAGTTTTTAGAAAGGATTGCTAAAGCTTTTGGTGACCTCCGCACCCTCGCCGACGAAGGGACTATCTCTTATCCATATTCTACTAGAGAGGCTGTCAACATTGTAAAGCACTTGCAGAAGTATCCCAGAGACACGCTATCCGAAGCTATCGACAATATCTTCGACTTTGACGTTTATAACAATGAGCTCAGAAAAACAGTGAGAAGAACTCTCAAAAAACACAAGCTAGAACCAACTGAGGGAATTCTTCTAAGGAAACGATATACTGATGAAGGGTATGAAACTAGAATTCCTGGTATAAATTAAAATAAAATATTTATTACATAAATGCCTAAAAGCGAGCAAGGACGAGATTTCTAGTAAAGGTTGGATATTTTTTTTTTTTGAGAAATACATAAAGTATTTGCAGAAACTTTACGGTTTTTTATAGGTATATGAATATTTAAACGATTGTTGTACTAACTACCAGAGCAGGTTTGATTACATAATTACAGAGATTATGATTACATATTACTAATCTGTAATCTATAATCAAATTCCTACAAGTTATCTTTAAAACTAAAATTAGAGTATCAGGGAGCAAAGTTAAAATCTTCGATAATAATTATTAACGAAATTATTATACTTATAGTTAAGGTATGAGTCATTTTTTGGTTTATATTTAGTGAACTAAAGGTGGAGATGATACCAATATCGGAACTGCCTACTTTGGAAAGAAGTGGGACTCTTAATCCTTTACGATATTCTGATAAAAAATTCACCGAATCCGACTTTGGGGGACCGAAACATGGGAAAGTGGATCCGAACGGAGCACCACATGTAGGTGGAAATACATGGGCTGGTGGTTCAGGTGGAAGAGACACTGCTGGACTCGGTGGAGTCGGTGGTCCTTACCGTTTAGATTCCGGAAACCCTGTTTTTCAAGTTAGTATACAAAAATTGATTTCTTGATCATTTATTTTTAGTAATTTTTTACTATTATTTCCAGGTTTCTGATGCAGTCAAACAAGCTTTATCTCCAGAGGCGCGTAAAATGGCAAGAGCTATGGCACAGAAAGCTTTTGACGAGAAACTCCTTGAAATTAAAATGAGCAAATACGAAGGGAATGTTTACGAGGAGTACTTGGCACCAATTCGACCACAGGTGAGCTAGTCAATTTGTACTAGTAAGAGAAACTACAGAAATAATTAACTTCCAAAAATTATAATCTTCTGCCATAATTTATTAACGCCTGTTGTCACATTTCTCACAAGTTAGATAGTTTCTCTTTCAGCTCTCCACTCTTACTGGAATATCAAAATCGATAATTTGAAAATTATTGGGAACATCATTCGACAGATTACACGTATAGTTGAAATAATAATTTTCTTTTTAGATTGCTGCATTGAGAGTGATTCTAAATTCACTTCAAGCAAAAGCTAAGGAACGGAAATGGATAAAGCATCAGACATCGGGAGATATGGATGATACGAAAATAATTGAAGGTAAATTTCAAATACAATGAAATATTATATAGAGTACTGATCACAGAATGTAAGATGACTTATTTTTATTCAGGTGTAGTAGGGGAGAAAAATATTTACAGACGACGACAAGATGAAAATCCAGAACCAGGAGATCCACAACAAAAACCTAAAAGACTCATGTTGGTTGTTGATGTCTCTGGGTCCATGTATCGGTAAGGGTTTAACTTAATAATTAACGTGTGCTTCATTAGAAATACAAATAGCAAATGAAAATACGTAATCCTCTCTCCATTTTCTGTAATAGAATAATTATAATCTAAGAAAAGAGGAGACACGAGCGTATAATGAGTAATATATGAGAGTTAGCCTTTGGAATTGTTTTTTTTTTTGCAAATCTTACTTGTAATGATAAAGTCTGTCGAAAGTTTTATATACATGAAAATTTTTGGTTTACTTTGTAGATTCAATGGTTATGATCGTCGATTGGATCGAATGCTCGAGTGTGCTTTATTAGTAATGGAAGCATTTGAAGGATTTGAAGAAATGTTCCAATATGACATTGTAGGGCATTCAGGAGACGACTACAAACTCCCTATAGTTGAACACGGAAAATTACCCCGTGATAATAAGGAAAGGTTAGATATTATGAGGATTATGCACTTACATAGTCAATTCTGTTCTTCGGGTGACAACACGTTAGAAGCCACAGACGAAGCTATCAAAACTCTTGCTACACAAGTGGAGGATTTTGACGAGTCGTTTGTCATAATGTTGTCTGATTCGAATCTAGAGCGATACGGAATTCCGCCAAAAGAACTTAGCAAAATTCTGAATTCCCATGAGGATGTGAAATCTTTTGCAATTTTTATCGGATCTCTCGGTGACCAAGCAGAGAGGTAACCCCATATTAAAAATAAAATTTCTCAATGAATTCAATTATTTTGAATTTGTTAATGATTGAATTTGAAATTATTTTTAGACTGAAACTTCAACTACCTCCAGGAAAAGCCTACGTCTGCCTCGACACGACAAAACTACCACAAATTTTACAAAGGATATTTTCCGAAACTATTCTTGCGTAGTAAAATAATTGTGATAAAGAAACTGTATGTGAGAATGGCGTTTATATTCGAATTAAAACTTGAAAAATTTTATTCTCTCATAACCATAAAGTGCTGGAAAAAATTATAGTGAGCATGTGAAGTTTCAGAATTAAAGTGGTGACTCGGAGATAAATGACGCGAAATTCTAATGGCGTATATTCAATTTTTTCCAAACATGTCCGTAATGAAGTAAGAAGTAATAAATTTTTTAAATATTTGATGTATTAAACAATAAAAACGTTATTGTTTTAAGAAAAACTATTCTGGACCAGACTTACTGGCCTCGCGCCGCATGGCTGAGAGGAATACCGGACAACTGATACGCAATCGCATACAGACAGCAATATTTATACTAATCTAAAAAACATACACGAGGTCGAACTTCAAAGTAACCATCACTTAAGAAAAACGGGTAATAAAAGAAATTTCAGTTTCAAGAATACCATCTTAATTCAAACCTGATTGGCTGAATTTGAGATTTTTTAAATTTCATTAGGATTTTATTTAGCACACCCGCCAGGAATCTCTTGATTAGTAGCTAGTATGTTAAAAAAATTGGGTTTGTTTTGTTCAATGGACTGGAAATGGCATGATGAGAGTTTCAGATTTTGAGTCATCAATTACACACCGTTTTGGTTAATTTATTTATGGAGTAGATTGGATTGAGTATGAGTGATATTTGTTTGTCTATTGCCAACGGCCATACCACGTTGAGAGCACCAGTTCTCGTCCGATCACTGAAGTTAAGCAACGTCGGGCCCGGTTAGTACTTGGATGGGTGACCGCCTGGGAACCCCGGGTGCTGTTGGCGTTCTTTTTATTGAAATTTTGAAGTTCACGTTCGAATTAATAATTATTCAATTACTCCGACGAAGAAAAAATTACAACGGAAGTGATTAACTTTTATTGGTTGTCTCAAGATTGCTATGAGGAATTTTGTACATTTTTGATAATTTGAAAATGAGCAAAGTTATGGACTAACACCCGTTTTATACTTCCGCCACATCTGTTGTTCCTCCGGCGTTTCGCCTGATGAGCGGCAGATTATTCAATTTATTCTTCATCAGATGATTGTCCGAACGTTTCTCGAACGATCATTGGATAAAAATTTGTTTGAGTAAATCAATCTATGCTTCCACTTTTTCTCATCTTCATCTCGTCCTCATCTCCTCCAATAGAAGTTGAACTCAAGTGTTACGGAAATACCCCAGACTTCACCTTTTCGCCCACCTAATGCACACACCTACTACTCAATTTTCTCAAATCTCACTGATTTAAAATTTTATCTTTAAGTAGGTGAAAGAGTGAAGTGTGGGATATCCCCGTAACACCATTAAAAACTCTCTCTGTATACTTCCTTCAACAAAATTAGAAAATGATTGGAACGAACGTTGGATGATTTTTCATCCAGCTAACATTCAACGAAACCATAAACATGTAAATATGAGAAAGGACCTCACGACAACGGCCTCCTAAACGATGAGTAAGAGATGAAGCGTAAAACGGGCGTAACCTTATAAAAGATGTTTTTTTTTTGTAAATTTCTCATAGTAACATTGGGTTGTCTAATGGATTCTACGAAAAATAAAACTAACCTGCTTTCTCCAGCAAAAGTGGATGGGTCAAAAGTCTCTTTCCTAGGATAGAATAATGTTAGTCGTACTGTACCAGTTGGGATTCACTCATCCTTAATTTATTTCGACAACGCAGCACGTCAACATAACTACAGTATGTTAGGTAGCGAAGAAGAATTTTTTTTTCTCCCTCTGCTAATGTCTTAAACTTTTCCTCAGCGAGTTGTGGTGATCAAACATTCCTCAGCGTGACCATACTCAGATGCAACAGAGTTGGTCTCCCCCCTACAAATTTACCTTGTCTGTGAAATTATATAACTTTTACTTCAAGTTACTTTTACTCGGGCATCGTCGTTACCTTTACCTTTACCTTTACTTCGGCCGTGAATAAACATGGCGAAGATAATTAAATACCAACAATTGACAATGACTAGCCTTGTGATTTGCTCATTGTCAGTGTTTCCAACCAAATTTATCGCATTATATTAATTTTAACAAATTAGAAAGCCCCTACCACACCCGTCGATGCCCTCATCCCTTCCAATCATGACCGCATCCCTCACGTCCCTGATTGCATCCATCTCTACCATGCCCGTAACCCTCGCTTACATTTCCTCACTCCTTTCTCCGTGCCCGTATTCTTCTCGTCCTTACCATGCATCCCTTTCGTATATGCCCTATTCCTCCTGTCTCCATGCTCACTCCCTCCCTACCATGCCCGTATCCCTTCAATTCCTTATTCGCATATTTTCTCCGTCCCTGCCTCCATTCTTCCAGACCATCCCAGCATCCGTTCAGTACATCCCCGTATCGCAAATTCATAAAAAATGTTGAGTTAGTATGCCAAGCTAACCCAAAACATATTGGGTTTGTTTGCCTACTTCACCCAAAAAAATTGGATCGGATCTCTCGTTCACTCATAGAATACTTTTGGCTTATGCCTAGTTAACTCAAAAATATTTGCGTCATTGGCTAAGTCTGTCCAAAAAGAATTGAAGTCGTATGTCAATCAAGTCAACCAATCAAACAAAATATTTTGCTGGTCGAATGCCTTGTTTCATTATAGTATTTAGAGATCATATGCCAACTCACCAAAAGTATATTGTGTGCGTATGTCAAATTAATTCAAAATATATTGGGGTGATTTGTCAAATTCACTCTAAAAATTGTGGTATTTTCACTCAAAAAGTATTAGTCGTATCCCAATTAAACACAAAGTATATTGTGGGCGTGTACGATTTTCATTCAAAGTACAGGGACAGGCAATAACAACTGACAGGGGATACCCCACACTCCTACCAGCACCCTCCCAAACTTACACAAATGGGCAAACAATTTATTAATTTTCTTTGGAATTTAGAGTTAATTTTAAAAATTGGTCTGTACACTAAATTAGTTTATCATATGCTCGAAATGACCCCCATCCATTTCAATGCACTAGCCAAGGCGGCAATAAAATGCCCTTCTAACGTTCTGTAGCATCTGCGGATTGTTATTTAAAGTATCAACAAAGTTCTGAATCCGATCCTTCAGTTGAGGAATATTAATTGCGCGGGGAGGATTTGTCGACTTCATATACCCCCAAAAAAGTAATCGAGTGGATTTAAGTCCGGGGATCGAGCTGGCCACTGGTATTCGCATGACGGATAAGCAATGAACAAATGTCCTGAAAAACGAAACACCAAACTGTCAATATTGCGAATAGTTTTAATTGAATTATCTTTTACAACACCGATTTATTCCGATGTCACAAACAACACCCTTCCGTCAACCATTAATGGGCTTAAGTTATTCACAAACCATTTTTCACACTAAAAATCAATCAACATGAAATGTTAATTGATATTAAATTATCTATGAAGTGGAATATTCTTTGCCCATTTATGGTTGAGGATAAGAGTAGGAATGTGGGGTATCCCCTGTCAGTTGTTATTGCCTGTCCTTGTATATTAGGGTTGTATGACAAGTTCATTCAAATATATTAGGTTCGTATGCCAATTTGGACCAAAATATACTTGCAATCGTTTCCCCAAAATTTCTCGACATCGTAAACCAAGTTCACCCATAACATATTTGGCATGTATGCCAAGTCCACTCATTAAATACAGTATTACGTTTACCCTAAAAAATTAGGGTCGTATGTCAGCTTCACACAAAAAATATTGGTCGTATGGAAAATTCACCATAAAAATTTGGAGTATACTTTGGGTTAAGCCAAAGAATATTGGGTGGATTATGCCAAAATCCACTAAAATATATTTTTGTTGTAGGCCAAGTTCACGCAAATATATTGGGGTCGCACGCCAAGTTTTCCTAAAATTCATTGGGGTCGTATGCCAAGTTTATCCAAAAAATATTGTTTCGTTTGCTAAGTTATCCTACATCGTTGGAATTTTTGGTGACGAGTTCACCAAAAATAATATTTGGATTTTATGCCAAGCTTACCTAAAATATATTTCTGATCGAATACCAAATTCAACCAAAAATATTCTAGTCATATGCCAAGCTCACCAGAAATTCAAAGGAGTCGTATGCCAAGTTTACCAAATAAATATTGGACAAAAAATAGTACTATTATCGAACCAACTAAACTTTACGTTGCGTGTGCGTAAATTTTCACGGACTGACTAAAAAACTTGTTGACCGAACTCCTTACCACAACTAAAACATTAAACTTCTTCTTCAGACGTGGAAACGTCTGTTTCTGGTTCACTTTCACTTCCGAGAGTGATAACTAAGCTTACACAGCATAGTTCAGCCATCAATTGGTTAATACGGTTGGATTCTACCAAAGGAGCAGCAGTAAATTTTTCTAAGTTTTTCTCCATAAGGGAAGTACAAAAAGTTTTTTTCCAAGTAAATTTATTTTCAAGTCCTATATGACCGATAAAATGACCTAAACAAAAGTTGTACAGCATGTTAAGCTGAGTAATATTTCCTTATGGGGAATTTTTCTGTGATAACCCATCGATGTCACAGGTCAAGGTCAAAACCTGGGTAACCTATAAGCGATAAATTAACACTAATAGAAGTTATTCAGATTGTTAAACTGAGTAACCTTTCCTGAGAAATTTTTTTCTGAAATGACCCATCGAGGTCACAGGTCAAGGTCAAACCTCTGGTGTCTCACAAGTGATGAAATTATCCAAATAAAAGTTGTTCAGAATGTTAAACCGAGTAACTTTTACTACTTATATTCCCAATAGGCATCCAGCTCTAGTAGGTAAGCATTACCTTTTTCTTAATTTAGTTTGACCTTGACCTGTGACCTCGATAGATCATCACACAAAAAAAGTTCACATGGAGCAGTCACTCAAGTTTAACATTCTGAACAACTTTTATTTGGATCATTTCATCACTTCTGAGAGACAAGAGGTTTGACCTTGACCTGTGACCTCGATGGTTCATTTCAGAAAAAATATCTCAGGGAAAATTTACTCAGTTTAACAATTTGAACAACTTCTATTAGTGTTAATTTATCTCTTTTAGGGGACCCAGGTTTTGACGTTGACCTATGACCTCGATGGGTCATAAAAGAAAAATTCACCGTAGGGAAATATTACTCAGCTTAACATGCTGTACAACTTTTGTTTAGGTCATTTTATCGGTCATATAGGACTTGAAAAAAATTTTTACTTAGAAAAAAATTTTGTACTTACCCTTATGGAGAAAAACTTAGAAAAATTTACTGCTGCCTCTTTGGTTGAATCCAACCGCATTAACCAATTGGTGGCTGAACTAAGCTGTGAAGGCTTAGTTATCACTTNTGCCTCTTTGGTTGAATCCAACCGCATTAACCAATTGGTGGCTGAACTAAGCTGTGAAGGCTTAGTTATCACTTTCGGCAGTGAAAGTGAACCAGTAACAGACATTTCCATGTCTGAAGAAGAAGTTTAATGTTTTAGTTGTGGTAAGGAGTTCGGTCAACCTTACCGGTAAGTTTTTTAGCCAGTCCGTGAAAATTTACGTACACGCAACGTAAAGTTTAGTTGGTTCGATAATATTGCTATGAATCGAACCTCGGACTTATTTACCGAAACTCCTACTCTATAATCACCAACCAACTAATTTTTTAGATATGAATAGGATTTTAAAACCTTTTAAGTTAACCCATGCAACTGTGTAGCAAACTTCACTTTATTATTAAAGGTCAGTCGGGTGACCTCTGACCTTAATGAAAGTAACTCCAATAAATTTTGAAAATTAATCTAATCAAAGTGTATTATAGGTTTCCCTATATATGTCTTAATTTTGCACACAAATTAACAAGATGGTTTGATTTAAGTAAATGATATCATTAAATCGTGTTTTGTTTATCATTTTGGAGAAAAAAAAATAATTAAACAGATATCTGCATCAGGACAATGTTGTTTATATTATTTTGGAAAAAAAAGTAACAACACCCGACCAGGAATTGAACCCCCGACCAAGCTCACCAAATTCACATGGTATAACCACTAAACCATGGAAACCTATAATATTTGTGGAGTTATTTTAGAAACTTATAAAAAAATCTTACCGATCTTCTTTTATTATGTAGACGAGCTCTTCTACGCAACTGCGAAAAATTTAGCGAAACTGTGAATTTGATTAAAGTTGTGTACACTCGAACAGTGTGGCTCAGCCAAGAAAAATACCGTCGAGATCTCCGTAGTCGGAAAAAATCAGAGATAATAAATACGGCATATTTATGACATATCAATCAATATTTTTGGTATATTATTGTATTGGTAATTAGTAATGTTTAATTAATTATTATGTTATTGGTAAATATTATCCAATATTTTTGATATTATTATTTTATTCAAATGATAAATTTTAACATGCTAAACGCTTCACAAATAAACATTTCAATGTTGTTAGCAGATATCACGCAGTGCGTGTAGGTATTTATTAGCAGAATTTTCATTTCCTCTGTTGTTGCCCGGAATGGTTGAAAGTTCCACATATCTTTAATTTTTAGGAGTTAATTAGAAGTAATTATTACATAAATATGTCCTGTGTCCTAATATTCGTGGAGTAGTCAACAACGTCGTCAATTAATTCAATTTGTATAAAAAAAATCTTACAAATATTTTTGGATATCTCAAATTCGAACTTTTCAGTAACCTTAACTTGTCAATCTTCTATCCCGCATTGAGAATTGGAAATGAAATTTCCGGCTCGGTCAAAGTTTTATAACCGTCATGTTATTCCATTCAAGGAAACAGATCAAAGGAAGGATATTTGAAATATAAAAGAAAAATCAAAAATTGGAATTTTCATATTAATATTATACCATCTCTGGAAAATATCCAGGCTGGGCCAGGAAAAATCCTGTTTAAAACCTAATTTTATACTTTTTTTTGCTTACGGCCGGCATTTTTCAGGATTTGAGCCAGGACTTTTCTGGACTGAGCCAAACTGCAAGAGATAAATGATGTGAACGTGCTATCTACAATCAAAGGTCGGCAGAGAACGAAATAGGGTTCAGTTCACCTCATGCGACTAATCCAATTTATTCCAAATATGTGCAATATATAATATAAAGTAACAAAAATTGTTATATTCGTTATAACTTCTACGAACGAATTTGAAATGGAATGAAAAACAAATTTGCGGGCAAAATATTTTGAAATTTTAAACAATGAAATTGGTATGAGTATACATTTTGATGAAATTTAGTATTAAAAACTCAGTCTCTCAAAATTAACAGACTAAATTGACGAATTATTAGATCCAACCTAAACGAAAAGGACTGACTAAACGAAAAGTAAAAAGAATTCTCTGAAGAGCCATTAGCCTAACAAAAATAAATAACTAATTTAAAATAAGTAAATTAAATTTTGACACAACTACCTATAAACAGTCACGCTACTATGCATACTATCGTAATGAAGTTTGGAGTAAGATACATTTTTAAATTCGTAATGAAGTTTGGAGTAAGATACATTTTTAAATTAAGTGTTTAAAATATGGAATAATTGATTTAGTAAACAGTTTTGCCAGTTGAAAATTTTTCACATTTATTCTTAATTTGGAATATTTGAAAAGTTTGATTTTGGCGTTCGTGTATTTAGTACTTTTTGTTTAAGCTTGAATCTCACGTTTCCTTACTATAGTGTATTAATTCTACAGGTTTTATTGCATTGAATTTCTTCTAAATGTTTGGTCATACAAATATTGTTTTCATATTCGACTTTCACATTATTATTCACTTTATATTTGTCTACAGTATTTATACCGAATATTTCAATTTTTTTAGTTACTATTATATTTTGCACATTTTTGGAATAAATTGGATGAGTCATCTGAGCTGAGCGCAAGCAAGTGGAATATCGCTTTTTGCCGACATTTAGTTCAAGACACTGCAAGTATTCGTCGCGTTGCTCCGCCTTTACAAGACTTTAAATGTCAAAGTCGCAGTTTTGCTAATTTTTTCCCAGTTGCGCAGAAGAGCTCGTCTACAAAATAAAAGACGGTCGGTATAAGTAGAGTGAACATGCTCTTCACATTCCATCTCTCAAACCAAAAGTAAGCCATATGGAAACTATTTAACAAATTTTTTGCTGTATTCTGCCATTCTCTTTTTTCCATTTTTCATTATAAAATCAAAAACTCGAACATTTGACCTCTGACCTTAATAAAAGTAGCATTAGTGGCGTCACCAATAAATGCCAATGATAATTATAATAGGTTAACCTATATCTAAATTGCTTAGTTTAAGAGAATTTATGCGTCAGACACGAAAAACTCACTGAATTATATACACTAAATTATATGCAGAAGATAAACTTTAGAGTATTTCAAATTAAACATCTCAAAATCTGTATAAAAATATCTTGTATAAATGTTTTGTTCTGCTTAAATTTTCTGCAAAGCAGTTGCTGATGACAAATTACTTTTGCTAGATGTTTGTTCACATTCTTGGATAATTTACCTCTTTCTGAGAAAGTATGTAAGAATTTCAGAAACATTTGGATATTTCTTTTTAATTCGATTAATTTGTTAACTTAAGCCTAGTATCCTTGAGCAATTGACAAAAATTATCCAGTAAAATTTTATCTCAGAAAAACTTTTTCGAGAAAAAAAGTAGAAAAAAGGTAGAAATATTTCTAGATTTCTTTTTCTTTTTCTGTGTCGTATCCAAGAAATTCTTTTGAAAAAAATAGGTTTTAATTTAAAATGTTCAAAGAAGTTTAAATTGATGCTTTTTCCCACTCTAGATTACATTTTTCTGGAAAAATAAATGTACTGCACATTTAAAATTTTTCGGGAAAAAAGAAGTGGTTTTTTGTCACGGGACAAAATTTTTCCAGAAAAAATTTGATCGTGGATACCGCGAAGACAATTTTTCCAACATTTTTCTAATCTGATCCATTTTTCCGGAAAAATGAGCTCAAGGATACTAGGCTTTAGATGTAAAAATTGACTGGTTACTAAATTAAAATTAAAATATTACACTATATGGCGTTCTACAATTCGGCTATGTACCGATCCCTGCAGAAGTAGTGAGAGCTTTTTGAATTTTTTTTCACTCCGTTTTACTAACGTCACCTATAAATATATTCAACCCACATACTAAAACTTTCTCATATTGTATACACACTAGAATACAGAGTCGGGTACGAATACTACGAAATTGCACAAGATTCCCATGGTATGCGAAAAGTAGATTTATTATGAGAAGCAGACCAGTACAAAAGAATTAAAAATTGGGAGATTTTGTTGGATAAATATCCATACAGGCAGAGAATTTTGTTGTATAAATTTCCCTACAGGCAGAAAATTTTGTTGGATAAATTTTCACAGGCAGAATATTTTGTTGTATAAATTTCTATACAGGCAGAAAATTTTGTTGGATAAATTTTCACAGCCAGAAAATTTTGTTGGATAAATTTTCATAAAGGAAGAAAATTTTGCTTAATAAATTTCTATACAGGCAGAAAATTTTGTTGAATAAATTTCTATACAGTCAGAAAATTTTGGTGGATAAATTTCCACGCACGCAGAAAATTATGTTGGATAAATTTTCATACAAGCAGAAAATTATGTTGGATAAATTTCCATACAGGCAGACAATTTTGTTGAATTAATTTCCATACAGGCAGGGTGTGGAGTGGACATAGACTGCTCATATAATGCCCATGTTCCTTTCCTTTTACATAAAATTGATAAATTATACATACGATGCTGAACAGTTGTTTTAAAGGTAGTTTTAGCGGTTATGTATGGACATGGAACATAAAGGATTAACCAATTTGATGCTAAATCGACAGCCCTTCAGGTTGTCTCGTTTCTCGTTACAAAGCTAAAAGAACAGAACTAAGCAAAAATACAGTTTCTACATAATTAGGTATGAAGTTTTAAATACATCTTGATATAAGTTAATAGAGAGTCCATTAAATTGTGAAATGATAAGTGTTTCCTATTGAAAATTTGATGCTGAACAGAATGCGCTATTCCTCAGCCCTTCAGGTTGTTTCGCTACAAAGATATAAGCACCTTTTAAACACACAACCTTTATAACAATTGTTCAACATTGTATAATATCTCAATTTTATGTAATCTGAAAGAAACATGGGCATTACAGGAGCAGCCTATGTCCATACCCTGCCTCTATGGAAATTTATCTAAAAAAATTTTTTGCCTGTATGGAAATTTACCTAACACAATTTTCGTCTATATGGAAATTTATTCAACAAAATTTTCTGCCTGTATGAAAATTTATCCAACATAATTTTCTGCCTGTGTGGAAATTTATCCCACAAAATTTTCTGCCTGAGTGGAAATTTATTTAACACTATTTTTTGCTTTTGGAAATTTATCCAACAAAATTTTCTGCCTGTATGTAGTTTTATTCAACAAATTTTTTTGGCTGCATGAAAATTTATCCAACAAAATTTTCTAATTTTCAATTATTTTGTATTGGTTTACTTCTCATAATAAATGAACTTTTCGAATACCTTAAGAACCTTGAGTAATTTCGTATCAGTCGTGCCCGACTCTGCATTGTGGTGGGTATACACTATGAGAATGTTTTAGTATGTGGGTTGAATATATTTATAGGTGAGGTTAGTAAAACAGGGAGTGAAAAAAAATTCAAAAAGCTCTAACTAATTCTGAAGGCATCGGTAAGTGAAATACATACGACCATAAAACCTGGACAACTTCGCATGAAATATGAACTATGGTATACACAGCTAGTGTTGGCTATTTTCTTTGTATTTTTAAACTTGCTTTAATTTTTCCAATTGTGTCTAATTGGTTCTACATGTTGCAACTTATTTGGTGGAATAAATAATGTATTGAGTCCATGAACAAAACGATTGCAACATTTATGGCTCTGGTTGACACTGCCGCTAACTTCTGAGAATTCTCTTAATACATAATTTACTTGATATACATTAAAAGGCTTTCGAGAATGGTAAGTTTCGAGACTTGGGAAAATATAATCTGTCGTAAAAATATTTTAGTAAGGGTTGCAACATGTCATGAATTTCACTTATTCGTTTAAGCAAATGGCATTCCAAATTGAGGACTGTCAGGACGTACTTGTCTACAATGTCTCACCAATTACTTGTGTATTTCCAATTTTTGAACCTTAACTACTATATTGGAATATCACCATACTTTTTGAAGCTAAATAGTGGAGTATTGAGAGTGGAAGATGGTGGCAACGTACGCATCGTGGTTAGTAAGATACTGGTAATGCTGATTATTGCAGTGCTCATTGGATTGACTCCCTTAGCTATTGCGTATGAGTATTATGTAGAGACCTCATTGGTTGAAAAGGTTTTGACAACTGGGGTCGTTGTATCTATGAACACTGTGGCGTACTCCTACATGGTTTTCTTGTTTAAGTCTAAGGTAGTGTACGCAATGTTCAAGGACGCGTTGATTGTCAACCGTCGACTGGGTGAGTGTGCGCTTATATAACTTCACATAACAACCATTGTTTGATTTCTAATCGGGTTCGAAGTCAAAACCAGAATTGGGATCGGGTGTTTGTTCCATTCCAGAACAAAAATATTATCGGTTTCCCTTGTTAAAATAAATGAGTTTTCGTTTCCAGTTTTTGTTTTAATTAAAGAAACACTTGGATTCCGTTTCCGTTTCTATTTCATTATTCAAAGTTTTTATCAAATACTAATTTGCCTTGATTTAATTCTCGCTGTTCAATCAGTAGGTGACATGGCTCCAATTTCAAACAGCCAATTCAGTCAATAAGCAATCGCGGACTGGGTTCGATGTTACAATTGGAAAAGAAAAGGCAATTAGTACCTGTCGCAAACTGATGTATCGAAATTATATTTAGATTGCGATATTGGATACTCCTTCATTGAGAACATATAACATTCTCACCGGAGTAATGTATGTTCGAAGAAGCTTATTTGGATAAACAGATTTATCTAAATAATTCGCATAATTAGTAACCCTCGGAATAGCTGGGAGGGTTGTACAGAGCCAACCACTTTATTCCGAGCCGTGGAAAGTCGCTTTCACCAAAAAAAAATTTTGAGGCAGCAAATAAATAGTGCAAAATCCGAAAGTTGAAGGGAATGAAGTTAGCGTATGTTTAAGAAAACATACCTTTGCAAAAATTAATTATTTCACAAAAGCAGCACAGAGTTGAGATAATGAGTGCAATGGGGTTTGGTCCCTTTGCATCTACTCCACCTCACTCAACAAAACCTGTCGACCCCTCTCTCTGTCTCTCTCCTTTTGTCCTTTGCACTGCTTTGCAATAACTTGTGTAATCAAAACTGATTTTGAATTTTTTTTTGTAAACAAACGCCATTCTGTAACGCTGAAAGACAGGTAATTGAGAGAAATGACAAACTAGAGGAATGTGGTACGATTCCTTGTCATCTATTCCACCTGACTCAACAGATAACCTGCCGACCCCTCTCTCTGACTCTCTGCTTTGCTCGATTTTTTTGGATTATGGTATCTAATCGAAACAGATATTTTATAGTGATATAATAAAATTCAGTAAACCATTAGCAATTAATGTAAATAAATATTTTATATAAGAAAAGTTAAATTTATACCAATAACTTATGTTAGGAGAACAACTATTAATAACTTGCATATTCATCATCAAAATGTTGCAGACAAATCTGCAAACGATTTCAGGCACGGAATTTATTATTACTGGGGTTGAATTTATCGCTAATATAAGATGCTCAAACGTTTGTTCCAGATAAGAAAATTAACTATTCTAAAAGTTTGAAGCGATATATTGGAAGGAGCAGTCGCTAAATATAATAATTCCTAATGTGTTAAAGATATGGTACAGGTCGATGATTTTATAAAAGGCGTGATTTGAAGACAAATTTAAAAAAAACTATAGCAAGAAAGTGTTTACAAATATTGATTTGCAACTTGAAATCCACATTTCGTTAATATTTTCTCACAGACCACTTATAGGCCATCAAGTTTAAAAACACTCTTCCTAACTCGCCCTGCCAAGCTTATATGGATTGGGAAAATTATAAATGAAAAACGCTTTTCAGTTTTCAGTTGTACGTAAACTGAATATTGAAATAGGATTTTCGTTGAATTGTTTTTCTCAAAATAGAAGTTATACTGATGTAAATCTGATAGAATTATACAGTTTGTACTCAAAGATAAAGGCAAAGACTCATTGTCCATAATTTATGCAATATTTACAGGATGCGAACATAAACACACAGGGCATTCTATGGATAAGTTTGAATTCTTAAAAGTTTCGGACTGATACTTCGACAGAAAAGCTGTCGGTCTCATCCCCTTGTTCATTTGCTTGGTAGTACCATAAGGCCTTTTCTTCAACATCATCAATATGCTTGGTCCGCTTCTGTAAATTTAAGTCACATTAATCGTATTAGGCTAAGACGTGATGTCAAAATATGCTATAGTCTTAGAAGGCTAAGAAAAATGTGAGAATGATTCGAATTACTTGAATTCCCAATGCCACTGGAAGTGTCATCAACAAACATGTAAACTGTCTTCTCAGGTTTAGTATTCTGTATCATATAAAGTGAATGGCGATTCTGGAGTGGACGCTTCCTGACTATCGCTCAAGTCTGAATTGTTACCAATATCAGAATTAAATATAACTAACGTCATCTGAAAAATTCTGATTAAATAAACCCGCTGTTCCGTATATTATTAAATAGTAATTTGCTTACCCGAGTAACAGATGGGGTTGTTCAGGGCCAAGGTAAAAAAACCAACCAATCAATCAATTAATGTCTCGATTGCATTAGTGTGCGAGGTTTTATAAGCGTTAGATATGTCTTTAACGGGAGGTTCTAATTATAGACTGACAACAGTTTTGACCATTGAGAAGCCGTAAACTTGAATACACCAAAGTTTAATTATAGGCAACTCTAAGCGAATAACCTAACGGGCGTGATGAGAGGGAGGTAGTGGAGTTTCATAAAGTACTACTACTGCACTGGTTTTAGTTCACTCGTACCTATGACATGAACACACACACACCTGAGTCTTAGTAGGAAGTCCATTTGACAATTGAGATGAGAAGCAATTTCCAGGTCTGCAAGTCGAAAGTTTTCATTTTACCTAAGGTACAGAATACGAAGGTTTGTGCCACGATGCCTTTTTCAATCGCCGATTTATATAAATGTTAATCCTAAACACCTTGAATGAGTTTGGACCTACTGTTCGGATCTGTGCCATAAATTATGGACACGTTCCATTGACACCTGAACTGTCCCCGAAATTTCGGACAAGGGAAGCGAGAGCGTTTTAAAATCAACTGCGTTTGCTAATTTAATATGATCCAACCTATTCAATGACACAAGTGTCTAAATTTAATTTGTCTAAATCCAAGAATTAATAATTTCTATTTAAATTCTATGAATCAATAGTTTGCATTCTATCAATAATAAAGTAATCCACTGAACAGCCACTATTTTTTCTCTAAAATCTCCACTGGATGAAATTTTTCAGCATCTTGAAGAGTCTCATTAAGCTTTGGGACAAAATCGCAATATATAAGCTATAGTTTATAGGGCACTATCTCACATCCCTCCCGTCAATTTTCGCATCCCTCTATTTATTCCCGCATTACCCCTCGTAACTTCCGTAAATTTTCCTATCCCTCCCATCTATTCCCGCACTATCCCNCCCGCATTACCCCTCGTAACTTCCGTAAATTTTCCTATCCCTCCCATCTATTCCCGCACTATCCCACATACCTACCGTAAATTTTCGCATCCCTCCCATCCATTCCCGCACTATCCCGCATACCTTCCGTAAATTTTTGCATCCCTCCCATCCATTCCCGCACTATCCCGCATACCTTCCGTAAATTTTTGCATCCCTCCCATCCATTCCCGCACTATCCCACATCCCACCCGTCCATACCCGCATCCAACTGCACTATTCCGCATCTCTCCCCATATATTCCGCATGTCTCCCGTCAATCCCCGCATCCCTTCCTCACTATCCCACATCCCTCCTGTAAATTCCCGCATCCCTTCCGCACTATCCCACATTCCTTCCAACCATTCCCAAAGCTATCCTGCACTATCCTACATCCCTCACGTCATTTCTCGCATCCCTCCCGCATTTCTCCCGCACTATCCCATATATTTCATGTATTAATTGTATTTAATATATAATTTATAATATAATATTTATATATTATATATTATAATTTATAATATAATATTTATATATTATATAATTTATAATATATAATATATAATATATAATTTAATATTTAATTGTATTTAATTATTAAAAAAAAATTTTTTACAAAAATATT
Source organism: Holacanthella duospinosa (assembly GCA_002738285.1). NCBI lineage: Eukaryota > Metazoa > Arthropoda > Collembola > Poduromorpha > Neanuridae > Holacanthella > Holacanthella duospinosa. The sequence goes on from NIPM01000057.1 coordinate 540,300, forward strand.
TAAGACGACACCTGGAATCGAACCCGACACCAGCAACTAGAGTCCAACACTCACACCTTTCCTCTACCTAAGCCACTGAGACAAAGAGATAGTTTTACGTACCCATATTTTTAACTGTTTCTACTGTTCGAAAAAACAATTTTCTTTCGAACCCTCCCATAAATTCTAGAAAGCCCATCGAACAAAAAAAATTTTTTCTGTAGCTTACAAGAGTGAATACTAAATGAAAAGCCATGTTTTATTAAAAAATTAATTTACAAGCCGCGACATATTCCTTTTGAGTTAGAGGATACAGTCGACTCTTGATAATCAAAACTACGATACAGTGTTATCGGGGAAGGGGGTTATGTGGGAAAGATTCTGTATCGGCCGGTGGTTAGATGTGAGGATGTCACAGTAGCGAAGCAAGGTTTTGATCCCCAGAGACAATGACAAGTATGAGTTAAAATCTCTCCTATAAGGAGATAAACAGACCCATGGTTCAGTGTAGAAATACATCGGATACTCTACTTTTTGTCTCACAAATCGTGAAATACCTTTTGAACATTTTTTCAAACAAAAATAACTCTACAGATGGTTATTTTTGTTTTATTTGGCCAGCTAACCTTCACTGTATCTACCCTCCCGCGCTAATTAAAATTCTGAAATTTGTAACTCTCACTCTTAACCTTTAAACACATTTTACATCTAGCAGAATTTTCACTTTTTGTCCAGCGGGTTAAATACCAAAAAAATAGACTTAGAAGTTGAGGATAGGGTTCGAGAGTTTTCCAGAGAGAAATTTTCAGCGCGAGACACCGTGAGTAAGTTGGAAAAGTTCGGGACGTCCATTTCAAAATCCACAGTGTCCAACGTACTGAATTCAATAGGAAACCGGCGAAATCACAAGCAAGTTGGACTTTCTTCCCCAAAAATTTAGCATAAACAACACGTCCGTAAAATTCGATCAATACATCTGATTCGTATAATTGACATTCTAACTGATAGAGAAAATCTACCGAGCCAGAATCAAATCGCTAAAAAATTGAACGTCTTACAGTACACTGTCTGGAAGACCATCCATAAAGATTCATCCATCCGACAAAAAAATTAAAAAGAAACCCCTAGTACATTCGCTGAAGTAATCCACCGTCGAAAATCGGAAGAGTAACTGCCGAAAGCTATATGAGAGTCATCTGGCGGGTCAAATGTCGGAATATGCAGTAACAATCGATGAAGCACTCTTCTTTCTTCAAAACTCCGAAGGTATCAAAAGGATTTACTACACCAGTTCATCGAAACAATATCCCGAATATTATTGCCACAAGAAAGAAAAGTTTGGTGACAGATTCATGGTTATTTTTGCTATGACTGGTCGGGGGACTGTGCCTTTGATCAAAATTTCAAAAAAAGTCAAGGTAAACTCTGACTACTATATTGAACATGTTTTGAAACCTTTACTTGAAGAATCTGTGGCTTCAGTGTACCAAGGCGAGCTGGTCAAAGTGTTTGTCCATCACGACACAGCTTCATTGCATACTTCAAAAAAAAACCACGGCTTACGCAGTAGATTTGAAGACGAAACTTGGAATGACCATCATTCCGAAATCAGAAATACCTGAGCAAGAACCATGGCTGGAGTTTGGGAAATACTACAACAGGAATGGAATAATGTTTCCCAGAAAATGGTTCAGAATGTTTACGATTCATGGAAACGGTGCTTATTATTATTTAAAGAATCGCATGGACAACACATTGAGAGCATAAAAAAATTCACTGACGGAAATTGTTCGTATAGGATTTTTTTTTGTCTGCCAAATAAGAGAAAAATAACCCTCTGTAGTTACCGTCGGCAAATTATTTAAGACCGGCAATTATTTAAGACCGTCTCTATTTAATATTCAACTTGTCGAGCCATGGCGATTATTCAAGCAATTTTCTTAAGACCGGCTATTAATTAACTAAGATAATGTGTTGTTGATTCGATTGACGAATCGAATGGCAACAGTCTAAAATGATCTTGAAAAGATACAGTAGCTTTGTCATATTCATGCTTGCATGCAAACCTGGCTACTGTTTTATATGACTTTCACATTTCACAAGTACATGTGAGCCAAAACTGCATTTTATAAAAGTGGGTTGTAAAATGGAGAAGTTTCCTTATCTGTAAACCCAATTTTACAATTGTGAAACTTTATTTGGCGCATCAAGTTGATTCTCTTAATTTTTCAAATTTATTTAGTTTGAATAAAATGTCAAAAAATCAAAATAATAAATGGCAGTACTCAGTCTTAATCACGACGAGAGTGAAATTTCGCTAGTAAGTTCTCTGAAAAACTTACCCACAAAGGAATCTAAATTGAAATAAATAACGAGACAGGTCATGACCTTGGAGTTTATGATCTTATCAAGGATTGCAAATAATTTCGTGATACTACATATCAAAATTGGCGTATAAAATCGTCATCAGCTCTGTTATGGTGCCTTATATTTCTTGAGAATTCGGCGGAAGGGAACTTAGTATAATCTACAGTTACATAATTATTAAAAAGTAAACATCCGTCTGAAGAACTTCCTATGCGTAACTTTACTTACCGAGTGAATTATTGATTTTGAAATGGTATTCATATCAGCGACTGAATGGAATTGAGTTCCGTCTCCATGCAATGTTAATTACAGAATTTGTTGAATTGGAGAAAGCCCATTGTTCCTCTTTGTTGTATGGCTAATTCCGATTTTTCCAAAAAAAATGTCAGTAGTGACACGGTTGATATGAAAACTTTCTATGAAAGTAAAATCTATATTGCAAAGTTAAATCTCGGTTTGAAATGTCGTTTGAGTCGCCCCGCTGTCAATGTCAACATCATCACTGTCACTACTACTTGCGTCACTTAAGGCAATTCCTGTCATTCTTTTGCGATTTTGTTAATTAATAAGAAAAACTCTTAGATGTTGAGACTTGTAATTGTATTTAAAGAGCTAAAGGGCTCTGTAAAATTGTAACATACAATTTCACAATTTTGTCGAAGTTGGATGTTTTTTATAAAACTTATAGTTGGCAAATTGTCAAAAAATACCTGTGAATTCTTAAGTTTTACTTGTAAATGTAACTATTGAATTTATAGAACAATTTCTTACAAAATTATATTGTAAAGTATGGAATAATTGTAAATCGATTATAGAACAGGTACCTGGAAATTAAAAATTTAACAATTTAACAAAATATGTATCCCAATAACAGCATTGAGTATGTCAAGGCAAATATCCGATTGACTTCGAAATTTGAATGTTATAACACCGTTAATTTGCTTTAATATTAAACGGTGTTCTCATTCAACATACTTTGGAAATTTCTAGCATAAAATATTTTTTGTTTCATTGTTCATAAAATTTAGTAAATCATATCATGACTATATATACAGAGATTGGGTTGCCTAATTAAGCGATTTGGTGGTTTAAGGGAAATATGATAGATGGAATCCACATCAAAAGAATGGGATTGAATTGTTATTCCAAGGAGCATTTTTCGTCTTGGCAGTTATATATATTTTTGGACCTTCCGCCTTCATCATGTTTATCGAGATCCGTATTCACTTTTTTACTCTCGTCCAAATTTTGATGGAGTATTTCGCATTGTCTCAGCAACAGTACTTTTACACAATGGCATTGCTTTATTTGATACTGGCTGTATTCTGTGCTTCTACCGTAGTGGTTCTTTCACATTATCTAATGTTCATATTTATTATGAACATGTGCAGCAAATGCAATGTTAGCAGCAAAATGTTGGTACCCATATACATATTAATATTTATTCATATCACATGGCAGATTTGATTTCCTTGCCTTTTCAGAATAACATCACATGCCACAATAAATTCTGGACATACATTCCACACAATAGTTATGAATTATCGAACGATACAGCTATTCACATTCTGGATGGACGCTGAATTAAAACATTGGTTTCTAATGATGGCCACGACCCTGGCTTTCATGATAATAACCATATTTGTGTGCGTTCTACATTGTACCCCAGAATGCGGATTATTTATTCTAATGTTGGGTGTAATCGCTTCACTTGTGTGTTTGAAAATGTTACACATTGGGGCAGAGTATGGGGCGCAACTCAACTCTAGTTCAGAGGAGCTATTACGGACTCTTCGAGGTCTACGAGGAGCTGCGGTGACGAGAAAAGTTCGAAGTATGAAACCAATCCACATAAGAATTGGAAACGTTACTAAACTATCCAAAGAATCCTTTGCAGTTATAATGAGTGATATAATTTTCGCCAAGGTTATTGATATCCTTATAGGAATTCGTTAAAGGGCAGCAAGACGCAATATTTGAGTGAATAAAACAAAATTTGAATCACATTATAAGACACACCAAACACCAAACATTACGTTATTGATGTGTTTTTTTTTTTACATAGCTCAGCATTGAATCACAAAAAATGTGTATCCCATATCCGACTACTGAATGGGATGAAATTCCCACAACTTACAAATTCTGTAACAGTTTCCCATATCAGGATCTAATTAAACAAAATTTAGACAGTTTTACACACTTCAGCTTTACTCTACGCTTACTTAGACTCGAGGCTACACTCCATGCACAAATAACGCCCAGGCGACAATCAATTTGTTTAGCAACTGTATTATAGATCCAGATTACAAATAAATAGTCATAGGATGTCATCAGGTATACCACATTTATGTCAACGTTAAGTACGTTGTTCCTCCACAAATAAGAAACTTATCAGCTAATCTTGGTCGGCAATTTAATATCTAATAACGTGAGAGTTTGTTGAAATGCAGATAAAGTATACTATTACACATAAAATTCAAAACCATTGGGCTGTCCCCAAATTAGTAAACCATTTTATTTAAACAATAAAACTCTCCCCAGATGCGGCGCCTAATTTTTTGCATCCATTAGTGCTTATTCTTCCGTTTGAGGAAAAAAGTAAAAATAACCTTGATTAAGACTTGTTAGTTTTTCAAAGTAAATTGAGTGTTTCATTTAAAAAAAGTTTGCTCCTTCGTCACTTTTAGAAGCAGCAAAAGATCATCATCATCTAGAAAAGGTACTAAGTCCGTTTAGGATACGGTTTTGACTTTGGGTAATCAGAAACTATTTCAAAGTATAATTTTTTATTTCGGCGAAATCAGTTGTAAAGCAGAAATCTGAAAAGAGTATTAAAAACTTTGGTTCAGCAAGAATTTATGTTTTTAAATTTGCACCAATAAAGAGAGCGGTTTCTGAGAGAAACTTTAGTATTCAAAGAGCGATACTTCATGAATCATGAGCATGACATTCTTCAAAGTTTGAATGTTCACAATTTAAAAATGGTGATTGTCAGACATTTAGAGGTAACGTCAGATATTTGAACTAGCGGTATTTCTAATGTTTACTGTTAAGCTGATAATTCTTTTTGAATAAAATTGTATATAACAAAGAAACAAAATTTTAGCACTTTTTCACAGTTTTTTAAACAAATTTAATCGGAATTTTTAACTTAAAATCATAGTTCTTAGCAATTTAAATTCCGAGCAGTGCTCATTAGAAGTCACATTGAGCCGAGATTCTTAAAAAATTGTTCTTCAAAATTCTAAATTGAGTATTTCTTAATTTTTTGACAATGGTACAAATCACCATACTGTTATGTAAACATCAATATTTAAGATGAAAATTTCCACAAGATAATTTAATGATTTTTGCAAAAAAATAGTATTCTCAAAAATTAAAATAAACAAGTGCTGTTCTTACCCAGCTTTCTTTAATTTTAGTGCATTTGGTACGGTAAACTTGAAGACATGGGTCATAGCCATAGCCCACCTGAAACGAAATTTTTGGGTTAGCCGCTGTTTGAAAGCTTGCCAGATAATTCGTTCTCGGAAATTTATCGTGTTTCGATGGACAGTTTCCATTTGTGATTAAGGAAAACATTTATGCTCCTGAAGAATTTAACGGTGCCGAAATGGCTTTGTTTTATTATAAAGAGATGTACATAATTAGTGATAATAATAAAATAACTTCAAACAGAGCAGTATATATCTCTCCGGCTTAGGTAGTCTTGGCAGATAAGTGAATTTCCATTATGTTTATTATATTTGTAATTCCATTTCCATTTTGAGAGAATTGAAGCATAAATACAGGACAACTGAAATCAGGACCTACTAACAATGAACAGTCAAAGCAGGAATAAAAGTAGACGGAAGTATCAAGCAGTTACGTTATTCTCCACGAATAAAAGAAATAGAGCGGTTTATCTAGTGATCCTGTTTTTCCGCCTGCAAGTCATCTATTGTAATATGGATGGTTATTACATATTTTTTCGTGAGTATTCTCATGTCACTCTATGCTGTACATGCGTATTACCGTTTAGTTTAACTAAATATTATATTAGATCAGCTTTCATGACTACTGCTAGTAGTTTATTTTGCCTTTGACTTTGATGCTATTTTGAGCTATGAGCCAGATATACTGTTATTCATGATAAGCTTTGACCCTATATTTCGATTTTTTGCAGAATGAAAAGTTGTAATATGTTGATGAAATAATTTAGTCTAGAATGTGGCGGGACTGACCCACCACTTTGAGATTGAGACAGGGATTGCCACAAAAACTTGGTCTCTGGTGGGATATGATCCCACGTCTTGGGTTTTCCGGACCCAATGCACTACCATTTGTGCTCCAAAACCGATTGTTGGAATCTTGTCCTCAATCTCAATACAACTCCGAAACTCCTTTGCTTTCCATTAGCACAGACAATCTCCTCTTTCCTGGTCATTCATTGCCAGGAAAGGAGTCTACAATCTCATTTATGAGTACAGTAGAGGGAATGGAGTCTTATGCTCAAATCCCTACAAGAATTGTACGATTCCGACGTAAAATACACCACCTCGGAATTGAAATTTGTTTGAAATGATTATTTCCAAATCAGTAAAAAATACCAATCTTATGTCCGAAATTTGTTTAATAAAATTATTGTACCTGCTCTCGATCGGGCTCCAATGACCTCGAACTCCTCCTTCAACTCAGCCGTAATGGATAAAAATAAAATTCCAAAAAGTATTGATTTTTATTCGATTTAAATCCAATTTCGAAACCTGGTTCGGACTTGCTTCAGTTATAACATGTTTCTGATGTGTAATAATTGCATTGCATACGGTGACCCATTATTTAAATTTTTGACAGGTATAACTTGTGTTTTGTTTGTTTTATAAAGCTTTCTTCGTTTGCTTTTGTTCCAAATTTTTCTCCGATTACCGCGGTTATTATAGAATGTAATTGAATTTTTGAGCGTGTGATGCATTCTATTTTATGTGGTGCAACACATTTATAATTTCCATTGTCTTATCTCTCAATAATAGAATGAAATGCTAATTTTTAAACATGATATAAAGTCGTTGTTGACAGAAGTGTTCCGGATCAATTCTGAGATTGAATCTTATCATTGTGTATTGTTGTTAGTTCCTCTAAAGTGTCATTAAATCATAATAATAAATTTCAAAACAATGAGACAAGCCATCTCTTTTATACTACTAGCATTGGTAAGAAATGTTTTACTCAAAAATCTAAAATATACCACACAAAAGCTAAGGAATTAAACTATTTAAAAAATTAATTTTACAATAATTTTACAATGTATTGTGTTGTCTAAAAATTTTCTATAAAAAATCTTGTATTGAATTTTAGTAACTTAATTATAGTAATTGAATTTAGTAACAATTTGTAATTACTGTAAATGAATTATTCCAGCATTAAATTTTTAATACTTAATTATTGGATTCAGTTCATAAATCTACAGAAATTGGTGCACAAAAGATAGCCTAAACAACAAAATTACTTAAAGTAAAAAAATTTTTCTTAGGTAGTTAGCAAAACTTATAACACAAGAATTGTTATGTGACTCGATTTCTCTTCCCCTAACTTGTCCATATGTAAAATTCATATTTCTGATTTCCTCACTTAACTTAAAATTTTTAAGAGAAATAGTCTAATTTAATTTTATAAGTTGTAGGATTATAAGTTATCAAGTATAAGTGATCGATTACAGACTGTCTATTGTATTTAAGAGAACTCCTATCACCTTAATGTGTATAACCAACACCTCAGAAATTTCCAGCATTGCTGGAAATTGCATACATGTTATTTTAAAAATATTTCAATTTATAGCTTATACTCTTTATTTAGTTCACGTTACCCTTACTTGACTATATATTTATAAAATTTCTCCCGATTTGAATGAGTATCAATTAAAATTTTGTTTGGTGTAAAAATAATGTTTTCAGGTTCTTTGTTTCAAAACAAAAGGGGAGTCAATACATAACCTAATACCAAAGCTTGGTTATCAACTCAAAAATATCAACAACACCCAAGGACCTGTAACTAGTCCTAAAAACAATGAATTAAAATCATCAGGAAATAAAATTCAATCAAGAACTTTTCCATACCTTGAGTCTTTGATAACAGGAAGTGATCCAATTGCATCGGGAATTGGAGATTTGAATACAGACGAAACATTCTCAGTGGGATATGCTAAGCTTGCATTTGCTGGTTTGTTTGGTGGAGGCTATCCACCAATTGGTTTCGCAGGAGGATTCAGCCATGGATATATTAATCCGTATACACATCGATACTACAGTAAGTTATTACTATAACAGTTGAGCCTTCAACTAAAAGAGCTAACAACGTAAATTTTTTCGGTTCAGATCCATACGTTGGCGGAATTTCTCCGTTCACAAATAACTACTTTGGTCACTATCCGCACCATCATGGTTTTCATCATCATCATTATGGATCCGCGTTTCATCCAGGATATGGTGGTGGCATTCACTTTTAGACTCAAAATGATGAAAATACAGACAGGAAAACATTACTAGACTATATTCATTGCATATTTTTTACTATAGTATACTTCTCAAATTTTGTTGTAATGTAATAGCACAAATTTTTATCCACTTCAAATATTAGGATTTTCCAGTAATGCCTTGACAGTGTAAAACATTGTTAATAGAACTGTCTATGATTGTAACTAAAATAATGCCTTATTATCTAATTCAGTTATATGTGGTTTTTGTAAAAAATATTGTTAGAAAGCTATGCGATTATTGCAAAGAATAATAAAGTTATATATTGTATAATGTTTTGTTGTTGATGAAATTAATTTTTGTAGTCAGCCGGATTGCATCCATGTTACAGTTCGGTTAGAATTTACTCCTAGACGGTCTGTAGTTTGCTGGAGTTCAACCGGTCGAAAATGTTGCAATATATCTCTCCAGTTATTTTCTGCTTTTCGGATGATGTGTCAGTGGTCCTGTCAACTTAGAGAAAATGCACCATAAATTACGTATTTCTCGTCTGCGCAAATACTTTAAAATCTAGATAACTAATTCATCCAATGTGTCCAAAGGAAATGACTCGCTTGTATCAGTGAGTGGAAAAACTCTAAATAACATCCGAATCTCAAATCGACGCTTTCCCTTTTCTAAAGAAAAGGACAATTCCATTGTCCTTTGTCAGTCTGTTTTCAGCATATATCTAATTTGTACACACATAGTGAAATGTCAACAATGTACGTATTCAAGAGTCCATATGAATGAATTTCCACTTTTTTTTTAATTAACTATTACTTTGTGAGCTTGTAAGAAAAGGATTTTGGAAAATCCGAAAGATATGGAGATAAATGTTAATAACTTCACATAGTTAAGCTACTTGACGACATAAGGCTGTAGTGTTAGTTTCCAATCGTTTTCTTTTGTTTCTCTTTTTTGCAATCTTTTCTAGTCGGATTTGATTCTCAATAGCCTGGTTGTTTCTACGATTATTTTTTTTGTCTTTTCCTAACTTCTTTTTTTATTCTTACATTTAATGGAGGGTCAGGTGTGTATAACAGTTGTCTAGATTCCTTAGTTAAACTGTATCTACGGTGAACTACAGTGGCTTGTTTTATATCAGATTTTTGTTTGGACGAAGGTCTAGTTAGTGGTGAATTGAACAATAATCTTTTCGGACGAAGTTTGGTGGAATAATTTCTCTGATCTCAGCAACTATTTGCTCTCGATTTATAGGAAATCCTTGTGGCACTCGTTTTCTCATAACAATCTTTAGTATAGCTGTTGCCAAATCGCGATTTGTTAATTTTGCAATACTTCAATACTTCTCTGCATCCACAACGGTGTTGTATGGTTTATCAAATCGTTTCCCTAAAAGTGTGATAATTGGGATCAATACTTCGCCTCGGGTTAAAGATTTTGTGCTGCAGAATCGTAACCGTACATTATTGGGTGGTTTTATTGGGGTTTTGTAAGTGAGTGTAAGATGTTTGAGTAATTCATCATTTGTGTTTTCTACACATCTCTCAAATAGTTTCATACTGTGTAGTCTACTTTTTACCCTAACTCTTTCTGTGATTATGACGCATAGCCTTTATAATGTCCTTTTAAATTTAACAAGGGTACTGTAATGGTTATCGTTGTCAAGGGACCAATGTTGAATCGGTAAATCTTCTACTGGTTTGTGGAGAAAATATTCGATAAACTGGTGAAATATTTTTAATGCGTAAAAATCTTGGATGTCGAACACCGCAACAAAAAAGATGTTAAAGTGGCATGCTAAAGCCTGAAATTGCTTCCAACCTCTGTAGAATACTTTCACCATGTATGGAGTTTCAAACAATGTCTTTAAAATTGGTTTCGCTTCTATAATTATGTTCTTTATGTCCAACATCCTATGTAATATTGTCAGTTATCAACAATATTATCATTATCGCACCAAAACAAAATTCTGCTCTATCGTCTACACAAGTCACTGATATAGCACATATCTGGGCTTCACCAACTCTTTTTAATTAGCTGCTTGTTTCAGTGACGACAAATTTTTGTAACTGGTGCCACATGACAGAGAGGATTTTCTAGGATAGGTGGGTTTAAATAAAGTCCTCTATTTAGCCAAGGTTGAAACTTATTTACCAGGGTAGGGTAATCTTTAAAAAATACACGTTGACGTAAGTTTGCTTTTAGCGTTTCGTTCTCCATCCGGAATCCAAGAATTGCAACTTTCAGAACATTATAATTTTAACAATACTATTTTTCCGTATTATTTATTTTTTATTGTACCGAGTCATTGTCGTTTCTAATCTATATTCAAACTAATCTATATGTGTGTTATTACGTGATTTAGAAAATTGTTTAAAAAATGTCCGAGGTATTTCTCCAGTGTCACACTTTATTTTTAATAATCTTTACTATATTCTTACTTACAGTCATTGACTTTTTATTCTTATCATATTATTATGGTTACACTAGTCATACGATATTTTACTAACTGCATGTGGAATTTTACACATTTAATCAGAAGTGTTACTATCCTCATTCTCTCATTCATCAATGTATTCAAGTCAGAATTATAGCATTACACATTCAAAAAGGATAATCTATGCTACTATCAGATTTATGATAATTATTGATATTAAAATGATGAGTTAAGTTGATCCTATAAGTTAAGATTTTTATTTTCCTATTACCACCAATTTGAAATTTTTTAATTATATTATAACACTTAATTCACTTCTGAACAGCTTTCACTTGGTGAAAGTTGGTGATAGGCTTATCGGCTTATATTCGTGAATGAGCAAAACTATTCAACCCTAACTTGTACTTAAACTAACCTATTATTTAGCACATTCGCTAACTTAATTAAAGTTAATTTAACCACATTTAGTTGATAATTACATTAATTAATTAACTAATAAGCTTAAACACTAAATATCCTGGCAAGATCATTGCTGAAACTACTCGAACGTAACTTAGGTCAAATAGGACTCAAAGAATCATTAGTCCCTTATTGTTGTATCTATCTCGGCAACTATATTAAATTACTAGTTTTTTTGTCCCCTACATTCTACTTCTAAATTTTGTCAATTTAGTCAGTCTGTCAGTATTAGTCAATTGTCAGGTAGAGTCACCTCTAGGACCGTACTAGGTCACTGAGGTCAATCGAGGTCTTTCAACCTCTCTCCCTTCAAGAAGGGAGCTCTGTATTAGAGACTTCGGGAGCCCGAAGTCCCTAAGGACTGACGAGGCTCTTGGTTAGGGTTTCCACTGACCTAAGAGACTTATTATTGCTGTCAATCAGTGTAATTGTCAAGAATATAGTATTAGTACCTATCTTTTGATGATAATTTAATTTTCCGTCTTCTATTCGTTCGTAGTGTAGAATTCTATCAAGTTGAAGTTGAAGTTTAAGTTGAATAAATAGAAAGAAGTTTTACTGTTTGGATCTTTATTGGACTAAAGAATTTGATTTAATTTTAATATAAGAATTATAAGCTGGACTGGACTTAGCTGAACTTACTAACAAGTCGTCTTTTACCTCTATTTATAAAAATTCTACTTATATCATAGGTCTTCTCGAATCTTCCAGGAACCTTCATAAAAGATTTGAAAGGTTTCAACCCTGATTCAACATAATATTATTGTGAATGATCATATTTCTAGGATGGTTTCATTCAATCATCAAGTGAGGAACCACTTGATGATTTAATGATTGCTGACACAAAAAAGTCAGTTCACTTACCCTTTCCTTAATGACCCTTTTACTTGGCTTAAGAATATACATAATTTCTGTTCGTTACATTATTCTCTTCGATTTAAATATTCAAAACAATATTGATATCTAATTTCGAACCTGTTTATGAGGAGAAATATTGATGTTAATGTTTAGATTTTAAATGCTAGTCTCTACAAATTAATTTTTGTCATTTTCAACCTCACATCAGCATAATAAAACAAAACCAGTTTCATTATGATCTCTTTGAGGAACACCTCGTTTGAAAATTTACAATATTATCTTTATTAAGCCAAGGTTTATGTACGTCAATATGAACAAATGAGAAAAAAAAAATTTTTTTTTGCACTAATATTTTCAGTTGTTACCTCCAGATACAACTGGTGAATACAAAAAATTATTTTGACGCATTCCCCACTCTAAAATACTTCACATTCATAATGTAGAGTATGAAAAAAGTGTCCTTGATCTCATGCTTTGGTTTAATCAGTCACTCGTCAACACTGACTGAAATGTACAACAAAAAATTTCAGTATACAGAAATCAGTTATTGCGTCAACAGGTTAGAAAAACTAAAGTAAAGAGACACTATTTTTGAATAATGGCTTTTTGGTTCATTACTATTGTATTAACTTTTATTAGTGTGATATTTATCATAATAAATCACAGAAGACAAAAGTATTTTTTCGAGTCAAAAGGTATTTCTTATTCGGGCAATGGAACAATTCGGGTTATTTTCAACAGTTTACGTGGTATTGGATTTATTCAAGATTTTCATAATCAATACAAAAAAATGAAAGCCAGAAATATTAAAGTGTGTGCATCGATCGACTTTGCACAACTTGCATTAATTGTATCGGATGTTGAAATCCTCAAATCAATTCTTGTGAAGGATTTTGATCATTTTAGTGACAGACGAAATTTTGCTGTGAGTAAGAACGATTGGATATTCTCAAGAATGTTATTTGGTATGCGTGGTGAAGGATGGAAACAGTTGAGGGCAAAACTAAGTCCTACCTTCACTACAGGGAAGATAAAACGAATGTTTAAACTATTTAATCAAAGTGGAAAGAAATTTGTTAAATTTATTGAAGAAGAAATGGCAAATTCAAAATCTGGAGAGATTGACCTCACAAATGGATACTCAAAGTTTACAATGGATATTATTGCTTCTGCTGTATGTGGAATTGACAGCCAGGCCTTTAATCAGAAAGAGCCTTCATATTTTGAACAAATGGGAAAGGCACTACAGTTTAAATTTGGTGGGCTACAAATTCTGAAGTTTTTAGTAATGATGTTGATTCCAGTAAGAGTTACAAATTTGCTTGGATTATCATTCATTGGACCAGAGGTAAGAATATTTCATTCATATTACTTTTGTTTTATACCAAAAATTCAAAATGTTTGTATTACATCAATATATTTCCGCACAGGTTTCACGCACTAGCACTAACTTTTAAGTTAAAATTATCTAACTTTTATAAGCTAAAATTGGTTATAATGCAAGCGGATTAGTATTTTATTATTCTATTTATTTGCTTTAGTCAGGCTGCGCTTCTAAATCTATACGCTATTTGTTGTTCGTCGTACATTTTGAGTATAATGCTATTTCATAGTTATATAATTACATATGAAATGATTAGCACTTCACCCAAAAGTTTTATAAACAATTCTGTTTTAGCTATTAACCATATTTGACATCAGCAGAACCAAAGGTTTCAGTTTTCTCCGAGGGAGTAGAAAGAATAAACTAACATTCCTTTATGCCAACAAAACCGTTTGCTTGTAGATGGAATCTCGAACAGATTTTCAAAAGCCAAAAAATGGAAACTTTTTTTGTTTCGAAAAATTGTTTTACTGAAAAAAATTTCCTCTTGCACATAGACTAGAGTAGTATGTATAGGATGATTTTCCCATCAAGATGGCGGCCAAAATCTATTTTTGTTCACCCTAAGACCCTTTCACCCTAAGACCCTTTCGCCGTAAGACACATTCACCCTAAGACCCNTAGAATACCTGCTGAAGGACGCGAAATTTTGATTTTGATAACAATTTTGAATATTTTCCTCAGTCTCAGGAGCCTGCGTCGTTTAAGCTTTTTATCGGCTAGACTTTAGCTATATTACAATTTTATAATCTTGTGACTTGAGCCATCAAATTTTTAGGTAATGTTTACTAATACTGGTACAAAAATTTTACATCTGCGATTCCCTGGTCAGTAATGTACACTATGTTACAGTAAACAATTCATGTTCATAGAAAATTTTCATGTTATGATCAATTTTCGNATGTTTACTAATACTGGTACAAAAATTTTACATCTGCGATTCCTTGGTCAGTAATGTACACTATGTTACAGTAAACAATTCATGTTCATAGAAAATTTTCATGTTATGATCAATTTTCGATATTTATGTTGAAATTTGAATTAAATATTCATTTACTTTCATCGTTTAATAAAANCGATATTTATGTTGAAATTTGAATTAAATATTCATTTACTTTCATCGTTTAATAAAAGAATCCAACTATACACTTTAAATGGACCTGCAAATTGAAGCAAAATCTATGCCTCAATTGGTCTGGCATTTAAACTACGCTTTTGTAGAATAGATACTAGGAGAAAAAAGAGACAAAAAAATTTCTAGAGTAGTATAAGGGAACCATACTCTAGGGCGTGATACTCGGGATCAAGAGTTAGGTCTGGACAGCTTGGATATCTGCATTATTGTCTGGCTTATTTGTAACAGAATATTACCTTGAAAATTTCTGTTCAAATAAGCTATAATTTTGCGGTTGCTAGTAAATAACGACCGTAAAATTATAATTAAATTTTCCTAAGGATTTTCGTCCTACCATAATGGACTTAATGTATTCAGTAACGACATTTTATAAATATTTTCTGTCCGAACCTGTGTCTTCTTCTGGTGTATGGTTCGTGCAGTTCGGCAAAACTTTTCAAACAAATTATATTTTTGTTTTGACAATATTTATGTTGCCGGAGAAAGTATTCCGTCTAAATGGTTTTTAAGGTTTTCTTAANTATATTTTTGTTTTGACAATATTTATGTTGCCGGAGAAAGTATTCCGTCTAAATGGTTTTTAAGGTTTTCTTACTTTGGAACACATTTGTCCGAAATTTCATGGCAAAGTAATGATACATATTTTTCTAAAACAAGGAGTTAGGCTTGGTTTTGGAATTGACTTATGAAGTTTGAACTTGAAATTAATTCAAAATTTTGAATTATGAATGTAATCATAATAATGGTGCGATTTAACAACACGTTACATCGGTGGTTTTCAAAGAANTATATTTTTGTTTTGACAATATTTATGTTGCCGGAGAAAGTATTCCGTCTAAATGGTTTTTAAGGTTTTCTTAATTTGGAACACATTTGTCCGAAATTTCATGGCAAAGTAATGAATGATACATATTTTTCTAAAACAAGGAGTTAGGCTTGGTTTTGGAATTGACTTATGAAGTTTGAACTTGAAATTAATTCGAAATTTTGAATTATGAATGTAATCATAATAATGGTGCGATTTAACAACACGTTACATCGGTGGTTTTCAAAGAANAAATTTTGAATTATGAATGTAATCATAATAATGGTGCGATTTAACAACACGTTACATCGGTGGTTTTCAAAGAAATATTTTCTGGGCAAAAAACCTTAATCCGAGAAAGCTGATGTCAAAATTTATTAGTTGAGATATCGTGGACAGCCAATCACAGGGTCCAAATTATATTATATTCTCTACATTGAAATGAATTCGAATTGGTCGGTTAATTAATTGGAAAGGTAGAATTTTAATGTTATAAAGCACAATTAGCATAGCAATTTTGTTAAAATGTTCGCGATGGGTTGGAAGAGAAAAATGTTGTTTTATTTTCCGCTCAGTTAATTGCGCTTGGCAAGCATCTCATAGATCGAGTGTATGAAGTAAACTAACACACATCCTCACAATCGTGCGTTTCATAAGTTTCGTTATCCTTGAACATAACTCCAGAACTACAACAGGAGTTCAATATTTAAAACTTAGACTCGGATTTAGAAATTTTAAATTTTGGTTAGCCTTTATATTATTTTGAATGTTTATATTGTCGTAAAAATTAAATTTTAAACTCATCAATCTTGCTGAATAAATAAGCTTACTAAAAACAGTTACTGAATTCATAGGTGACGGAATTTTTCTCTAATGCAATAAAATCTTCGATTCAACACCGGCAAACGACAGGAGAGAAGCGTGATGACTTTGTTCAACTAATGCTTGAAGCAAGAGCGGGGAAATTAAAACTAGATGATGGAGATTTGGAAGCATTTGAGAAAGACGCTATGATAAAGCCCAATTCTGAAGATGGAAAAACAGTTCTGACAGATTTACTGGATGACGATACGATTGTTGCAAATTGCATTCTCTTTATACTCGCTGGATTCGATACACTCCAGTCACTCTTATTGTTTTGTGCCTACCTACTAGCACTCCACCAGGACATACAAGAGAAGCTAAGAGAAGAAATTGATTCTCTCCTTAGTGAAAACAATGGAGAATTTACATANCACCAGGACATACAAGAGAAGCTAAGAGAAGAAATTGATTCTCTCCTTAGTGAAAACAATGGAGAATTTACATATGACGGATTGAGCAAGATGACCTATTTAGATATGGTCATTAATGGTAAGCCAAGACTTGGTGTATTTAAGTTTCGTAATGAATTAAGACATTCATCACATCAAACACAGTGCGTTTTTGTCAGATTTGTTTATGAAAACTACAACGANCGTAATGAATTAAGACATTCATCACATCAAACACAGTGCGTTTTTGTCAGATTTGTTTATGAAAACTACAACGATAGTCTTTTTAAATATACGCACGCATACACATAGCATTTTCTTGGAGTTGGCAATCGAGATTTTTATAAGGAGAGTGCGAGTTTACTCATTTGCTCAGTATTAGCAAATTCAGGTTGACCTTTATTATGAGGACATCGTCTACCATTTCCCAAAAAGTNACTCATTTGCTCAGTATTAGCAAATTCAGGTTGACCTTTATTATGAGGACATCGTCTACCATTTCCCAAAAAGTGCTTTGTACATAAACAACGACTAAGACAATGTACTACGAGTGTAAGATCTCTGATATAAAACCAAATTGGGATAGCACTTGAATATTGAAACTTTTTTGTTTGTATCAAGCGTTACATGTGTAGTAATGGAAGGTTTGCGTTATAAGATACGGNTGAATATTGAAACTTTTTTGTTTGTATCAAGCGTTACATGTGTAGTAATGGAAGGTTTGCGTTATAAGATACGCCTTGAGTTTTTTACTCCAAAACCAATTTTATTATTAAGTTGTTCATATGTTGTATAAAGCAAAAACTACACATTTGTGTAGTGTAGCATGTTATTAATTCAATCGATTATGCGTTGAAATGTCTAGTCCTATAACGCCCGTTTTATACTTAATGTCATTCGTCCTTCATTTGAATGAAATGCAGTATGATTGATAAATTTTGCAACAAATTTTGCAAAAATCTTAACTTTCAAGGTAAATTAGATTGCAAAATTTGTTACAAAATTCATCAATCATACTGCATTTCATTCGAATGAAGGACGAATGACATTAAGTATAAAACGGGCGTAACACTCATGATTTTTAACTGATATCCTTGACAGCTCTGCACCCTTCAATAACATGGTACGGACCATCCGTGTGTAATTAATTGCACACCAAAAAGGGGAAATTTAGTACAGAAAGGGGGGGGGGGTGTGCAATTTGTCGCACACCGATGGTCCAGAACGAAAGTTCGGCAGAAACGGTGTGCAATCTATTGCACACCGATGGTCCGGTCAGGTTTTTTGCTGGCAAGTTTTAGCAACAATATTTCCTAAAAATCCTGAAAAATCGGCTGTTCGGCAACGCTGTTTTGAATAAATCTATTGTAATAACTTATAGTACAAACGAGGATTACATGGAAACCATAAAAATTCCATAATGTAATTCTTTTTCAAAATCCGCATTTCCGCTAGGGTGTGTCGTATTTTACACACCGATGGAGCTGTCAAGGATATAAGATGATTTTAATTGTTTGATTGTTAACTATATGCAAATCGCTTCTCCAAGTATGGTATCCTTTGAATCTTTTTGTCCATTTTAACCAATGGTATGAATTTTTAAAATTGTAAAAGCATAATTTATGAATTGGATAATTGAATATACAATATTGTCTAAATTCACACAAAAAGGATTATTGAGATTTTAACTATATTCTAAAAAAGATAAAGACATTATATAATATTTTTGAACCGTGATCCTGGGAACCTAAATTTTTCCTCGTGCTACCTCTTTGATAAGAATTTATGTAACGTAGCAAGTAGGATATAATTTTTTTTAAGTTTATTTGACTTATTGGCTTTCGCCCAATCAAGAGGGTAGGGAATTTATCTGGAAATCCCGCACACTTGCTTTTCAGTATTTCTGCTGCCTCGAACCAGGCCCCGCTCTTTTTACGTCCACGTCAGGGGTGCAAGTGGGCTGACTTTTCGAAAGCCCAGCCCAGTCCAACCCGTTAATGAATCTATTATTTTAGCCCACTGGGCCTTCGGCCCAGCCCACCAAAAAATAAATTTCCATAACCCTGCTCAGCCCAGCCCAGCCCAGCCCAGCTTAGCCCAGTCCAGCCCACAAAAAACCAGAGACACTTTATTATTTCTTTAAATATTTTTCGAAATTCTCTGCTGAGTCACCTTGAGAGTTTAACTTTCAAGGTGAAACTTTCAGCTGCGCGAGATTAAAAATTTCAAATTTCAACTCAGCCCAGCCCGGCCCATAAGAAATTAATACTCACAAACCCAGCCCAGCCCGGCCCAGTTCAGCTCACAGTCCAGTGGGCTGGGCTGGGCTAGGCCCATCATGGGTTAACCCAGCCCATTCGCACCTCTGGTCTACGTGTACACAACTTTTCAGGCGTCTGGTAGCGTGGATCTACTACTATGCATATTTTACCTATTTTACATGAAACGGGGTAAGCTATGAGAACATTTATCTTACTCTGCTGGGAAACCTTATCGGCATCTTTGCATGTCATGGCTCCAGACTCCTAATCAAGAAAATAGGCAATCTGGCTCCATTCCTTGTGAAAGTGCTTAAGGACTGAAAAACCAACAGAAACAGCTCTTGTAGCATTGTTAGTCTAGCTCAACCCGAGTTTCTGAATTAGATATAAATCCTATCTAACCGAGGTTACTTCTATAAAGTTGTTTCTAATGAGATATAAACTATATCCAGCCATTACAAACTAAATTTGTGTTTCTAATGAATTACAGATAATTTGAGTAGGAATAGATTCATAGCATTTTCTCCTATACGTATTCTCAAAAATTGAGAAGATATAACTTGTTAGATATA